>CM067369.1:176943126-177086273 GCA_034401795.1 Chaetoderma sp. LZ-2023a | reverse complement strand
GTTGGCCCAATAACTGTAACCCAACAGTAATCTCGCCACTGTTATGCCAACGTTGGCCCAACCAATGTATATACATTTATAATATACATTGGCTATAAGTTGTTTGGCCCAAGTCATGTGTATATCATTTTTAAATTCATTGACTATAAGTTGTTGGGTTTGCTTTGGCCCAACACCTGTAACCTAACTGTAATCTTGCCACTGTTTTACCAACATTGGCTCAACCGGTATATATAACATTTAGTTTATACATTGACTCTAAGTTGTTGGCCCAAAGTTGTCCCAACAATTCTAACCCAAATGTAATATTGCCACTGTTATGCTAAGGGGAGAGGGTGGGGGTGGGGCTATCAACCATTTGTCAATGATGGTCTACTGACCAATAGCCAATGGCCCAACGTAGTAATGCTATTTGGGTGGAAATCAAATCATCCAAACAGCAGAGGTCTGGTCACTAGAGCACTTTGGGGGCAGGTATATCATCACGGGTGCGTCCCACCTGTGTATAAGCTTTAGCCGTAACAGGCGAGCGTGTAGCAATCCATACGTTATATTCATGTTGCCTGTCTGTATTTAACATCGTTTTGTTTCACGTTTCAGACTGGTATGTATGTAACATACAACTTTTACAATTTTGCCAAAAACATGGACAGCGCCAATGCATTTAATATAGAGCCGTGTTATTCCGAAGACAAGAAAGCCCGATTCAAAATTAAATTCGCAGGTGAGATATAAACATCTATCATCATGTCATTATATATGTGAGAAAAACTGTAAGCTGGGTCGTAGCAAATTACAAATTTTTTGTGTGCATTTATATAACATAATACCGACGTTAAATTAAGGACGCAAATCTGTCACTCAAGTCATGGACGCCATAATTAATTAAGTCACGTGTAGGCTGACGTTCCAATGATAATGGACCTTTCCAGTTCTAGCTATGCCCCGTCCATCTCTAGCTAAGCTCCACCCATACTTCGCCGTGTTGGGATTGATCGATCCCCGAATGCCCTAACTATCAATTTCATAAAAACTATATAGGTAAGCTGTTGAATATCTTGTGACTAATTTGACTGGGTGGTGTTGCTACCTATGACAGCAACAACGCCAAGACAAATTAGTTTCAAAATATTCAACAGAATATGTATTAAATAGTAAATAATAGTATTATCATACAATTCGTACAACAACGCATAGTCCGTCTTCAAATATGCGTTGGTGACGTCATTCATTATGATGTCATTCTACACGTCACATGGTTGATTATGACGTCATATGCTGGATGAATAAAGTGGAAAGGTCCATTGACGGAGAACACTCCGTTAGGAAGCGAGAAAAGTCTATCAAGCGTACGAAGTGTATGTCTTTGATGGATTTAATTGTTAACAGATAGATAATTTATTCACAATAGGCCACCGGCCCTTGAGTGTACAACATATTATACATGCATGACGGATACCTTATAGTACATAAGATTAAATTAGAATATATTTAGAACAATAATTTCATAGAGAAATTTCGTCGCTCGCTTCTATGTTTCCATTCGTTAAACAGTTATCAATATTCTCCGACATAGCAAGAGAGGAACGATGAGCGAGTCCAGGGGGCGTGCTTGCGAACGGGTTGCAACCCACACCCAGCACAAACATGTTGGAGAATATGACGTCATAATCTATTATGACGTCATAATAACTCCAAGGCAGCTATGCCAGGCACAGGCCACGACCCCTCCACGAACACGACCCCAGGTCGACAAGATAATCATCGACCCCTGGAGTAATTGATCAACAAGCATTTGTCCGTTCTCCTTGTTTCCACGAAAGAAACGAAAGTGAAACAAGGAGTGAGACCAGGTCGACAAGAAAATCATCTACCAAAAAAATCACATTGCAAAACAAAATGTTGCAAGAGAGAAATGAGAAGTGAGACCAGGGGCGTGTTCGCGAAAAGGTAGCACCCTACACCAGGCACAACCACGTTGGAGAATATGACGTCATGATCTATTATGATCTCATACTGACTCCAAGGCAGCTATGCCAGGCGCAGGCTACGACCCCTCCGCGAACACGGCCCAGGTCGACAAGATAATCATCGACTCCTAGAGAAATTGATCAACAACCAGTAGTCCTTTCTCCTTGTTTCCACGAAAGAAACGCAAGTGAAACAAGGAGTGAGACCAGGTAGACAAGAGAATCATCTACCAAAATATTACATTGTAAAACAAAATGCTGCACGCCTTGGAACCAGTTTGACTGACAGCCATTACAGCAGTCTGCAACAACAGCTTTCAGTCAAACTGAATCAAAGGCTGCCAAGTTACGCGCTTGCACACACATACTGTATTACGATGATCAATATTTTAAGGTTAACCAGACAAGAAGCCTGTTATACATGCTATACATATTTATAATTTGGTGAAGATGTTCACTATTCACATCAACATCCCACCCCCACATACAACGTCTAGGTACATTTGGAGAAAGTGCTCATGTCATCAAATCCTTTCGCACATTAAAACCCTCATAAACATAGGCTGCTAATTTTTTCCGGACTACTGTACTTGGACATTGTAATAATTCCGTAAATTTATAGATACGTGATCTTTTATAATAGTAAAGTTTGATGAAGGTTTTACGTAAGTTACTATACATGGGGCATATCAGGACAAAATGATACTCGTATTCTATATCATTTTTACATAATAGACATATTCTCTTTCGGATAGTGATGTGGGTGTTGGCTTATGCCATCTTCCAGTCTCTACATGCAGTCTATGGCTCCCTGTCCTGCTCTTACATAATGCTTGCCTATGTTTCGTTAATAAAGATTATGTTGAATGTTTCTAATATGACAAGGCGTCGATGTGCTTTTGCAGCCATATGCAGCAACAAGTTAAATTAGTTTCAAAATATTCAACAGCTTACCTGTACCAATTACCTTGAAAATGAGAATATGAGAATTCATAGTTCGAAGTATATAAATCGATCCCAACACGCGCAAAACGTGGGCGAATCTTAACTGGAAATGGGCAGGGCTAGCTAGAAATGGATCCCACCAATAACGAAACTGCTATCAATTTGAATAGCAATATGTTGATTGACTGTTTCCTGTATACTCCTACTAAGCAACCAGATCTCAATTTTACTAGATTGCTGCTGCTGCGCTACTACTGCTACCGCCGCCGCTGCTGCTGCTGCTGCTGCTACTACTACTACTACTGCTGCTGCTGCTGCTACTACTACTACAACTACTGCTGCTGCTGCTGCTGCTGCTGCTGCTGCTGCTGCTACTACTACTACTACTACTACTACTACTACTACTACTGCTGCTGCTGCTGTTGCTGCTGCTGCTGTTGCTGCTGCTGCTGTTGTTGCTGCTGCTGCTGCTACTGCTACTGCTACTACTACTACTACTACTACTACTACTACTACTACTACTACTACTACTACTACTACTACTACTACTACACTGCTGCTGCTGCTGCTGCTGCTGCTGCTGCTGCTGCTGCTACTACTACTACTACTACTACTACTACTTTTTAGAGAGCACGATCGACAGTTCGTGTGGAAAGCCCTCAATATCCAAAAATATATAAAAACTGAAAATCATATGACGCAACCACTAAACAGATATCAAACGAAAAAAAATTAACATATTTATCAGTCTTTCCATAATAAAAATAATTTTCAAAATATGTCCCGTCAAAGTACATACTAATAAATTAACCCCTACCGCTCTGTCAATATTCCATCTTTTACTGTGTCAATATCACAGAAACGGGTGTACATTTTTCAACAATTTTGGTGGAAGATGTTGCTGTCGTAGACAGCACCTTCTCCCACCAAATTTGTTGAAAAATTAGCTGCAGTTCATCTTTTAATTTAATTTGAAATATTAAAGTTTTGTTACTAGAGTGGTCAGGGCTAAACGGCCTGTGGTCGCTGCTGCTGCTGCTGCTGCTGCAGCATTCTTACTTAATTATAGAATGAATCCTATTGCAGCTGCGTGGCAGTCAGCTCCTGCACTGTCCATTGCCTACGCTATGAGAAACGTTGTCGCCGCAGCCGCCATGGTTACGCCATTACGCGTTCAGCAGAGTGTAGTGGATTTCGACAGTACATTCATATACTACTCCGCAACATTGCTAGATGATGTTTCTGCCATAGGTATTGTACTCGCGTGATGACTTCGTCACTTTGATAGAATACCACACATTTGACTTCTAATGCAATCAAAGATCCGTCTAGTTATAAATCTTGGCCGGTTTCACAAAGGATACTTAAGTACACTGTAGTACTTATATATGGCGTAAGTGTCAAACACGGGCTTCGGAATTGTTTGTTTTCTACTTAGCAACAGGGCGTAAGTTACGTACCTTTGTGAAACCGGCTCCTGATCTGAAGATCGATCCATAACCTAAATTACGTCATTTGTGAGACCTGTCGGTAGAAATGGCGCCATTTGTTGTAGTTGCGTCCGGGGAATTTCACGAGTTAGGATATGCAATTAATGGAGAATTCCAGTTTATCCATCAATTATATGATGGCATAATCAATAAGTGGCATGTAGGATGATGTCATAATCAATTACGTCATGAATGGCGCAGCTAAGTTCGTCACAAACGATTAATTGATGACGGACTAAGCATTGTTGCACGAATTACTGTTGTGTCTTTACTATTTAATAGACAAATTGTTGAAAATTTTGAAACTAATTTGACTGGCCGCTGTTGTTAGTTTCAAAATATTCAACAGCTTACCTGTATAGTTTTCTGGAAATTGATAGTCAGGGAGTTCGGAGTTCGATCGATCCCAATACGGGCGAAGTGTGGGTGTAGCTTAGCGAAAGATGGGCGGGGAATAGCTAAAGCTGGATAACTCCATTGATTTGAATATTATTCTCACGTTACCTTTCTGTGATTGCTGCATTTTCGATGATGTCACCGGGAAAGACAAGTGTGAATTAGAACGCGTAGTGATGGCGCGCCATTACAATTCCTCACACGTTCCACAACTTGACCCCTTATTACGCTTTTATGGTGAACCCGGTGACAACTAGCTTCTGCAGTGGTCTCGAGGAATGTCTATTTGCAGGCCAAGCGGAGACTATTTTCGTAAATTTACCACAGGAATGAATGGCTTGGTAACCGAGCCATTCATTTCAGTGGTAACTTTTCAAAATAGTCTTCTCATGGCCAGCAAATTGACATTCAATAAAGAAATATTTTTATCTTCTTCACCAGATTTCGCCATTAAATGGTTAACCTGTTGACCCAGCCCACCCACCCACCGTCACCCCTACCCCCACTCCCATCCTCAAAGGGTATAAGCCTAAAATAAATCTCATCTCATAATCCTCAATCATTTTCCCAAATCACAAAACAACGTTGAATTCCACCAACTGAATTCAGGGGACATAGTACAACCGTTGGGACTTTTATAATATTTGCACTTTTGATATGCCCTTGTCCCCCAATGGAGGATTTAAGTTTATCCATCAATGATATGACGTCATAATGCACTACGTGACGTGTAGGCTGACGTCATAAGCAATTACGTCATGAATAACGTATCTAAGTTCACCACGAACGCTTAATTGATGACGGACTCAGCAGTGTTGTACGAATTGTATGTCTTTATTATTTAATAAACATTTTGTTGAATATTTCGAAACTAATTTGGACGGGCGCTGTCATAGACAGCAGCAACATCCAATCAAACTAGGTACCAAATATTGAACAGCTTACCTGTATATATTTCTGAAAATTGAGATTCAGTGACTGCAGGGATAAATCGATCCCAACACAGGCTAACCGTGGGTGGAGCTTAATTATGGAGGGGCGGGACATGGCTAAAACTGAATTCCTCCATTGGGCAGATTCCAATGTAAATGAAATGTGGTAATCTGCAATCATTTGCATAACTCGCATAATAGTTTGTGTGAATTCCTCCAGACGTTTTCAGAGGAGACAGAGTGACGTGCGGAGTTTTAAAAGATATTTGCCCTTTTTGTGCTGTACTCTGCTTCTCCACCGCACCCATCCCACCACCCATGCACACACCCGCCTAGATATTAGAGCCAAACAGATATGTCGTATATCAAGAAATGTCCACAATGATATGAGTAACTCGCATAACAAATTTTATTGCATTCCATCAAAGGTATGTTTGACCTTTTGTGAACCCCCACCCCCTGGTCCCAAAGGAACAGAGCAAAACATAGATGTCAGTAGTCTATGGACCTGCTGGATGCTATTGTTCTCCTGTCAAAAATGATTGATGCGTATAGGTCACGAGGTCAAGCGAAATTGTTGGAGAACAATAGCGTCCAGCCGGTCCCCTCCAGTCAAAAATGATTGATGGGTATAGGTCACGAGGTCAAGAGCAATTTTCTATTGTTCTAAATGAGCGGGTAGATGCTATAGTTCATGCAGGTGGCCGCGCATGCGGCTATTGTTCTAAATGTCCAGCTATACAATATTGTTTAAATGACGTGTTAATGCATAGATTAATGTGTTTTTGAAATAGGTATTGGCACGCGTGCGTAGTGATGAGCGTGTTCTGGCTGATCATGTTTAACGTATTAATTAGGTGGGCTGCGGCATTCCCCACCCCACCCCGCTGTGGTTAAAAAGATATTTTGAAACTAAGTAGCTTCCTATGTCACCAGTCATTTAATTTTCTAAAAAATCAAAGAGAAGTTCAGCGCTACATGGGTAATATATAGGTTAATTAATGTTGTATGTATAATATTATATAGATAATAATCAAATTAACAATTAAGAGCCACATTACGAGCATAGTAGCATAATCATAGATGGTCGTTTACTACAAGTCAAATATAAATATATCCCTTTGGGTTACACAGCAGTGATACGTTATAACCATGTTTTTTACTATATAATGTACGCATGCATTTTGGTGTGTGCGTGCGTGCGTGCGTGCGTGCGTGCGTGCGTGCGTGCGTGCGTGCGTGCGTGCGTGCGTGCGTGCGTGCGTGCGTGTGTGCGTGCGTGCGTGCGTGCGTGCGTGCGTGCGTGCGTACGTGCGTGCGTGCGTGCGTGCGTGCGTGCGTGCGTGCGTGCGCGCGCATGTGTGTGTGTGTGTCCGGGCATGTACATACACATGTTGCCGCGTGTATAAATGTGTAGCCGCCTGTTTAAAATTGTGGCAGTTTTTTGAAAATTTAATAATTAAATAATGGCCACTTTAAAGACATATCCTTAAATACGTTAGATACATGATTATTATCTATACAATATTATACATACAACATCTCTTAGTTTACCTATATATTACCCGTGTAACGCTGTACTTCTCTCTGACTTTTTTGAAAACTAAATGACTGGTGACATAGGAAGCCACTCAGTTTCAAAATATCCTTTTAACCATGTGGGGGGGGGGGGGGTGGACACCGCCACCCACCTAATTAATACGTTGAACATGATCAGCCAGAACACGCTCATCAGTATGAACGTGTGTCAATACCTATTTAAAAACACATTAATCTATGCATTAACACGTCATTTAAACAACAGCGTCTAGCCGGACATTTAGAACAATATCGCAGCGGCCACCTGCATAAACAATAGCATCCACTAACTCATTTAGAATGATAGCGAGTTGCACTTGACCTCGCCACCTATACCCATCAATCATTTTGACTGGAGGGGACCGGCTGGCCGCTATTGTTCTCTAGCAATTGCACGTGACCTCATGACCTATATCCATCAATCATATTTGACAGGAGAACAATAGCGTCCAGTGGGTCCCTAGACTACTCTGTCTTTATACAATCCGCACCCATATGGATAACTCAAAAGCAAGTTTGGTTGAAATCCGCCCAACTCGTTAGGAGACGCTAGCCGGAAGGAATGACAAGACGGTCAGATGGATGGATGGACAGATGGAGGACAGACAGGCGGAAACGTTTGCAATATCCACGCCATTTTCAAAACGTGCGGGGATAAAAATGTAATATAAGATAAATAGAATCAGGTTTTCTAACCCGTTAACGCACGCATATAAAGTAAAGAACTAAGAACATTATCTTGAATATCTTGAAAATTATTTGAGTGAGAATTGGGGTAGCCTATTAGAAAAATTGGTTTCGAAATATTTAACGTCTTTCCTGTATTGATGTGTTGCAATTTTCCTAATCGAATTTTAAAAGTTCACAAGTTAATTATCCTCATCTAGGTGTGTCGCGAGTCTATTGAGATAGCCAAGCTATCTGTCTGTATGCCTGCTCACGTGCCTGCCTGTCTTGCTGTCTTGCTGTCTAGCTGTCTGTCCGTTCTTCTGTATGTGGTAGCACGAAAAAAAACCCTCATTGGCACAGGGATTTAATTTAAAAAAATTCTTTACCTAACTTTATCCTATCGAGACCAAGTTTAGATTTACATAGATTCCCCCCCGCCCCCCTTGGGAATGGTTGTGGTAAAGTGTACTAAGCAGTAGGTCGCTTCAACAGGTGAAGGCTGCGATTGGTCATACAGGATTGAGAGAACTGATGGCCGAGTATCGGCCCAGTGATCTGCTTTATCAAGGTTATTACTAACTTGCTATTAAAAGTAAACTAGCAGAATACTGTTATGGCATTCGTGTAATACCTTTCCAGTTTATCCATCCATCATATGACGTCACAATCAGCTGCATGACGTATATAATGACATCACAATCAATGACGTCATTATGACGTAGATAAGTACGTCATGAACGCATAATTGAAGACGGACTAATGCATTGTTGTACGAATTGTATGTCTTTACTATTTAATAAATATTCTGTTGAATGACAGCTTACCAATATAGTTTTCTGGAAATTGATAGTCAGGGTGTTCAGGGATCGATCGTTCCCAACGCGAGAGAGGTGTGGGTGGAGCTTAGCTACAGATGGGAGCGGCATGGCTAAAACTGGAAAGGTCTATTCATACTCTTACCTACATTTCCAGATCGATTTAAGATGACTCTCCGTATCCACCTAAGGGCAAGTCACGAGCGCGTGCTCAGAGGCATTGACAGCAGTGCAGCTTGTGCTAAGCTCTGCATAGATAACTCCAATGCTCAGTTTAGCTGCAACGGATTCGATTACTGTTTGGAGGATAAAAGTTGTAGACTCACGCAAAAACATGGATCGACGTTTGGTAATCACACAGAGGCTGTACAGGGATTCTGCGATCATTACAGTCGTAAGCATTAAGGCTGGAATAAGGAGGTTTAAACCCAGTTTAGCCTAAACCTGCTAACAAATAGCATAGTAATTGCAAAGTTAGTTGAATAGATAGCGCGATAGCCGCATTTTTCATTGGTTAAGAGCTAGCTCACACACCTGCAAGAGGCTTGCCCTAAATGCCAAAATATGGGTATTCTTTCTTAGTGGACAGGATATTAAAGGGTCCCTCCCTCTCCTGAAGGCTGCCCATACTTCGGTATTTAGACCACAAACCCTGAAGGATGTGTGTGGTCTGAGTATCAACTAATACAATTGGGGTTTTATCGCCCTATCTATGATACTATCCTTGCAATTACTTTGCGATTTGGTACCAGGTTTAGGCTAAACCTGGTTTAAACCTCCTTATTGAATTCCGGCCTAAGAGTTTAGATTAAGTTAATTACCCATAACATTGTAACTTTAAGCTATCGTATTTCGTTATGACCGTTATTATAATATTGGATTTATTGCACTAATTTTCTGGCAAACTGAATGCAGCGATATATGAGCGCATTTATTCATTCTTTAAGGCGTATGCCTAATGCAGAAGGGTGTGCAAATATACTGCTAATTCAGATCAGCATGTGCAGTCTAAGATGCTTTCTTATAGGTGGTATTAATATTGTTGGCTGATTTCAATAAAAGACAAAGAAATTGATATATTTAAGTTGTGAAAGACTCTCCCAGAGACATATGACACATTTCATATGAACTCTGATAAATGGCATACTTTGATAAAGAGAGATCTGATATTTGAATATCTGCCATAAAAAATTCCACTGGACCTCAAAACAGATGGTCTGTGCAAAAACAGCGATATAGCGCACTCATTCAAAGGCCTACTAGATTTTTAACCACCATTATGATACGCCATTATGCACCTGACTAAGCTTTTTAGCCTCTACTATGCTATTTCGATATCATAGACTATGGTCATATTACACCTTGCGGATTTTCTGGTCTTATACGGGCACGTAATAGGATAGTCGAGCTATAATACCGACTTACTAAGATGGGCCTTGACTAGATGCTCGGAGTCAAAGTCGGAAGATTCAAAATTCGGGAAATAGGTTGCCTATTTCTCATTGATTGTAGAACCCAGCTATTGAAGACATTACTCAAATTAATTGTACTGGTTAATGATAGAAATGTATTAACCCTCTCTTGGCGAATCCAGCCAAGACCAGTGGTAAATTTTCAAAACTAGTCTTCTCATGGCCTGTAAATGGACATTCAATAAGCAACTATTTTGGCTTTTTGATGAAATTTCAAACATTGTCAAGTAACTGAATGAATTAACAGGCGATTTGAATAAGACGCCGCTATGTAATACTTTATATCAATATGTGCAATTTGTATTTAAGTCGCTACAACTGAGCTTCAAATAATCCAAATTAAGGTCTATGCCGAAATAGCTAAATCTACAATGACTAAGGATAGTAATCGAGCTTATTAACTTAATACTACCAAATTTAAATTGACATCCACATCAACTCAGGATGCCATACATTCTTTCGCATTCCGATGTTGCTTGACAAGCTATTCGTAGATTTTCGTCTGAACTTGGATGATTCGATTATAAGCGACTATATTCATATTGGACCTCTGTCATTAATGGTCTTCACAACCACCATCACAGAGTCGATCTTTGACCAGGCACATAGCACATCCAGTTCCAAGTTTCCCCAGGAACTGATATAGTCGTGTGTGTCAAAACCGTGTAACTCTATTTGACGTCATGAAGAACCCGTTTAATTAACCATATTATGTGTCCCACGATTAGCATCATATCTGCTGCATAGTATAACGTCTTAGATCACAGTCTTATAAGATATTGTGGATACAATTTGCAGCAACATCTTTCCCACGATATACCAACATCTAATCACCAATTTTTTGCTGACTTAGTAACGAAATCTTGTTGAATGATTAGGCATTAAGACACAGAGTTAAATCGGTTATACCAAACAACCAGTTTTCTAACAAACATATCAATACTGCTAGTTGTATCCGTGAACTAGGCCTTATGGATGATTCTAACCGAGTTGTGAATTTAATTCTCGCTACAGACAATGGTGTGTGCGTGCACAGCTTGTTCAACATTGTTGAATGTATAGCAACTAATTTGAAATCAAATCATAGCAGCGGCCAGACAGATGTCAATACTTTCTATCGATTCCAATTCAAGATGACGTATAGATAATGTGATAATACGCCATAAATAATCATGGCCAGAGAAATAGCATTACCATAATGGATGACTATTCGTCTGTATGTATCCTTTACGTCAGTTCATTTCTATTTACAAAAAATCGAATTAACATTACAGTAAGCATACAGCCTTACCAGTGTTAACATTCTTAATACCCATAACTTATAATACCAATATAGTGCTATTCTGCAATCATTGTGAAGCACCCTATATAGTGATATTTTGGACATTAATAAATCGGTCGACATTTGACATTTCCATGTCTCTGTAAGATACAGCAAATTTAGGCTCTGGAAAATATCACTATCTATATAGATCAACTTGAAGATGCTATGATGGTGAGATGATAATGGCGACATTAATGCATCATATACGAGATAAATAATAAGTTTGTCAGATCTGACGGTCATCTGCACCGGTCCTTGTCGGATAGGTAGCTAATCCACCAAGTCTCATATTTATAACCTGACTAAGTTCACATACTCGAAATACCTCTTACGGTGCCTTTGCTTAGATTATATTTCAGTTAGGCCCATGGTTCATTCAGTCAGAATATAAGGTGCCGGTTCATCTAGCTGTCAGTTCTGATAAGATACAGCTAGGTTAGCTTCTTACCGGGTGACTTGTATTCCACTGAGTATTCAGTCCTCGGTTCTTCTTTTCTTTATTTGATTCTCTGTAAACCCCAGACAACGGCATCTGGAGGACATGCTAAGCGTTCATAACCCTCGTTCGACATCAAAATCTCTAGCCTTGAATTTGTGGATCGATTGTGTTCGCTACCGAGTCTGAAATTGGTAACATTGTGGACATGGCATGCCGGTTATCTCATTTCTGCTGTTTTGATTGTTTTCTCCTTGGATCTGTGTTTTAGAAACTTTTGGGATCTGATGGTGTCTGCTTGAAGAGGTTGCTGCTCCAATCTGTAGTCTGTGTGTATTTTAATTGCCATCAATATCGCGATGTAAGGGTATCCAGTGATGAAGCACTTGGAGGAACACATTTTATGTGTTTGTTAGAATAGTTCTCTGCTATTGATTCCCGTGAGTGTATCGTCCTTGGTGCTTGACCCATGCATGCTCAGCGCCATCTGAGATGCCATAATTGTGTGGGCTATGATATTTTGTGAAGCTACTTTGGGCTACGTAGGTAACATACTTCGTTTTCTTTTACTCTGCTCGTGATTTGGAGAGTTGTAACGCCATTCCTTTCTTAGCAGAAACGAATTCAGGTCCTACCTAACTCGTTATATCCCAGGTGTGGAACTTGCTGCAATAACATACATCATTATAGTCATTGCACTAATCTCATGGCAGCAACAAATGTCTAAATAGAAAATGGTCCTTTATATCCTTTGAGTGGTTCCCAAAGCTGCATGGAGCTCTAAGTTAAATAAATCCAATAAATCAGATGTAGTTTGTACACCTGGTGCGTGGTTACTGAAAGGGACGACTATACATATTGTAATCGGCCGATGTGGGAGGGCTGGAAGTGAGCCTGGCCAATGTGACTAGATTGCCAACTCGGAGGATTTGCCAACTTTTGTAAACCTAAGAATGAATGAGATTAAGCCTCTGGCAAAGACCAGCAAATCAGTGGTAATGCGAGAGGCTGGTGTTGTATTGTCCTGTCCCAGTCTAAGAGAATCTTTGCTTTCTGGCTCTGTCAATGATATGAGTTCCCTACTTCAGCTGGGAACAGATCTGGCCATGGTTGCAGAAGATTTAATCCTTGTCAGATCCAAATGCACTTCTGTGATGTTCTCTGGCTTGTTAGCTGATGCTTCACTTACTAATTAGTTTCTTCCAGCTAGTTGGACGCTCTGGCTGATTAGATGCAAAGTTTATTCAGGCCAATCATTG
The DNA here is from genome assembly GCA_034401795.1 of Chaetoderma sp. LZ-2023a. Lineage (NCBI taxonomy): Eukaryota > Metazoa > Mollusca > Caudofoveata > Chaetodermatida > Chaetodermatidae > Chaetoderma > Chaetoderma sp. LZ-2023a. Next base: position 177,072,987 of record CM067369.1, on the reverse strand, counting down.
TGTTGCTGCTTGTGAATGTAGCATACTGAATTGGCCAAAAGGCTTCCTGTCGTGGACAGGAACTGTCCAATTTCATACGTCTAATTCACCTTTCCAGAGTACCCACCCATCATATGACGTCATAATGAACTGCGTGATGTGTACAACGACATCATAATGAATGACGTCCTAAATGACGTCGATAAGTACATCACGAACGCATATTTGAAGACGGTCTATGCGTTGTTGTACAAATTGTTTGCTTTTACTATTTAATAAATATTCTATTGAATATTTTGAAACTAATTTGACAGCACCCAGCCAAATTAGTTACAAAATATTCAACAGGTGCCCTGTACAGTTTTCAGGAAATTGATAGCTCGGGCATTTGGGGATCGATCAATCCCAACACGTCGAGGTGTGGGTGGAGCTTAGATAGTGATGGGTGGGGCATAGCTAAAACTGGAAAGGACCATTTCCCGACGTCCCCCAACTAAATGTGATGATAGTATGCTAACCAATGCTGTCATGTCTCTGTACTCCTCTATAATGTTATTGTTCATGCTTCCAATAACTAGAATCAGTTCCTTGTTCCGATCTCTTCAACACGCTATGAATGGTCTATTCGGAGTAGGCTCACTCACCTGCTGTCCCACGATTAGGCATAGCAGTGATTAACGGACCCAGTCCCTGTCGGTCCGACCAACTGGCTGTCTGATGATACAATAAATCTCACTACCTGTCCATCCGATATATCGTCGACAGCCTGCCTATTGTCGTTCTAGGTATGTCCTAGTTCTGGGAATGAGTTATCATGCCATAATCGTAGCCTAGTGTACTCTCCTCCAGTCACTGTGTACAGTTCTTAGCCAGGTTGGTATGTCTCTGATTGAACACGGGAATTCGTGGACTGTTTCCTGAGTCTACCAGAGGGCTCCACATTGATTCTTTTGGTATTCCTTCCTCTAGTACTATTTCAGTGGTTGCAGCTAGACAAATCTTCCCATAATCTACCTTTAGAATAGCTGGCCACGACTAGGCAGAGAGCCCTTCTTCCCGACTTACAATTTACCAGAATGCAGTGATCCGTCTAGAGAGGTGCCCAGGACTCAAGATTCTGCCAAGCTGAGGATTTCCACGCATGAATGGGGTGTTGGCATGAGGGACTCTACTATTCTTCACACAGTCTAGTTTGTTGAACTCTTTGTGGACGCGCCTCCTGGTGTCGAATCAATGGATACTCTAATTGGAGCGTGCTCATCTGGCGCGTATGGGTTATCTTGCTTTGTTTTAGTGTTGACTTTAACTAGACGTCTTCACTGTTTGTAATTTCACTCCGCCCACAAATTGTTTTATTTGGTTTGTTGTCACCCAAATACAAAAATAAGGAACAACGTATATGGCTATGTAAGCCAATCAAGAGAACCGTCTGTGGTCAGCCCAGAGTACGGCGCCAATGAGAGAGAAATATCATGTCTGATGAAATATGCTAGGATATGAGCATGGTACTACAGAACACTAGCTTTTAGTGACTCCGAAATTGGAGATAAGATGAGTCAAAGATACAGGTAAACAGTTATTATTCAACAGTTGCCCGTTGTTGGGTTGGGAATCCTTAGATGCATATCAGCCGCCGTATCAGCGTACCGCGAACAACCTTAATTTAAACAGTCTTCTACTCTGTAGCATTTAATCATGCCCAAATTAGGACATGCCCCTAGTGTCCCTTAGAATTCACCCTCGAATGCCCTTATTTCTACCTAAATACAGAGAATGGATGTAAGTCTTTGAGTCTGTTCCTATCATAGACGGACAGTTATCTAGCATATTTTGCAGTGGACAATTTCATTCCTATTTGGGAAAAGATAGCCGGATGGACGGAGTGAGGACTTGAACTCAGAGCGAATTAGTGCATTGATTTAGCTTCAGCACTCAAACTCTGGTCTCGAATTCACTATCTCTCCTATATCATATATGTCAAGGACTCGAAGCATATGTACTAAAATAAGATTAACTGTACTAAAAGGTGTTGGAGCCAAGTTGCAGGGGTACAGCCATGATTTAGGTAATGAACACATAATGGATGCATCCAGTTTTAGCTATGTCCCGTCCATATTTATTTAAGCTCCACCAACCCTTCACCAGTTTTCCAGAAAACTATACAGGTAGGCTGTTGAACAAATTGAAACTAATATGATTGGGTGCTGTTGCTGGCAAGCAACAGCGCCTAATCAAATTAGTTTCAAAATATTCAACAGCATGTTTATTAAATAGTAAAGACATACACTTCATGCAACAACGCCTAGTACGTCATCAATTAAGCGTTCGTAACGAACTTAGCTACGTCATTCACGACGCAATTGATTATGACGTCATACTACATGTCACGTAGTTGATTATGACGTCATATGATTGATGGATAAACAGGAATCCTCTATTATTGGCATGATATCTCTCTCTAGATTGATCTCGATATAGATCTCTTTATACGATAGATCGGCATACTCATTACCTTCTTGTTGGTTTTGTTGTTTTCTAGGAATTGTTTCGGCCTCTCCGGCAGAAATAAATCCAACTCTCCTGAATGCATTAGAGAAGGTCTGGACAGCCACCTCAACTAAGCAGTTGATTGTGCCCCTACCGGCCAAAGACCCTACGAAGATGGTAAGAATTTCAGAACGAGATGTTAATACGAGAAAGTCTTTTCCAATTAGCAATGGTACTGTTTCATGATGAAAATTCAATATTTGGATGGCCAGAAGGACCAGAAACATTTTATTATATGCCGCATATCAATTCCATTCCATGGCTTATAAGGCATCGGTTTTCCCATACTTAGCGTGACACAAACGACGCAAACTGCATTCTACACTAACTATAATATCTGAATACGTTATCCTTCCCAGATGCTGCATCTTCTGAACCACTAGACTGATTCTAATATGCGTAGTAGCATCTAAATCCCCAATCCACCTACTATCTAAAGAATCTGTCGCGTCACATTGTATCCTTATATTTCACATAAAGTGCGCACGCTTTAAAACTTCCTTTACAAAACTGGTTATTGTGCATAAGGAGTACTCCAATAATAGGCGCAGTTTTGACAGTTAACAGCAGCAAATACTGGCGAATGTATATCACCAATTCAAATAAAGATGGGTCCGTCTTCCAACTCTTATTTAATTTTAATGTGATGTAGCGGAGGACCTACGCGTTCATGATATAATAAAGCGATTTTGGGAATTAATATCTTCTCGGACTCTATTCATCACTATGAAACAGCACCTTTAAGGTAAGTGATAAGCATTTTATGAAAAGGTGGTTCTGAACATTATGGCCACATTAATAGCACAACTATAGCTTGGTTCAATACATCATATCATCATCATCATCATCGTCATCATCCTCCTCATTATTATTATTATTATTATTATTATTATTATTATTATTATTATTATTATTATTATTATTATTATTATTATTATTACAGTTTACAGCTACTGCAATTAGCCTCAATCTCGAATTTGGTAGGTAACACTGTTCGGCTCTGTTATTTAATGTAGAAATTCCCACCACCCCTTAGTCTGGACAATTAGTGTTGGTACATAGGATCCTTTCGTAGCTCTGTATATTAAGGTTGTTCATTAGATTGTGAAAAGGCGATAAATTCTGAAAATTATAACGTGTGGGAAACATGGATATGAATTTGGCTAAATATTCGGACGATAATTTAAAACTTCCAAAATTGTATGTAGTGTCAGCTTAGTTACAATGGTTGCAGTGCTGGCAATTTGACGAGTATTGTCCACATACATGGATAAAAGATGCATTGTTGCAGTGAATTTAGCTAAAATATGGATTATAGGATAAAATCCGGAAAAATATAGGGAAAAATAGGGGAAGCAAATGACCGTAAGAAATATAAGAATTATAGGGTCAGTGGAAGCCCTGCATTCCTTGGCCAGTGAAGTATGACATCATTCTAAAACAAATGAGTTTAAATGTGGCCGTGCGTCCTAAATCCAAGTTTACGCGGTCAGATTTACGGCACGATTAGGTTTAGCGATCGATAGGTCTTTGCACACGTCACGCAATAAATTGGACAAGCTATCTGATCGTATAACCTCGGCGTAAGTGACGACTTGTTGATTGAGCGCGCGCTGACGGTTATATATTGGTTTGACTGTACATAATGAGTAGTCCTACATAGCGGCGTAGCCCATATACGCTGCAATATAAAAAGTTTAAAAACAAAACTGTTAAATATTTTAAAATTAAATGTGGTACTTACGTAACCAAATATTTATTTTGCAGCACATTTTGGTGTGAAGCCAAATATTTCATTTCCGCAGAGCTTGCACATGCGAGTCGAGATTTCAATTCCAAATAAGATGATGATAGAAAATTCAGAGGTTAGATATATAGTAGAGTGTGGGTGTGCGTGTGCGCGAGTGTGTGTGCGTGCGTGCGTGCGTGTGTGTGTGTGTTCGCGTGCGTGTGTGTGTGTGTATGCGTACGTGCACACGTGCGTGCCTGAGTGCGTGCGCGCGTATGTCTTCACTCAATCATAGAATGCCCAATGTTTAAATTGCTATTGCGCAGAGATTCAGTCAATACTGATAACTATTTTTAAAATGAAATACCCAGCACCATCCCATATAGATGCATTCGAATTTAAATCGGAAGTACTGCCTTTCCGCGGTGACATCATGTGGTAGATTGTTTTTAAGCGTACATAATATATTTTTAGATTTGGTATGATGGCGAGAACAAGTTAGTGAGGATTGACTCCAGACCAATAACATGGAAAACGCCATACACCTCTTTACATCCGATATCTAGGATACGCGATTTCAACATAGGTGAGAGATTGAGGGTGTGTGGGATGGGGGTGGGGGGGGGGGGGAGAGAAGAGAGAGAGAGAGAGAGAGAGAGAGAGAGAGAGAGAGAGAGAGAGAGAGAGAGAGAGAGAGCGATAGATAACAGTTTGACATACTTCTTCTATTTGTCCATTTGTTCATCTGTCTGTCGAAATAACCATATCGCATTTGGATTCAGAGCAACATTGTGAACAAATGAAGGGATTCGATCTGAAACTTAAGGTTCTGACATCATAATTAAAATAGATAACGTGTTAGCTGACGTCACAATTAAATGCTGTAGGTTCAGCGCGAAATGAACAAAGGGCAGTCAGTAAAGTGTCTGAATTGTATGTGAATGGAGGTACCCAGCTTTAGCTATGCCCCACCCATCATTAGCTGAGCTCCGTCCACACTTCGTCCGTGTCGGGATCACTCGATCTCTGAACTCCCTGACTATCAATTTCCAGAAAACTATACAGTTAGGCTGTTGAATGTTCTGAAACTAATTTGACTGGGTGCTGTTGCTGCCTAGCAACAGCACCTAGTCAAATTAGTTTCAAAATATTCAAAGGCATGTTTATTAAATAATAAAGACGTACAATTCGTGCAACAACGCTTAGTCATCATCATCATCATTTAAGCATTCGTAACGAACTTAGCTACGCCATTCATGACGTAACTGATTATGACGTTATCACCCCGTCACGTAGTTAATTATGACGCCATGTGATTGACTGAGAAACTGTAATCCTCTATTTAGACCTCAATACACATTCTCTTGAGTACTTTCAAACTAACGTGACTGGAAGCTGTTGCGTAACCCCTCTTGTGTCAACTTAGCCAAAATTGCCCAAAAACGGCATCTGTAGTCGCTTTAAGAAATGGTCAGAGAAGATATTTTTGAAGATTTACCACTTGAATGACTGGCTCGGTAACTGGGCCAGCCATTCCAATGATATATTTTTGAAAAAATACGTATTACTGATTGCTGGCACTGGCTGTGCAAAGACTTACAATCTTCTTGACCATTGCCACTACATTTGTGTTGAGGAATTCCCATTTGCAGGATGAGAGAAAGCTATTTTCGTAAATTTCACGTGCAAATTTACAAAAATTGTTTTCTCCTGCATTTTCTTGAGAATTCTTAACTATTAAAGTATTAATTGATATGAGTATCATTTTGAAGGCTACGAGGCGCTGTTGACACAAAAGGGCTTAAGTTTATAATTACCTTGAAATTGAGATTCTGGGGATTTATGGATTCAAAGTGTTGAAATCTAATCAGATGCGCATGCAAAGAGGGAGGAGCTTAGCTAAAAATGGGCTGGTCGAGGGATTGTGTCTTCATTGGTCCCTGAACGGCATAGTCTGTGGGGGGGGGGGGAGGTTAGATTTAGATAGAAATTCGGCCAAATCGGCTCCGTATAACATGGCGCGCAAAAAGCATGCAACACTCTGATATAAAAAGATGTCAGTGTTTGCAGATTATACGATGAATAACATCATCTCATGGTAGCTATACAGATTATCTCATAGGCACTCATAACATATGCATGGAATTTTACGCTTTTTAGCATCCTGTCAAAAAAGATATTCAAGCTTTAGTCGCTGATTGTTGGTACATTTCTACAGCTTATTATGGCTGCCATAATTTACTTTTCAACCAATCAGAGAAACCCTATCAGGTTTGCCTCGGTATATGAGCTCAGCCATAGAGATGTCATCTATAGGTTGCCAGTGTGGTTTAAAAGCAGCCATACAGGGAAGCTGTTGAATATTTTCAAAATAATTTTAATGGAAGTTGTTGCTGCCTCCAGTCAAATTAGTTTCAAAGTATACAACAAGATACTTATTACATAAGAAAGAATGTAATCCATTGGTACTTACACGACATCACACACTATATCTAGAGGAGACAAAATGGTGGAGATCACTGTTCAACATGTATACGATATTACAAAGCAGATAATTTTAATACAGATAGGGAAATGTGACGGGGTGTGAATATTATGGAATATATCAACAATAATCGTGTAAAAGAAATATTTGGTACAGGCACAATAGTAATTGATTTTCAAGGTTGTAATGCATCCGTGTTGCGCTTAGAGTAATATTTCCCGATGTATTTAACATTTCCGAGATAACCTTTAGAACGTTTCCATTGGCAAGTTGTAGCTTAACCCATGTTTTGTCAACAGCGCGCCTCGAAGCTCACAAAACTCTCCTGCTATCAGATACCTTTTAATGTACAATAATTTCAAGAAGATTGAAATCTTTCTTTAGTGAATGTCAATTTGCACGCCAAGAGAAGACTATTTTTTGTAAATTTAAAATTTGAATTTACTAAACGATCTTTCTATTGTCCTGCAAATGGATGTAGACACAGTTAACCAGTCAAGGAATAAATCGTCTAGAAAATCCAAATTTGTCCTTAGTCCATGTCCATTTGCAGGCCAAAAGAAAAAAGTCGCATTCTCTTGACCTGCAAATGGGCACACCTCAGGACCACTGCAGATGCCGCTTTGGATGGCTTGAGTACTAAAGTAATAAGTTAACACAAGAGGGGTAAATGTGATGGACCAGCTGGATAAGAAAGATTGCCAAATTCTGAGACAATTCCTTCTCCAGGTTCTGCTAAATGGTTTTGTTAAACCTTTCATGGCTAAATGTGGTCAATAATATCGAAATGTTAAATGTCAAATTGCAGGCCAAGAGTCGAGTATTTTTTAGAATCTTACCACTGGAATGACTGGCTCGGTTACAGCGCCAATCGTTCCAGTAGTTAAGACTTTTTAAATAGTCCTCTCTTGGACCGCACATAGCCATTCCACTAGATCAATGCAAAGACCGGTTCTAGCCAACTATGTCATGTGAGGGTTAAATCGCTTTACTGATCCTATCTTAAACAAGAGACCTACGGGTATTAACGCTCAGATGCCTTACCCTTACAGTTCTTGAGCCTACATGCATGAAATGTGCTTGCTTCCAAAGTGTTCAACAGATTTGTTATCTACACAGATGAAAATAATACAAAATGTACAACTTGTTTGGTTGTGTCTATGTCTATTACTGGTTCCAACAAGGAAACTTGAAATCTAGTGTTGCACTGCATCGGGTAAGATAACCCCGTACCGTAGATACTTAAATATTTCCGTTATATTGCACTAAGCATAACTGATCGCACTTTTGATGCATCTTATAACTTAGCTCTAAAGTGCAACACGAACACAGGTTTGGTGCTCATATTTGGAATCTGGGTTTTGAGAATGCAGCTGAAATGTGAAAAGCAGGCCCCAGTCAATCTATTGCTCAGACAAGAATGGATCTTTCCGGTTTTAGCTATGCCCCGCCCATCTCTAGCTAGGCTCCACCCACACCTCGCTCGTGTTGGGATCGATCGATCTCAGAAAACACTGACTATCAATTTCCAAAAAACTACACAGGTAAGCTGTTGAATATTTTAAAAGTAATTTGACTGGGTGCAGTTGCTGCCTAAGCATGTTTATCAAATAGCAAAGAATTACAAAGACATACAATTCATATAACGTGTCGGAGTATTTAAAATTTGATGATGGTATTTTTGGAACCCTTTGTGAGGTAATGATTGTGACGTCATCATACACGCGCTGAGTTGATGATGACGTCATACGAGGTCAGCTGATGGATGAATAGGCCTACTCTGCAAAGGTGAATTCACCTTTCCAGAGTACCCACCCATCATATGACGTCATAATGAACTACGTGGTGTGTACAATGACATCATAATGAATGACGTCATGAATGACGTCGATAAGTACGTCACGAACGCATATTTGATGACGGTCTATGGGCTGTTGTACAAATTGTTTGCTTTTACTATTTAATACATATTCTGTTGAATATTTTGAAACTAATTTGACTGGGCGCTGTTGCTGCCTATGGCAGCAACAGCACCCAGTCTAATTAGTTACAAAATATTCAACAGCTTCCCTGTATAGTTTTCAGGAAATTGATAGCTAGGGCATTCGGGGATCGATCAATCCAAACACGGCGAGCTGTGGGTGGAGCTTAGCTAGTGATGGGCGGGGCATAGCTAAAAATGGAAAGGTCCATTGTCCATGATGCTCAGTGAACAGTAAAAAGTACTTCAGATTGACAGACTTAAAATGTGGCATACGTTTGATCTTCATTGCAGGCATGCATCAAGTTTGATTATTAGGCGCCTATATACGAAAAACACTTGAAACTACAACACAGGACAATATTCTAGAATATTCACTGAGCCGTGAAAACTAGGCCAGTCTTACTTATTGTTTATACATGACACACGACGTTTTGGCTTTGACGCATGCACCAATGCATCGCATTTGGTAATTATATGTGAAAAAGTCTGGAAACTATCGTCTGGACAGGAATTTCCTATGATGTTCGGTTAACCGTGAACAGTATATCATGATGGCCTTTGGTTTTTGACACACGGTAGTCTACAATGAATCAAACATCGACAGAAACTTCTTGGATGAATTAGGGCAATATGGGGTGCCCGCACCCACGAGATCTGTGCGTTAAAACGGAGTCATAAGACATCACGCAGTACTACATTTCTGCGTTCTCAAATTCCATACGTGACAAAACAACATGTACTGTACACTTCGTACATAAGTTAACATGTTTCCAAAACAAGAACAGAAACGTGCTCGTTAGCACAATTTTGAACACGATGTAAGAAAAATTCGTTTGAAATTTTTTTCTTAATTTGATTAATAACCATTGCTGCCGTATAGAAGTAGAAAGGCGACGAGATGAGCGGCTGTTCTATTAAAATCACTCGCTAAAAATACTACCCGACACTTAGTCAATTCACATCTTGGTAACAACCAGTCAGTGATAAATTGTTAATAATGGCTAGCTGATTAGACTGCTACACATATTGTTTTGGAGGCCAGTCTGATGAGGCACTATATTAGAGACAAGTTCCTGAATCCCATGCGTTGTGCATGCTGTGGTCGAACTCAGTTATAGCGGTTGTAGCGGTTGTAACGGTTATATAGCAATATCAAATGGAACCATCTGCCTATTGCAATGTGCGCCTGCACATGTGCAGTAAATCGTGTGTTTTTAAAATAGATGTTTCCAAAACAGTTTTTGCAGTTTTGAGATTAGGCCACCGTTATCGAACCGTCACGTCCATAAAACTTGTAATGGTTCCACACATCCCTAGTGATAGCGTCATCTCATTCACATATTAGGCCACTCCCACATGCCCATATATGGTCATGTTTTTATCGATTTTTAAAGGGTCACGCGACCAGACTATGGGCTTGCGTGCAAGGCCTAATATGTAAATCATATGACGTCATTACTCTCTCTCGACCAATCAGAACACCCTCCCATCCCTTCGCCGCATTTTCATTGATATAAAATTTTGATCTGTGCCAATGATTGACAAGTGTAATGAGCCATGAAATTCTTGGGAGGCGAGGGTTCATTTGCATATTAATTACATCATAACTCTCGACCAGTCATCGCAGCCGCTTATACAGTCGCCATTGTTCGAGGTATTGAAATATTGATCCTCGATCCTGAGACAGAATGCAAATATATGATATGGGGGCATGTTGTCATAATTAATTACGTCTCATGCAGGCTGATATCACAATCATAAATGATAGAGAAATACTTTGTTATGCACCTGGAATAGGCTGGCAGTTGTACAAATTGTATGTTTTCACTATTTAATAAACATTCTGTTGAATATTTTGAAAATAATTTGATTGGGAGATTAAGAATACCCAGATTGGCAGAGATTCAGCTATGGAAACCACCGAGATTTTCCATTGTATGCTGACCCTGTCATATACATATAGTTACCATTTATCTAAGTGTCTAGAAGTGGGTGGCGAGAGGAGGGGGGGGGGTGCATTTTGGCTGGTATAAATTACCCTCAAACATTTTGCCAGCTGTTTGCTTAGCAAAGGTCCGTTTGAACTCCGGTATGAGCATGCATTGGTGCATGCCTGAACACACGCATGCTCGCGCTAATGTTAGTACGTCCATACGCCGGCACACATGCGTGCACGCATGGATGCCTCATGAACTGGGAATAGCTCAACAGGTGCGAATGGACTATTTTACAATTTTCTAAAATGTTCTGGTGAATATTTTGGAAATAATTTGATTGTATGAGGCGTTATCCATAGATATACGTCACAATTTGAGCCAAAATCGTTTCAGGAAGCACACCTGGGCGCGCATCTAACCTCTGGGATTTTGTCATAGCTGTAGATTTTATTAATTTACGCTGACTTTGTCTCCATATCCAGGTATAGCGCATATGCAGGTTTTTATAACTTTGCTGAGAATAGCAGGGTCTTTGTGCAAATTGTCTATTTTACTATTTAATAATCATGTTGGAGAATATTTGGAAAATATGTCGACTGGATGAGCAGCCAACATATTTGCACAAAACTGTACAATGAGCAGACAGCTTCTATGAGTGTAAATCTAGGACCTGAATGCATACCTTATTATTATAATAATCATTTATTATTATTATTATTATTATTATTATTATTATTATTATTATTATTATAATTAGGGCCCTTGCGTATGAGTTTTGAGGTATTTCTGCAGGATCTCATAGCTTATGCTAAAACGTTGGCTTCTTAAAAGGAGACCCAGGGTTCCAATACATGGATTGCCATTGCGATATTGGCTTATTCTGGTAGTGCCTGGTTGAATACATTATGACTCTATAGAGCTCCCGATACCCAGACCGCTAAGCATTTGCGCAGTCCATTACCTCCGTGAAACAAACATTGGCGATGCTATAAGCGGCTGCCGTGATTGGCCGCTAAGTATGGCGTCATCCATATTTGAAGCAACCCCATGTCTCCAAGAACTGTCATGCATCATTACCCTTCCAATACCTATACAGAACAAGCATTAGCGACTGTATAAGCATCCGTTCTGATTTCTTGATAGCTATGACGTCATCACAGATTTTTCTCGGATAGGAAAAATATCACATCTGAGTTCTGAATGTTAATTCTTTTAGAGTATACTCGCTATCTACTCTGCCATTCTCTCTTCAGGTAGGCATGTGTATGTTGAATGTGTTATATGTTTATAGGTTTTTAACTTAGGCCACCTCGAACCATCTGAATGTTAAGCCTTTTAGAGAATACTCGCGATTTACTCTCCTAATATCTATTCAGGTAGGCCATTGCGAGATTGAATGTGTTATAAATCTAGTTTTCTTAACTTAGGGTGACTCGGTCCACATATCCAGGTAGAGCGTATATACATGTATTTATAGTTCTCTACGGAATAGGCAAACGTATGTACAAGTGAATGTCTTGGCTATTTAATACGCCCGCTGACGAATATATTTAGAAATTATTTTGACTGGATGAGTTCCACAAACCCGTACCAAGAGCAGACAGCTTTCACGGATGTAAATCTAGGGACAGAATGCAGGTCTTATTATTATAATATTAAGTATTATTAATATTAATATTAATACTAATAATAATTAATATTATTATTACTTGGGTCAGTGTGTATGGTTAGTTATAGCATTTTGAGGTATTTCTGCAGGGTCTCACAGGTTATGTTGAAGACTTTGATAGAAGAGACCCAGGGGTTAGACATACATGGATTGCTATTGCTATATTGGATTTTTCTAGGCCAGGAAATTCTACAGCCATGTTCTAATTGTTAAACGTTTTAGAGTATATGGTCATTGCCTCTTCAGTCATAGTTGTAGTATTAGCAGTAGCAGTAGCCGTAGCAACAGCAGAAGTAGCAGTAGCAACAGCAGTAGTTACATGCCGGGTTGAATGTGTTATAACTCAATAGAGCTCCCGACACCCAGACCCTTAAGCGCTTGCATGTTCATTGACCTGCCAATGACGACCCTATAAGCGGCTGCACCAATTGGCCGCGAGTTATGACATAATCAATATTTGAATTAGGCCCAGGTCTCCTAACAGTTTTATGACTCATTCATTACCTTCCAATAGCTCTACAGCTGCAGCACCGCTACCACATTCACTGTTCATTACGTCCATCAATCAGCATTCCTGAGGGTCAATATCTCAAAACCTCAAACTATGCTGACTGTATAAGGAGCTGCGCTGATTGGTCGAGAGTTATGGCGTCATTAATATGTAAATGAGCCCCACGCCTCCAACACCTTTATGGCTCATTACACCCGTCAATCATCGGCACAGATCAAAGCTCTACATCGAAGAAAATGTGGCGAAGGGATTGGCAGCTGTAATGATTGCTTTAGAGCGTCATGACGTCACCTCATTAGCATATTAGGCAACGCCCATATATGGACATGTGGGCGTGACCTAATATGCAAATTGGTGACGTCATAACTCTCTCGACCAAACAGAACAGCCGCCAATTTTGTAGCCTTTCTACTAGCAATGGCTTCAAATCAAATTAAGTTCAAAATATTCAACAATACGTTTTATTTTGTTATCTAAAAATGTTAAGTTATTTTTGTTCTGTGCTGTATCACTAACCCCTCTTTCAAAAACCAAAAGTGCCCGGAATAGACAGGTTTTACTGTTAATGTGTTCTCTACGTTCCAGGCGTAGAATACGTGATAGATCGGTATCTGGGCAACTGCACTGTACACCCGCTGACAGATGACCTTTCCGATGTCAAAGAGGTGTCAATTGGGTCTGGCAATCTGACGTTTTTCACATTGGCAAAGCCGGAAGCATTCCTATACATGAACGATTATGATGAGTATATGTTTCTCGGACAGGTGAATGCCATTATGGTTCATAGTATCAACAGTGTGCGTAGGTGTGTTTGTGTGCGAGTGCTTGCGTGCGTTTGTGCGTGCATGCGTGCGAACTCATGTGTGCCCAGCCCGATAACTCGGGTTCTTTTATAGTGATCTTGACAAAAAGATGGTTGCTGTTAGGGTCATCGAAGATCCCTTCAGAAGTTGAGATCAATTGGTCAATGGTCAAAGAGTAAGCTCGTTTAAAAGGGAGTGCGGCTCAGAATATTTGGTAGTCTCCGTGAAACTATTGTAGTATCCGCTTGCGCGAGTGCGTGCGTTCGTGCGTGGGTGGGTGTTGTGGGTGGGTGGGTGCGTGCTTGCGTGCGTCTGTGCGTGCGTGCCCCATAACTCTACATCCTGGATCATGATAAAACCTGGGTGGGATGTTACCCTTGGGACCTTGAAAGGATTTGAGATTTTGCACATAAAGGCACACCTTCATAATCTGATGACGGTAATTGGCGTTTCCTGTTTATCCATCAACCATATGACGTCATAATCAAGTACGTGACGTGGAGGATGACGTCATAATCAATGACGTCATACTCAAGGACGTCATGAATGAAGTGGATAAATACGTCACGAACGCATAATTGGTGATGGGCTAAGTGTTGTTGTACGAATTGTATGTCTTTACTATTTAATAAACACGCTGTTGAATATTGGAGGGTGGAGCTTAGCTAGAAATGGGCGGGGCATAGCTAAACCTGGAAAGGTCAATTGTGTGCGAAAGCTCATCAAAAATTAATATAAAAGTGCAATTTATAACGAAAATACTACGTTAGAATGTCGTTGTCATTGTTGTTATGCTAACACCAGAACTTTTTTTGCAAAGCCGCTTACCACATTAACACTCGTCGACCAAAAACGACAAGTTCGTTGTACTGTATGAAAAACGCCATTGGCTATTTTGAAACTAATTTAACTCGGAATTATTGTAGTCTACCCAGTCAATTATTTTCAAAATATTCTACACCCTTCCTGTATTGGTGTCTTGAAATTGAGACACTGGACCGATAGGTGCTACGGGATTAGGAATTGCATCGTGGGTATTTCATTCGATTGTGTAGTTTTGATGCTTGCATATGCGTGCATAAATCATTAACTCTGTCATGACGAAGCCGGCCAAAAACGCCTCTGCAATGGTTTTAAGGAATGTCAATTTACGGTAACTGAGCCAGCCTTTCCAGTGATAAATTTTCAAAAATAATCTTCGGTTTGGCATGGCAAATGGTAATTCAGTATGGAAATATTTAGGTTTTCTTGACCAAATTTGGTCATTAAAGATTTAAAGATAAACTCATTTACCTCGAATACGAAATTATGCATCCATCAAAGCGTTCAAAATACTACTTGATTAACAATTACACATTTTGATCGTCAGTATTTCTCAAGATATTTTAATTTTAGAAGACTATTTCTTGTAAATTTACCACTGAATATTTTTTGCCGGTTTGGCCATTAAAGGGGTACTAATAAAGAAAATTTAAGTTTTTACTTAGCCAGTGTCTATCTGCTGGCCGAAAGAAGGGTATTTTTGAAAGTTTACCACTAGAATGACTGGCTCGCTTACCGAGCCAGTCATTCTAGTGATAAATATTCAAATATACTCTTCACTGGACCTTTCACATAGCCATGTCTAAGGACCACTGCAAAGTTGCTTTTTGCTCAGTTTGACCATTAAGGGTTAAGTTGGCTTAGGTTGACGCAAGAGAGTTAACCATGAACCATTTATTTGGCAGAAATCCTACAGAGGTTTAGTGTGTGATGTTCTGGCGGTTACTAAACGATCATTCGCATTTCCGGGCCAACCTACACAGTATAAAAATGTAATATTACAGTATTACTTTCTCAACGTAAGTATTAACTGTATGTGTTCAACAATTAGTCATTTCCCATTATCTTAATATGTCTGTATATGTTGAGAACCAAATTACTTTACTTATGATATGGGAAGCGTGGTAGGTGATGTCACAATCAAAACTACATAAGCTCGTCACGATAGTAACAATGGTCCGGAACGAAAATATCTGAATTGTACTTTTTAATGATTTTCACAATTTAATAAATATTCTGATAAACATTCTGATTTAGTGCAGGCTCTTGCGGTTATAGGAACAATAGCCAGCAGCCAAATTTTTTCAAAATATTCAACATATCCGCTGTGTAGCTACCTTGAAATTGGGATTCTGAACGTTCAGGGTTCACAGTGAGCGTATGGAGTGGGCGGACCGTAGCTAGAATGTGTGGGATGGGAGTATAGCTAGAAATAGATACATATATTTGACCAGCTTCCGGTTTTCGGATTCATTACGGCCAATGCCTACATGTATCTGGAGGAAAAATGCAAAGATGAGAATCCTAGTCTATGGAAGCAACTTTCCTTATAAATCTCATCTTGAAGAAAGGGCTGGCAAATGAGAAATCAGAAGAGTAAAGACCATGCAGCTAACAGCCATAGCCATAGTAGTAGTAGTAGTAGTAGTAGTAGTAGTAGTAGTAGTAGTAGTAGTAGTAGCAGTAGTAGTAGTAGTAGTAGTAGTAGCAGTAGTAGTAGTAGTAGTAGTAGTAGTAGTAGTAGTAGTAGTAGTAGTAGTAGTAGTAGTAGTAATAGTAGTCGTAGTAGTAGTAGTAGTAGTAGTAGTAGTAGTAGTAGTAGTAGTAGGAGTAGTAGTAGTAGTAGTAGTAGTAGTAGTCGAAGTGAACGCACGCGTTTATTTAGCTCTGCAATTGCTGCCCGAATTTGCTAGTTTCTAGCGCGATTTTGTAGATAAATTTTATACATATAATTCGTATTAGTATTTCCTTTCAAACTTTATATTTAATTTGTAAATTCTTGTCTTGGTTGGAGCGCATTTTGTGTCTCTATTTTCTAAAGGCATTCCTCTTAGCTGGCGGCTTTCGCCATTTACTAGGGCTCCTCTTACTGTGGTCAATGCAATACATTTCTCGCTGCGCCAGTCTGCTATTTCTATACTTCGTAGGCTAGCGCATTATATTTGGCAAGATCGCTTGAGTGAGTGGATTTAATTCCTTTGTCATTTGTAAGCACAAGCCTAGTTCTTTAACTATATAAATCCTTATAGTCAGTTGGCTGTCCCCGGTCAACTCGAACAGACTAACAAATATATGACTTGACTATTTAATCATATATTTGTTAGCATACTTTAATCGGATAGGTGTTAGTGAACCACTTAGAAAGTGGTTCAAACTAACAAATATACGACTGTACTCTCTATTCGTATATTTGTTGGTAGACGTCAGGGTTTCAAAAGGGGACACTATTTATTTAGTGTTTAGCTCTTTCCCCGACGTCTTGGTGTTATATATTTGTATTATATATTGTAGTAGTATGGGGTACCTCTTTTTATAAAACACCATGGCAACCTCATATAAGCGTACCCTGAGTCTTAAAATCACGACAAAGGCTTGGGGTGTTTCGGCAATTGAGGTGTATCATGGGTTGAAGGATGTAGTTGGGGCAGGGCCACGGGTCCTTCAAGGTCTCGTTAATGTTTCCAAATCTGTATGGAATGTCACCGTAGTTAATGAAAGTGTGAAGGAAAAGTTGCTCGACGATGTCCTTGTCGTGAAGGGTGAGGTGTGTAATGTGGAGGAAATAGATTCTGATCGTCTATTAGTCAAGATGAAGGTTCCATTAGAGATCCCAGATGAACGGGTTATCACTGAATTGATCAAGTATGGCAAAGTTGACAAAGTAGAACACGAGACCTATCCATTTGATCGAACCTTAGAAAATGGCGTCAGAAGAATTTGGTTTGAAAAGGTAGAAAAACCTCTCCCAAGCAAGGTCACCATAGATGGTCGATTTATCTTGCCATTATGGTACAGGGGGCAAATCAAGGAGTGTAGAATCTGCTTAAGCACAGAACATCTTGCAACAGACTGCCCTAACAAAAACAAATGTCTAGTTTGTGGATCATCTGATCATTTTAAGTGGCGATGCCCGCAGAACAAATATGTCAAAAAGGGTGCTGATAAAAGTGCAGAGCAAGTTGTCTCTAAAGAGAATGTCATAGAACCGGTAGCTGCTGAGATTGTAGCTGAAATCCATACTAATGGGAAGCACGTTGCTACGGAAAATGTCATCGAACCAGTAGTTGCTGAGATTGTAGCTGAAGTCCATGTTAATGAGAAGCATGGGGAAAAAACTAAGAATCCAATCGCTGTAGTTGCAGGCGATGAAATAGAGGTTCTAGATGAGGGACTAAGTCTTACTCCAGTAACAAGTCAATCCAAGTTTGATGACAGAGAGGCTAATTCCACACAAGTTGAAGATGATGATCAATACCCTCTGGAAGAGAGTTTTAATTTAGGACAAGTAAAATTCAGGTCGCAAGATACTGAAACTAACTTTGATTTTCCACTGAGTACACTCAATCTAGACGATTTAAATAATATAGAGAAAGTAATTGGTGTCTCGGATCGATTGAGTGGAACAAAGCGACAGAAAGATGGAGAGAGTTCTGAATCAGAAATAGAGGAAAGTGATATAGAAGACGATAATATGTCAGTCGCTGAATCTGATATATCCATTCAAACACAGAGTTCTAAATCACCTGATGAAATGGTCATGTACAGGTCAGAGGCAGGAGAGGTGTTAGTTCCATATGTGACGGCAAATGGTGTTAAATATAGGCATCTGCGTCATGATTCAGATATATTAAAATATAAGCATTTGGAAAAAGTTGAGCTAAGTAATGCAGCGTTTGCGAGTAAAATAGGTAAATGGTCTAAGAGAGGGTCGAAAAAAACAAAATCTAGTTAGCTTAATAATGGCGGTTTTACACAGCATTTTATTACCTTTTATGCTAATTTGCACACTCAATTGTAGAGGCTTAAATAGTGACATAAAGCAACGTCACTTACTAGAGACTCTGAAAAATGAGCAGATTGACATTGCTTTGATACAGGAAACAAAAATTCAGAAGTCAGAATTATACGATAATTTAGAAAAGATTTCTGGATCCAGAATATTTTATTCGTTATCTCAAGATAATAGTGCAGGCGTAGCAATTGTTATACTCCCTCGTTGTTCAGCCTATGTAAATATAATCTCTTCAGTATCAGGTGCAAATGGTCGCTGGGTGAGAGTCACGCTAGATATACAACAAACACGTATCACGTTGCTGTGTATATATGCACCTACATCTCATCAACTACGTCGTAATTTTTTTAAGGAGATATCTAAAACAGCACTAGATAACATCACTGAAAACTTAGTAATGGGTGGTGACTTTAATTGTGTCTTAGACAAAGAAAATGACAGGAATGCAACTTCAACTTATACTGATACATCACATAGACTCTTAAAAGAAATATGTGATAATGAAAATTTAGTGGACACCTATAGAATATCAAAACCTCATGGTAAAGATCTTACATGGTTTTCGGTAGATGGTAAAGTTGGTTCAAGGATCGACAGAATTTATGTGAATAGTTTGTTAACAGGGTACTGGAGAGATGTTAATATTAAGCCAGTTGCATTCTCTGATCATAACATGGTTTGTGCAACCTTTGCCAATGCTGACTGGGTAACAAAAGGGGTCGGGTTTTGGAAATTAAACACAACACTGTTGGGAGAAGAATTTTATAAGAATAATATAGAGAGTTGTTGGCAACATTGGATTAATAGGAAAGCATCATATAAGAGCACATTGCAATGGTGGGAGGATGTTAAACTGGATTTAAAGTATGTTTCCCGAAAGTATGCTATTAGAAAAGCACAGGAAATACGCAAACGCAAGAAAACACTTCATCGATCACTGATGAAAATTAATGCTAAAGTAAATAATGGTGAAGAGAATTATTATGAATTACTGGTTAAAATTAAAAGTAAAATAAGAGATATAGAACACTATGAGTTTGAGGGTGCAAAAATTAGAGCAAGAGCCCAGATGCACGCAGAAGGGGAAAAGCCAACCCGATATTTTTGCGCATTAGAAAAAGCACGGGCAATAGATAAGGTGATGTGCTCATTAAACATGCCGGATGGTTCAACCGTCTTTACCAACAATGAAATGAGTACTATTGTATGCAATTACTATGAGTCATTGTACAAGTCAGAGGGAATTGATGAAGATGCAAAATTGGATTTGTTAGCAAATATAGACAAAAAGGTGTCAGACACAGGCAGTGAATTTTGTGATCAACCCTTAACACTAGAAGATTTAACTAAATCCCTTAAAGGTATGAAACTAGAAAAATCACCGGGGTGTGATGGCCTTCCAGTTGAATTTTACCAAACGTTTTGGCACCTTGTAGGTCCAATAATGGAAGAATTAGGCACTGAAATTTTTGAGAAAGGCCATTTACCACCAACTATGGCTAGGGCATACGTAAGGCTAATATATAAAGGAAATGACAGACGTCTAATTCAGAACTACAGACCAATTTCTCTACTATGTGTAGACTACAAAATAATATCCAGAGCACTAACATTGAAACTAGGTAGTGTTTTAGGAGAAATCATTGGAACAGAGCAGACATGTGCTGTACCCAGGAGGACAATTCTAACCAATACCATGGTAATAAGAGACCTTATACAATTGGTTGAGAAGGATAGCATCCCTTCAGCTGTGATTGCCTTGGACAATGAAAAGGCATTTGACCGTGTGGAATGGGATTTTCTTTTTAATTCTTTGCAATCGTTTGGGTTAGGCTCAAACTTTATTAAATGGGTAAAGATTTTATATACGGATATCAAGAGTAGCTATTTAGTGAACAATCAATTATCCAGAGAAATTGTCTTAGAACGTGGGGTTAGACAGGGGTGTTCCCTATCGCCATTATTATTTGTTATTGTGATGGAATCACTTGGCATAGCATTGAGGCAAAATAATAACTTTCAAGGCATATGTATTCGTGGCATAGAAAGACCACTTAAGCTGTCACAATATGCTGATGACACAACTGTGTTTACCAGTTCAAACAATGATTTTGCAGTTTTAAACCACGTACTAGAAAAGTTCCAAAATGCATCTGGTTTGAAAATCAATAAAGGAAAATCCAAAGGATTATTTCTGGGGCCATGGAAAGAGCGGAATGACCAGCCACTTGAAATCAATTGGTCTAATGATACCATTAAGATTTTAGGCATCTATTTTGGCAGGAAACCGAATACAATACAAAATTGGAATGAACGAGTATCTAAGCTTAAGAGAATATTAGCAAATTGGAAGCGTCGTCGTCTTTCAATCTTTGGTAGAGTGTTTGTTGTCAACAACTTGGCATTATCTGGGCTATGGTATACAGCATCGGTTGTACACATGCCAAAACATGTAGAAAAGGAGGTTAATGAGTTGATATTGTCATTCATATGGGAAGAAAAGAATCATTTAGTTTCCCATCGTGTTCTCAATAATGCTAAGTTAGAAGGAGGACTTGATTTAATTGATATTAAAGTGAAATGTGTTTCTTTAAGGTTAAAATTTTTGGATGATCTTATTACATCAGATGAGACGTGGGCGTGTGTTTCACGAGCTCTCATGGAGAGAATTGTAGAACCATTTCTGGCGGAGCATGTGTTTACCTCAAAGAAGCCACCTCCGAATAGCCAAATGATACCAGATGTGTTTAAAGATCAAGTTAAGGGGTTAGAAATATTTGACAGATACATGCCTCCACCTACGTGCTGGAAGGAAGTACTAGAACAGCAATTGTGGGGCAATAGTAATATATGTTATAACAATGCAGTACTTTATCTACCGTCCTTTGCAAAATATGGCATTCAACATTTATCGGATATGATACAACCTCAAACACGTAGATGGATTTCAATGCAAGACGTAGCTAGAAAAACACATATGAGGCATATAGATGTCCAGCGGTTGCTAAATAAAATAAAACATGCTGTACCAATTGAATGGTTTCGTCTGCCAAATGTAAATAATAATAGTTTGACTCCACAACCCGCATTAGTTCTTGATGATGAGATGTTAAAATACAAGATGAGATCCAAGGAATGGTACCATATTATGAGACGAAAACAAGTAACACCTCCCATAGCAATTAGGAGATGGGATGACTCAAGCTATAAACCATCCAGTTGGAAAAATGTATGGAAAATCTTACATTCTCCATCCATACCAAATATGGCTCGTGATTTATTGTGGCGATTACTACATCGACGTCTATGGGTGGGACACTTGACATACAAGTGCAATATTACGACTTCTGATAGGTGTTACTTATGTCAAACAGACGAGGAAACAATCGAGCATTTATTTGTGGAATGTTCAATATCGTCACAATTTTGGGACTATATCAGCCAAATCTTGGCAAAATTTGGAGCGAAGCCCATTGTTCTAGACACGCATGTAGTCTTATTTAGAGAATTTGGATCAAGCGGTGTAAATATCATAAAGTCTGAAAGGACTATTTTAATAACAATACTAACCATAGGTGTTTGGGCCATTTGGAAACATCGGTGTGCACAGACGAAAAATCCATCTATGGGCAATCACAATAGAGCAATAAAGGCAATATTTCGTTCATTGCTGCTGAATCATATTCCTTGCGAATATTTTAGATTAAAGCAGCATGGTAGAGAAAAAGTATTCAAGGACATATGGTGCAAAACAAACATAGTTTCAATAGAGTTGGGAGCTGTAAAAATAAATGAGCCTGCACTAGCTTAAATCATTTAATTACTACAGCTGATTTATCTGTGTCTTTTAATTAATCTGTGTCATGTAATTCATTTTAGTCTGCACTTTGATATTGTTATGTTTAATAATTCATGTTAAGAAATAAACAGACTGGGGTAATTTAATAATCAATCGATAAAGTAATTTGCCATTGAATTATAAAATTGTCCCAGGTAATTTTAGGAATTTGCACAGAGTTTTATAGGGTTATTTGTTCCCGGGTAATTTACAAAACCTTACAACAAAGTAAATCAAAAATGGAAACAAGACCGCCATCTATTTCCATCTATTTTTCTGTAATTTTCCTGCTGACTATATATGTTATGCTACCCGAATGCTACTAAGCCCGCTGATCTTTAAGACTCAGCCCACTGGCGTCAATGATTGACTTATTTGTCATTGATTGACGAGTCACTTTTCATTTGTTGAATAGTTGCACTCGCCACACGGGTCTACTACCACACATGGATTGAATGGTAATTTACAAAACCTTATAATAAAGTAAATTGAAAATGTAAACAAGAGGGCCATCAATTTTTCTGGAATTTTTCTGCCGACTATATGTATTATACTACCCAAATGCTACTACGCCCGCTGATCTTTAGAGAATCAGCCCACTGGCGTCAATGATTGACTTATTTGTCATAGATTGACGAGGCACTTTTCATTTGTTGGATAGTTGCACTCGCCACACGGGTCTACTACTACACCTGGGTTGAATAGTAATGCCTTTGTTAAGTTTTGTTTTGCTATCGGAGCTTTATCAGCATATTGTTTTGTATCTATACTTTTTAAGCCATATGTATTTATAGATTGTATTAATGCTCATTATTTATCATTGTTTTGGTGTAATATTAATCAAGATTACTAGTTCACCAGGTTTTTTTCTGGGGGTTTGCAAGCCTTTTTAAAGGAGTTCCTCCGTGAAGTTTGTCCGACTGCGTCAGCGTCGGTTTTTCAAAAAAAAAAAAAAAAAAGTAGTAGTAGTAGTAGTAGTAGTAGTAGTAGTAATAGTAGTAGTAGTAGTAGTAGTAGTAGTAGTAGTAGTAGTAGTAGTAGTAGTAGTAGTAGTAATAGTAGTCGTAGTAGTAGTAGTAATAGTAGTCGTAGTAGTAGTAGTAGTAGTAGTAGTAGTAGTAGTAGTAGTAGGAGTAGTAGTAGTAGTAGTAGTAGTAGTAGTAGTAGTAGTAGTAGTAGTAGTAGTAGTAGTAGTAGTAGTGGTAGTAGTGGTAGTAGTAGTAGTAGTAATAGTAGTCGTAGTAGTAGTAGTAGTAGTAATAGTAGTCGTAGTAGTAGTAGTAGTTGTTATTATTGTCAAGCATTAGTTATATGAGCCCTATCTTTGACGACGCACTGGATTTAGCTCATTCATCATCTGGAATGTAATTTTACCTTTTTCAATTTTCGACCCAACTTGGGTTCGAACCTGTCAATTCTCCGGCACCTTCCACCTAGCATTTGGGAGATGAGTTCTCAGCCCACTGGCCCACCATCGAGAGGAGAAAAATCCTCTTTCAATGGACCAGCTTTTGACCACCTGACTCACAACCACATAAATTGACTGGAATTGATGGTGTACATTATAGATTTTATTTTTTACTTTTACATTTCTGAGATCTCTCCTGCTACATCACTAGACACTCGCAAGTGTGTTGTTTTTTATTATTGTCAAGCATTAGTTCCATGAGCCCTATCTTTGACAACGCACTGGCTCTAGGATTTAGCTCATTCATCATCTGGAATGTAATTTTACCTTTTTAAATTTTCGACCCAGCTTGGGTTCGAATCTGTCAATTCTCCGGCACCTTCCGCCTAGCAGTTGGGAGCTGAGTTCTCAACCAACTGGCCTACCATCCAGAGGACAAAAATCCTCTTTCACCGGACCAGCTTTCAACCACCCCGACTCACAACCATACACATCGACTGGAATTGATGGCGTACATTACAGATATTTTTTTTACTTTTACGTTTTCTGAGATCTCTCCTGCTACTTCACTAAGCACTCGCAAGTATGTAGTTCTGTATTATTGTCAAGCATTAGTTCTATGAACCCTGTATTTGTAGTAGTAGTAGTAGTAGTAGTAGTAGTAGTAGTAGTAGTAGTAGTAGTAGTAGTAGTAGTAGTAGTAGTAGTAGTAGCGGTTGTGAAGCGGCAATAGCAACGGTAGCAGTAACATCAGCTGCAGCGGCGGAGGGGGGCAGTAGGCGGTGGTGGCGGCCGTAGGAGATGCACATTCATCAACATAATGTCTTGAACTAGCGTAATACTATGATTATTGAATCAGGAGTAACTCCTATCATCATATGTACATGTATTACACATTTCTAAATTCTCAATTTCAGGTGCTCTGGACGGAAGCCTCTCTTGGTGTGGGAACACCCTTAGATGGTGTACCAATCGCCGTGGAAATTTTTATTCCAAAGGTTAGTATGTCGTAATGGATTATGATAGCAGTTTGCATTTGTATTAATATGGCTAAGCAGTGTGTCCAGGCCTACATGTGGCTTTGGGTTGTGTGGCGGTGGTGGTGGACTGGGTGGTGCGGGGCAGAAGTCGATCATTCATAATTCTGAACAGA
Organism: Chaetoderma sp. LZ-2023a; assembly: GCA_034401795.1. Classification (NCBI taxonomy): domain Eukaryota; kingdom Metazoa; phylum Mollusca; class Caudofoveata; order Chaetodermatida; family Chaetodermatidae; genus Chaetoderma; species Chaetoderma sp. LZ-2023a. Next base: position 177,048,110 of record CM067369.1, on the reverse strand, counting down.
TAAGCAAATAGAAATAAGACGAATCATTGAAATTAAACTAGAAAATCATTGTACGATCTAAGAGCCAGAACGTTTCATAATTGTATAGGGATTTTACTATGGTGGGCAACCTTCGAAACCCAATCATGGATTGAATCGAAAACCGTACCCGTTGTTATGTAAATAGCTGCCTAATATTATTTGTAGAATTCATTATTTGCATCTTTTTTGTTATTAAGCCGCATTACATGCAAGAAGCAGTGTTCAAATGCTATCATTGACACGCTAGAAGCTTAATGCGCTCATATATCCGTATGTTTTCAGACATAAACGTCTCTTCAATTATGAATATAATTAGCTGTTATAGAGAGAATAGTGAGGGGGCAATTGTCATAATTTAAAGTCCTGTGTGAAATGTCTGTCCGCTAAGGCATTTTTCTGATCTTATCAGCTGCTCTCAATCCAAAATGATGCAAAGAACATTCCCATGTCATTTACCATATATGGAGAATTTTCAAATAAGGCGAAAAGCCCAAATATGGTAAAAAAATAAATTTGCTCCAAAACGTTACAATTTGATATGAACATCAAATTGTATGTGCTGTATTCAAATTTGAGGTCGAAACCACACCTTCATGAAATAAATTTAGGAAAAAGGGGCAAATATGGCCAATTTTCAAATATCGCACACATGCCCAAATATGGTAAAAAATTTAAACATGTTGCACGAGGCATACAAATTTGTATGAATTAAATTTTGACATCTAAAGCACACATTCTTGAGATTAACTGAGCAATAGGAAAACAAGACAAAATACTGTGCAAAATAAAAAAAACATTTTGTTAACTTTTCACCCCGATTTATGGTGACCTTCTTGCTTTTAGGTATTAAATCAGACAGAATATATGTCTGAAAACTTATACGCAAATGTAAAAACGACATATGCAAGAAGTCAGTCGAAATTTAGCCTGTGTAGGCCAGCGTCTTTCTCTTAGAGTCGAAGGTGACGGTACTGACCTGCTCAGACCATGTTCGGACTAACACCATTTTACTCTTTACCGAACAAGCAGGCCATGTTTGGATTAAGCTCATTGTTAATATGAGATGAAGGCACTGACCTACATAGGGCATGATTCGACTAGAACCATTGTTGTGAAATTAGAATTTCATTGGTCCTCGTCATCATTATCAATAAATTCTACTTCAAAGTCACATGGAAGTTCGTCATCATTGAGTTTATGAGTGTTTTCAGAGACATTGTCAAATTTCTGACATCGGCACACATCAATACATATTGGGCCATGCTTCTCGCACCTACATCGATTTGTCATACATTTCGTCTTGTAACCCAACATCATCAGTCCAGTCAATGGTATCAGAGGGTTATCTGTTTGATGTGCAACCAAACGAAATTGCATTATGACGTTGAGGGATAGGTTCCATGGCATGCATCAATGTGTAGGTAACATAGTGTCTATGTAGTATTTTGAAAAACGCAGAGCAGAGAGTGTTGCTGGAAGCATTTCTGTTCTTTTCTGACCTTTGCTGAATAGATGCCACCTCAAAGCTAGGATTGAAGTTACAGTGTATGGATGTCACTTACAATAAATGTCTAAAACAAACATTTCCAGGCCGGCTTTTACATCATTAGAACCAAGCATTTTAAACGATGCTAAATGAGTATTGTCATACTCAAGGAAATTCTTGAAGCATTCTGTTATCGACTTTCTGAAAAATTTTCCAGTTTGGTCACATCAAGTAAAAACATGGAACACAAGCAAAGCTTCTGCATGTGTTGGTCCAAGAGACTCGTACATTTTCCAGTATCAATGTCATCTTGCTAAATTGCCTGTTCTGAATATTGTACTTCTGGGTAGAAATGTATAAGCAACAAGAAAACATCAGTATCTGGTGAAACAATGACGAGAATTGAAAAAGAATTAGACTCACTAACGTTCTTTGCTTGTAAGAGCATAGGTGTATCAGCTTCCTCCTGATTGTGATGGCGAAGGATATCCAGATATTCGGGAATATTAGATACACACTCGGTGTCGGATGTGACAACAAACCTTTTGCCCATTTCTGTTAAAGCAGTGAGTGTGTGTGGAGCAAGATACATAGTTAGATCCTTCTTTGTCCTGATGTGTGGCAATAGCTGTTTGAGTGTAATGTTTACTATGGATGTAGAATCCTTTATGATGTAATGAATGAATTTTCTAGATGTTCACTTTTCTCTAGTCTGCTCCTTAAGAGATGCTTCCATGTATCTATTGAAGGCTAATCGAATCATGCTAAATCTTTCACTTTTTTTAATCAGGTTATCGATGAACACATCACTCAAATCTGTACATGTCTTAATTTCTTTTGTTTCACAATCTAATTAACTAATGACATACCATCAAATATAACTACTTTAGAATCATTGGTATTCGACGATTGTGTTGTACCTAATATTGAATCATCACTACTGGTATTTGAAAACTGCATTGTAGTTGGCTTTGCCTTTCCAGCTGAATCATCGATAATATGCAGAAGTTTGCTCTTATCATTGCATTGCAAGAGTGTTCCATCAAAGCTGAACAGAGAACGTGATGTGACTGAAAATTCATATTGTTCAATAAGTTTATATAAATCAACTTCAGGCCATTTCTGAGAGACTACTAGGATGCGCTGCATAAATGTCCAGTTTTCTTTTAGCTCTACCATATGCCCTTCCAACTTTAGTTTAAGAGTCTTTGCTGCAGATTAAAGGCGAGAAGATTCCTCTTCTTCATCCTTGACCAAATACTTATTTCACCAGTTATTCGTTCATCCACAAATGCTATGTACTGGTCTTCTCCAATGAGCATGTCATTCATCATATCTGTCTCTGCTTTGTCAGACAATACTGCTTTTGATATCAAATTGTAGACTGATTGTGAATCGTCAAAACTGACAGCAAATGTCTCAAGAATGCCATTCAAGTTACTAATGTTGGACATAATACAAGCATTCATCGAACCAGTGGATTGATAATGATGAGTTCTCCCATAGTTCGTCACATTATTCGACAAGCAAAATTCATCACATATCCTGTTCAACTCAGGGGCAACAATACCAAATCTATACAGGGCTGCTTTCTTAAGTAAGAAACCTTTAACCCCACCCAAGACTTTCATTGCTCGATGCCATGGTCTGGGCCAAAAGCCCCAATGTTGCAACACTTCTATTGACTGACAAATGTCCTTCTAAATACTGCCATGTATCTGGTTCCTTCTCTTTCATCTAATGCATTTGTGATAAGTACTCTGATACGGACATAGTTGTGAAAGTCGTGCACGGAACAGTATGGAATCATCAGATCAAGTGCAGAAATATTCAAATTCAAATTGTCTTGCCGTACAGCATGTGTGAAGAGAAGTAATATCTCTTATACATAGCCATGAAGTTTCTCAATAACTGTGCTTAGTGTGTCAAGGAATTATCATAGTTTTGCAAATTGGTGAAGATTTCAGCTTCATTAAGATCATTAATCAGTTCATCATGGGTACGTCAAAGTGCAGGATCAGATGAACTCTGATTTTTAAAGTTTAGTTAGATACATTTATACAGGAGACCTTAGTTTGTCATCGATATCAGGGTGTCTGAGAGTACGAGTCAAGTCAGTGAAGTCTGTAGTGTTTGAGACATCAATCAGCTTCCCACATGGTCTCTGGTACTTTTCAGCTGTTACCTTGCTGCTGCATTGAAATTCATGTGGGAAAGTTCCACAAGACCAAGCGCTTTCCCCCTCCCCCCTTCCCCCCCCCCCCGGATCAATACTGGGTATGCCGCTAGGGATGGAATATGCCGACGATGTAGACTTCATGGACGAGGAAAAGAATCACCTTGACGAATTTCTCCCAATAGCTGCAAGCAAACTAAAAATTGAGAATCTCTTTATGAATGAATCCAAAACAGAGCTCACCCACATATACCTATCTACAAAGCAGGAAACTAAAGAAAATGACGATCCACTTCGTGGCGGCGAACCATGGAGGAAAAGTACAATCCTGGGCTCACTGCTTTGCAGTACTGCTTACATTGATGCACGCTGCGTCATGGGGAACATAGCTTTCCAGTCCTTCTGGAAGCTATGGATTCGTAGATCAAAGATTCCCTTGATAAAAAGGGCTACATTTATACAATGTAACCTGCGTATCCTTGATGCTGTATAACTGTAACAGCTGGGCCGCTCCACAGGCAGCTCTGGACAAACTCGATGCCTACCACAGCAAACACCTAAGCACCATCACTGGACACAGAACGTCAGACAGCATAATTTCCAATGATGCATTATACAATATGTGTAATACGTCGCCACTGTCTGTAAAAGTCTCCCAGCAAATATGGGCCATGCGCTAAGGATTCCAGAAGAGACACCAGCACAAAGAGACTTGGGATTCGTCCGACACGAAGCCAGCAAATACAAAGCCAGGAGAGGACGTCATTGCATAAATCTGCTAAGCATTTTACGAGGTGACCTCAAGAAAGCAGGACTCGGTACACTCAAGTCAAAAATGGACCTGAGGAAGCTAAGGATTTCGGCTGAGGACATGACACAGTGGGCAAAAGCGACAAAGGACTGATTGCAGCTGTAGGATGTTTCTACTACTACGGCCACAAAATACAGTAATCATACACCAGGGTATATAACTAAAATTGTTTAATGTATAGTTCATACAAGGCATGATAGAGGGTCATGTATGCTACCATAAACACGTTTCATATCCTTTCCACGTAGGAACTGGTTTAAGGAAGCTGGCTTATAAACTCCAGCATCGAAAAGAATTTGGCCAATCCACTACACTCAACATAGTTTCCATTTGCTTTAAGGAAAGCGAATACACGTTCACCTGGCCGCAATACAAAATTGTGGTTGCTGTTTTCTTTTGCATGGAGTTGCATTGCTTTAGCATATAGGTGGAGATCTATGGTAATTATTGTCTTACCCTGTTCTGATGTAGTAGTAGAGATGTTCTGTCAAATCCGCAGTGCCTCTTAAAAGTTATCCCAGTCTGTTGGTGGACCAGGGAAACCACAATACATCGTGATTGACAGCACGTCAGTGATCATGGAGTTATAGGCTGCCCATGTTGGAGCGATATTTTCTGAATTTGGGTTTAATGTTTTTTGTAGGAAACCAGAAAAAAATCCATATGCAGTAAATGTCTACATCAACTGTATCTGATACAAATACCGGATAATTAAGATTTAGAGGGTCAGGTTTGACACAAGTCATTGCTTGTGGGAATGGGCCATGTTTGAGTGACTTGGTCTGATCACGTTCTATACTAAGCATATCATGGGTGGTTGTTGTAGTCAGTGTTTGATATACAATTTGTGCTGTACCATGAAATTCTCTTCTTTGCCACCGGGAGTGTCATTCTTAAAGTCACGATTGTCAATGATGAAGTACACCAGAACATCTTGCTGTGTCGATGGCGGTACATAAACACCATTATTTTCACACATCATCTCGATAACAGAATTTTCTATATCTGTTTCTATCATAACCCCTCTTATGTCAACTTAGCCATAAAACTTAACCTTCAGTGATCTCTCGGAATCTCCATTTGTAGGCTAAGTGAAAACTATTTTTTGGAAATTTACCACTGGAATAACTGGCTCGGTAACAGAGCCAGTTATTTCAGTCGTAAATTTCCAAAAATAGTCTTCTCCTAGCCGGCAAATGGATAATGACTAAGGAAAAATTAAGATTTTTTTAAACAAATAACCCTTTAATCATCAAGCCGGCCAAAATTACCTGTTCCGAAAGTTGCTTTTTTATATAGATGCCATTGGTAAAGTTACAAAAAGAGACATGTCTTGTCCAGCAAATGGACATTCACTGAGCAAAGAGTCCAATTTTCATGAAAAATCTCGGCCACTACATGGTTAGTTGGTATAAATAGCATTTTAAGCACTTTGAGGCTCTGCTGACACAAGAGGGGTCAAGCACCTTTTCATAATCAATAATAAAATTTAATGTACCTAACCTGTTCACAATGTCCTTGCTTCTGGTTTTCTTATGAATTAAAGGCCCTAATCCAACGCCAAATGGTGTTTCTTTTCTTTGATAGAAGCTTTTCGTGCTATTGGTCCTGGGTGCATAGTTTAGATGGCGATTGGTTTTTGTACTTTGTACTATATTTTGTGTAATATTGTCAACAGCCTGGTCAATGTGAGAGTGTCATTTCTCTGTCTCCAATTAGGTGCCTGGTCCAGCAATAATCTACTTGATCAGGGTTTTTAGTCGATCAGGTGATTGGTAGTTATGGATGGAATCAGTGAACTGCCACGGGTTGCTTTTATCCACATCGCCCCGGAGTAACTTGGCAGCTCGAAAAAGGAGATCGACATCCAGTGCCGAGTCAACAATGTCATCGTCTTTGTAGAGCAGATTTTTTCTGATTCGTTTTGACGCTTTGGCTTAATGAATTTAATGTCTGTTATGCTTTCACTAATTAGTTGTTTCAAACAGCACTTGTAATTAGAACCAATATTATTATTCTACTGATTGTCTTGCATGAGATTAATGTATGTGATATTGAGGTTATTCATGTTCATAGAGGTACCTGTCGGATACAATAACTCACACTGAATCGCGCTCCGGATTTCAATGTCAGTGATAACCTGTGATGTTTGGTCTATTTCCCTAGTTTCCAGATCTTCCCCTGATTTTTCTACACTTCATTTGGTATATATCCAGCACCGTTAGTGATATTGAACATCATTTGCTACTGCGTCAGAAGGATCTGAAAGCGTATTTAATCGGATGAAGAACTTCTCAATAAGCATCTGAGCAACTTCGAGTATCTTTATTCCTTTTTTTCTTGTCATGACTTTGTGCAACCGACCACCTGGCTTCTGGCAAATACTGCAGAGATCATAGTCCTATGGAGACGATACTTATCGAAGGGGTTTCTGTGATATCTCTGTATTGCTGCTCGTGCATGCTGACACGTTAGATGTTTGTGAAGATGGTCGATCTTATTTTGGTGTAATGAATGTAATATATATATATATATATATATATATATATATATTATATATATATATATATATATATATATATATATATATATATATATATATATATATATATATATATATATATATATATATATATATATATATATATATCTAGTGGCTTGTTGCCTTTTTGTACCTTTCGGTGGAGCGTTTTAAATCCCTATCGTTCACTGTAATAATCCTTATGATAAAATGCAGTGTATTCTATTAGTGTGTCGATAGTTAATGAACTTAATCGTTGGTGCACGGGTGTAGCATTGGCATCTCCGAGACTTGGATATTCGCTGAGAAAAGTCAATAGTTTTTTCAAGGATTCTGGCTTAGGATTTTGCGAGCAGGTTCGTGAGTCTGATTTTTGACAAACAGCGCATAACTTATTTTCAACCATGCTCTTTTAAATTTAATTTTCTAAAGACCAATTAATCCAGTGAATGACAGGCCTCGCCATCCAGCCATTTTAGATGGCCATTGACATTTTGACACAAAAATAACTACATTCGTTCGGAACAATAAGGCCATGTCATGCAAGGTTGATCGATATCTATGAAGCAGAACCTGACTTATCGTTCCCTGACACACGCACATAGAGGGTTATTGCAATAATCTCGCGAAACTGAACACCAATAGTAGAACCTAAGTATTTTATTTTTTTAAGCTTCCCACTCTTTCATTGAGCGGATTAGTCCCAGTGTGAAATTTTCTAAAACCTTTTCTTCTTGGCATATTTGTGATTTTAGGACTTCTACATACGCGATCTCTGTTTATCATACCAGTATTTAGTGTCAGAGTTTTTGGCATTACTTAGATACTAAATATGCAGAATAAAACAAGAAAATGCTTTAGACAGTTAATGCACATGGGATTACAATTGCCCCCTCCCCCCCCCCCCCCCACTAGATCCATTTCTAGCTATGCCCGGCCCATTTCTAGCTAAGCATTTCCCATGCCATGCGCGTGTTGGGATCGATTTATATACTTTGAATCCTAAATTTCTAGAATCTCAATTTCAAGGTCACTATATAGGTAAGCTCTCGAGTATTCTGAAACTAATTTGACTGGGTGCTGTTCAGCAACAGCGCCCAGTCAAAATATATTTAAAAAATTCAACAGATTTTTTATTAAATAGTTAAGACATTATGGCAGCAACAGCACCCAGTCAAAAATTTTCAAAATATTCAATAGAATGCACATTCAATAGTAAAGTCATACTATTCGTACACTTGACGGACTAGACCTATTCAATGTTCATAACGGACCAAGATAAGTAATTCATTACGCATTTTGAATGTGTCGCCAGCATACAGTGACATAATTGATTATGACGTCATATACTTGAATGACGAATCGGAGCTATCCATTTCGAAAGCGCCATGCACGTAGAGAGAGAGAGAGAGAGAGAGAGAGAGAGAGAGAGAGAGAGAGAGAGCGTGGTAGTCGAAGTTTTATATAATACGATAGATATTATCGTTAAGATCTTTATAACAACATCGATAATATCTATTTAAATTTCCACTTTTGAATAATATATTTGTTGTTTATACACTTTCAGATTAGCTTTCATGCCTTCTATAATTTCTACAATTTTGAAGTACCAAATATTCCACAATACGGAGTATTTAATGTTGAGAGCTGTTACAAAGCCAAGCCTACACGCGGGTTCACTCTTAAATTCACAGGTACGCGAAATGCAATCACGTCAGACTATAATTAAAACATGTCTGCGTCGTCAAAAGATGGTGGTTCTTAAAAGGGGAATATCAATAGAAAATGCTCATAGCACGCAAATGATAATTGCGTATGATTTACTTAATTAGCTTTGTTTAAATTAAATAAAATATATTAGTTACATATTTTCGAATTCCTAAATAGTAAATTTCAACTCGGAAAGTTGTTTACAATTTCCCCCTGAGAGTCGCTTAGTGATGTCATCGAGCGAACGATGTGTGTGGTATGACATCATCGCGTGAATAATACCCAGATAATGCGGCGTATTGGGCCGATGCTGGGCCAATACCATGTCGATACTTTCATAATCGGCCCGGTATCGGCCCCGCAAGCTGCGTTATCAGGGTATAAGTTCTTGTTGATCATTGATAACTCACAACAGTTCATTCATGCGCCATTATATCAATGCGATGCAAGAGAAACATTAGCTTTTATTAAACTAGATCTTTAACCATTTAATGACTAAATGTTGTCAACAAATTTAAATATTTGCTTATTTAATGTCAATTTGCAGGTCAAGTGAGGACTATTTTTGAAAATTTACCACTGAAATAACTGGCTCGCTTACCGAGCCAGTTATTTCAGCGGTAAATTTTCAAAAATAATCTTCACTGGGCCTGCAAATGGATATTCTTCACGACCACTGGAAGAGGCCGGTTTTGCCTGTTGTCCAGCTTCTCATAGATGTAATAGACCCCATTCTAGTCTAGTCTGAAACACGCGTGGCGTAAACTGAACCCACGCGGTGAATGATGACCTCATAACGTGATTTTATACGGTGTCAAAATTCATGATTTTAGCGACCATATTAACAGTTTGTGTAAGTTTATCAAATTTGTTTTAATTCATAAAATGTGATAAAAACCTTTATTTTTGGCAATGTTATCTCCTTCAAGACGAATCATCATTTGGCGTGAAATTTCAACTAGCCACTTTATTATTGTCATACAGTGTTCGTTATAAACTGTCTTCATTGTATAGCAACACGACGATGGAACTGACATTTTTTATATCCACAGTGATCTTAATTTAAAGCAGAGATCGTGCCCTATGTTCGGAAGCCAAACCGTTTACAATTCAGAATAATTCAATCTGTACATGTGCCAAATATGAAAACGACGGTGGCATACATCTGCCGTCGTGTTACTACTTATTATGACGACATAACAGTCCAGATGTCGACATATTACAAGTTATTATAAATAACTCGCCCCAAAGTTATGTTATTGCCCGCTTCTGCCGTCGACTTATTTATGTCGACATAATCTTTTCTAATATTTCTCATTTTATACAAATAAACGCGTTAGTTCGATGTTCAGAGAAAATGATTATACACGAAAATTATTATACCAATTTAAAACCTAAATAAATCTCACCAGACACGACCATATACATGTAAAAATATACATGTTTTATTGTGAATACCTTCAATAATAATAATAATAATAATAATAATAATAATAATAATAATAATAATAATAATAATGATGATGATGAAGATTGTTGATGATGAGATACGCTTCTACTTAAAGGTGGTGAAGCTTCCGCACTTCCACCTGTCAACTTTCCAGATGTGATTATACATGAACTACGCGCAATTCTGAATATATCCCCACTTAGAATCAGCATCTGGGATGTTTCCCGTCATGATACCAGTCTGCTTGTGAGTGGAAACATTCTAGCGGAAATCGACGCGCTAGGTAAGACCCCCCAGTACATCATTGTAGCGATATGTATCATTGATGTAACTGTGAACATCAATGTCAGGAAATACAGTTTACCACCACTGGATGGTCATCTATAATGTAGATGGCAGATGGCTCAGAATGTTACAGTAACATGTTATTTAGTACAATTTTGAAAACGATGTAAGCAGGGTTGAACTCAAAACAGCGCGACAAGTGCATTTTTCTCTTAATTTTTGGGGTTCCTGCGTAACTTCAATTTACTCGCATAGATACCACACCTTAATAGGTGGACTGATGTTGCCAAATCCCAGAGCCCTCCGACGTCAGGGCCCCCGGCGACAGTACGGTTGAAACGGGACTCGATTGGCTGTTCTGAGCGCCCCCTCCCCCCCCCCCCCCCCCACCCCGGGTAAGACTTTGGACAGTGCCCCTGAATGCAACTCATAAGTTTGGCCCGGGATATAAGAAAACAATGTTTTCTTGAATATATTGAACATAAATGGATTGGAAGATAGCAATGTCTTCCAATCAAATTGTGTTCAAAATATTCGACAGCAGGTTTTAGTAATTTATTTTAGAAACAGGTTCGTATGTTGTTCCTGTGTTCTTTGGCATGCCGTTTGCGTGTCGCCAACATGTGCTGCTTTTATTTTGTTTCATTTCAATAATTTAAAGGAATAGTTGGCTTCGCTCTGCCAATCAATGGACCCTTCTAGTTTACCCATCCATCATATACGCCATGCTCAACTACGAAGACGTAGATAAGTACGTCACGAACGTTTAATTGGTGACAGAGTAAACGTTTTTGTACGAATTGTATGGCTTTACTATTTAATAAAGATGCTGTTGAATATTTTGAAACTAATTTGCCTGGGCGCTGTTGCCGCCATAGGCAACAACAGCACCCAGTCAAATTAGTTTCGAAACATACCTGTATAGTTTTCAGGAAATTGATAGTCAATGAGTTCAGGGATCGATCGATCCAAACACGAGCGAGGGGTGGATGGGCGGGGCATAGTTAAAATGGAAAGGTCACAATGAGATACGTCACTGAGGTCACAATCAATATGACATAGCTCAGTCACGAAAATCGAAAAGTCCGTCACGAAAGTATTCTAAGTGTTTGTATTTTAATATGGTGCATATTTTGAAACTAATTTGACTAGATGCAGCGTCAGCACCCAGTCAAATTTGTTTCAAGCTATTTACTTACCTGTAGTGTTACCTTGAAATGTAGATTCTGGGAATTCAGGTTTTACAGTTTTAAATCGACTCCAACTCGCATAAAAAGTGGGCGGAGTTTATCTAGATTTGGGCGGGGCGTAGCTAGAAATGGATCCATCTATTGACTGATATCAACCACATTTGAGATGAGTGTTGCAAAAGATACAATGTTGTATGTAAGTAAGCTCATTAAGCGGAATGTTGGTGGCATTGGTCAGTCTTGATTGTTTTGCTGGCAACAATGGAATAAATCTTAGCATATGATGATTTCAGTGCGTATAAATTGATAGAATTCATTTGAGTTGTGAAATCGAGTTCCTAATTCAACCTCATTACTAAAATATAATGATATTAATTTATACGGAATGAAATCACCATATGTTAAATTTTATTTAACTTTATGACACTGAGGTGTACAATTTAAACCTCTAACGATACACAATTTAATTTTAAAAAAATTTTCAAGCATTTTGGTGTGAATGCGCACCTTTAAGATCTGTAATATTAAAGTCGTCGTGTCCCATTATATCTGGTGTGAATGTGCACCTTTGACGCTTTAAGATTTGGTTATCATGCACATTTATGGGTGTGTATGTTGTCATATCCCTACATGGTGCAATGCTTGCCTTTCAGACTTCCCTACTATTATAAACCTGTATTTATGTCATTCTATAGACGAGTTCAGATACATCGGACAATCCCGACGTATTGGGCACGTGAAGAGAACTATCGAAAACATCGCCTCGGCAGTAACTTGTGCAAACATGTGCCGTATGGTCAGCAGTATAAGATGTCAATTGTTTGATTACTGTCCGGATCAGCGTATATGCAGACTCAGTGACTTAACATATGCCCCCTCGAATGCGGAGGTAGCGAGTCAGCCGTTGTGCAACCATTACACACGTAAGATAATCAGACACACATGTGTCAAGTGAAAATTTGCTTTATGCACCAAATACCGAATACGACGCATCATTTACAATGAAGAAACTTTATGTTTAATATGTTGAAGGTAATTTGATTGGAGCTCTTGCCGCCAGTCTTCTGCCGCCACGGCGGCAACACGTTCCTGTTAAATTTGTTTCAAAATTTTTCAACAGCTTACCTGTAGCCTATGGATGCCTTGAAATTGTGATACAGAGCCATCTTGCATTAGATGGATTAAATGCCAGCTCTTTGAACTTAGTCCCGTTATATTTTCAAGTGGTGATCCGTCATGCATGTCTAGCGAGTTCTTCTTTGAAACGAGATCCAGAAATGTATTTCGCGGGTATTGAGCGGCCAGTGGCGTAGTAATTTTCAGCCGGTATTGGGGATAATAATAATTGAAACATTAAAAGCCACCAGAACTACCATATGCGTACCAAAATTGTGTAGCCTAAAATGACATGAGTTGATATAAAACTCATATTTGTAGATAAGTTAACAGAAAACTAGTACTGTATAAAATGTCAAAAAGAATATCAGAAATTACGTGCATGCTGATATCGCACGTGTCACATGGATAGATGGGTTGATTTTGCCGTTTACCTCAATGTAGTGATACATGAATTAAGATGATATCGATAGTAACGCGATCCACAGTGGTTTCCGAGATAGCATTATTCACATGATATCCGCAAATTCTTGTCCACATTCCATACCTTTATGAAATGGAAGTTCTCTATCTTTGATGATGTAACAAGATTGCCAGTCAAGTTAGAGGGGTAGTCGCGAGAGGAAGCCATGTCTGTATTTCTAGTTTGGGTGTACTCTGGGTCGTGAGATCAAAGTGGTTTGAAACGTCTGTATAAGCTATACAGAATTCTTGCTTAGATGGGTTTATTGATAATATTGTTATGTCTAGGCACACAGACACGTACGTAGACACGTACACTCGCATTTATACTTCAGACAAGAAATAAGCTGATTCCAAGCAGCAGAAACAGTCCCCATATCACGGTCACGAGGCTCTCGCAACATACCCTAAGCAATTGTGTTGCAACCATTCTTCTGGCCATGCCGTGGAGAAATGGTTCCATCAGTAAGTGTCGTATTGTAAATGTATATAACCTGAGTTCAGCCATCATCACTCCAACCAGATGGCACCTATTGTCGCGTGGTAAGCTAAGCTTAAATATGGCGTTTAAACACCCATGCCGTCACCGATAAATATGGATAGGGCACATCGTAGACCGTCGATCACAACCAGAATCGATGTCCACAACAGCTAATTTTAATCAAGTCGATTATGTGTTTTGTAAGATCAACTCCAAGCCATCACTTCAAAACTCACTCAACAGCACTCACCTCTGACCAGAAAACAGCGATCACCCGCATTCAATTGAAGTGCATTTGCCCGGTGTTTAAAAGGCGATACACAGTGGTTTCCGAGATAGCATTATTATCTGGGTGCCAGGCAAGCACGAATTGTCAACCGGCCAACGTGGCAATGCCAACCGTGATCCAGATATCCTTGTCAGTGAAACCACCACCCAACTGGCATATAACAAGGCATTGGAGGAGCTGATAGTAACCATCGACATCAACGCCATGTTCAAGCGAGGCTTTAGCCAGCGCACTCAAATGCATTGAATCATCAGCCACCAATATAGTAGAAGTTGTCGAGAGTAGCAACAGATCTGGACGCTACACTACAGACACCCTAGTTGTGAAGCTGCCCGATGAACAGAAGACACCACGACTCCTCATCTATCAAAGTAGTCAGAACAAAGACACCATAAAGCTATGCCGAGAACGCAATTTCATACACTGCTAAGTCAGTGAATTACTGAAGGAGCCCATATATTCTCCAAGCCGGCGACCGACTCAACCATTGGCATCACGGCCACAGAAGATTGTCGCAAAATGTTTAGGGGGCCCAAAACGCTGATTCACAACCATCGGTTTTTGTAACCATCGACATCAACGCCATGTTCAAGCGAGGCTTTAGCCAGCGCACTCAAATGCATTGAATCATCAGCCACCAATATAGTAGAAGTTGTCGAGAGTAGCAACAGATCTGGACGCTACACTACAGACACCCTAGTTGTGAAGCTGCCCGATGAACAGAAGACACCACGACTCCTCATCTATCAAAGTAGTCAGAACAAAGACACCATAAAGCTATGCCGAGAACGCAATTTCATACACTGCTAAGTCAGTGAATTACTGAAGGAGCCCATATATTCTCCAAGCCGGCGACCGACTCAACGATTGGCATCACGGCCACAGAAGATTGTCGCAAAATGTTTAGGGGGCCCAAAACGCTGATTCACAACCATCGGTTTTTGTCCATAACACTGAGGGCAATTTCATCGGGACAGAACATGAAACGGCAGATGCGATCAGAGAACGGTTTAAGAATCAATTCACAGATCTAGACGATACCATTTTGTATGTGATTCACTACAACCACCAATCGAAAAATGCGTGGCCGCAGCGAATACTTGTTTCAGTGATCAGCTAGCACAACGGCTTTCACAAATTCGGCTTTCATACATAACACACATATTTAGTTTTGTTTCAGAGTATTTATCAGCTTACCTGTATGATTACATTGAAATTTGGATTCTATGAATTCAAGGTTTAAAGTGTATAAATCAATTCAAATACGCATACAACAGGGACAGAACTTATCTCGAAATTGGCGTGACGTAGCTAGAAATGATTCAAAAGACTCCCTCCCATAATGGAGGCACCCAGTTTAGCTATGCCCCGTCCATCTTTAGCTTTGCTCCACCCACACTTTGCCAGTGTTGGGATCGATCGATCCATGAACTCTCTGACTATCAATTCCGAGAAAAGTATACAGATAAGCTGTTGAATATTTTGAAACTAATTTGACTGGGTGCTGTTGCTGCCTATGGCAACAACAGCGCCCATAGGCAGCAACAGCGCCCAGTCAAATTAGTTTCAAAATACTAAACACCATTACGTAATTATGACGTCATCATACACCTCGCGTAGTTGGTTATGGCGTCATACGATTGCCTGAGAAACTGGAATCCTTAATTGCTTTGTCTCTTTTCACTAGACGCTGTAAATACAACAACCTTGCAGCTTACAGCTGGCATGGCACTGTACAAAATAAACACTGTTGTCAATAATGGGCAACTGAGTGTAACCACAATGGATTCAAACGATCAGGTAACCATTTAAAGATGTACGGAACAACTCAGAAATAGCTTTAAATGTTTCTTAAACAAAATAAAGCCTATTGTTGAATATTTTGGATTTAATTTGATTGGAAGCCATTACTGCACACACACGCACGCACTCAAGCACGCACGCACGCTCACGCACTTACGTACGCGTGCAGGCAAGCACGAACTGTCAACTGATGATTCATATTTACAGCCAAAATGCAGGAGAAGCCATGTGAGAGCAGCCATATTTAATTTTTTTCTGCTGGAGCCCACGTGATGAGACCCCCACCCACCTCATTTATTCAGACAGATCTGCGCCCCAGTACTCCCCAGTACTAACAAACATGTTTATGTTTTTGCTCTGGAGACATGTTAAGTTATTTCTGAGCTGCACTCTATTTCCCTATGCGACTTAGATCCTAACCTTTCCCTAGTAACATACTTTCGACGGGGTTAAATGTGAATGACAGTGACTATATTAGAACTATTGTATCCCTTTAACCCTCAAATTTGTTTATACAAATTCAATTTTCCCATAAAAATGTCCATCTGCAGACCAAGAGAAGACTATTTTGAAAATGTACCACTGGAATGACTGGCTCGGTTATCGAGCCAGTCATTCCAGTGGTAAATTTTCAAAAATAGTCTTCTCTTGGTCCGCAAATGGGTATTTCTCTAGATCACTGCAGAAGTTGTTTTTGACTGAGATGAGTGTTAAAGGGTTAACGAAAAATACTAAAGATAATTCGCAATATTGAGAGCATTGATGATATTATCGTATGTTCTGTTCCACGAAACTACTTCTTTCGGAATGTCTATTTTTATACAAAATGGATAAATTCGATCTGTCACTCAAGTATATGCGGTCATAATCAATTACGTCACATGTACTCTCACGTCACGATCAAAATGCGCTAAAAATACCGTATCTGTCCTTCACGTGTACGAATTGTATGTCTTTGATGGATTTACTATGTAATAAACATCGTGATGAATATTTTAAAACTAATTTGACTGTGTGCTGTTGCTGTCATTACTAGCAGCAGCACCAACTCAAATTAGTTTCAAAATATTCAACAGCTTACCTGTATAATTACCTAGAATATTGGATTCTGGTAATTCTGGATTCAAACGATGTCAATTGATTCCAATACACTTAAAAAGAAGTGTGCGGCGCTTAGCGAAAAATGGATATCTCTATTGTCGTATTTGCGTATTAATATCGTAGTTAAAGATTCAACTACCTGTCATAATGTGTTGTTTTTCAGCTAAGAAAATACACGGCCACAAAGTTTGGTAAGTATTCACACCATATATTTTACCTATTACTTGGCGTTAATGTACTATGGCCATATTTTAACTTTATTCCGGAATATTAGGTACCTACCATTTTTAAATGTCTGCCTGCTGATTTTCTGCAGGTTATATTTTCCATGGGGTTTAACTATAGACTAAGCCACCAACAATTGTCAGTCAAATTGTTTTCAAAATCTTCAGCATGTCCAAAGTTATTACACATTCAACTTACTGACTTGTGGCTTGCAGCAGTTTGACGGTTACTAATAGTCTGATATTGTAGTTATGTTGACATAGCAGTTTTTAGCTGCGAGTAGCAGCTGAATAAACCACGATGTCTCTTAGTCTCTCGGTCGGTCAGTTGGTCAGTCAGTCTGTCAGTTGGTTGGTGGGATGGTCGGTCGGTTGGTCACAAAATTCCAGGCTGTCATTTCAAGAGGTTTCGGTATACAGTGATCAACCTAGGTGAAAAGGTTGCCCATGGAGTACTGAAGGTGTGTGATAAATCTGGGATCAAAGCTTAAGGCCGTGGTGACTAAAAGTTAAAATGGTTATTTTGAAAATCATGTACGTGAAAAATATATTTGTCATTCAATGTAGGATTTGCTTATGTAGTGTAACAAATGTAAGTCATTATGACCTCAACGTGACCTACTTTCTAAGATTTTCCCGCTGCTACCGAGATGCCATAGATGTTGTTATGATTATTCTCTATCACCGAGGGTTGTGTATATAGTGGCACGGTCCATGCAAACGGTCATCGCTTTCATCGCATTCCAATACAGGACAGATACATATCTTCATACCCCGCTTTTCTGATCGCTTGTAAACCATGGTCAAGGCATGTTTTGACCACTATCGACAATGGATGTTAAATGGAACCACGGCCAGAATATGGTTGACGATTAGCATACTGAACATGGTCGAATAGGTTCGATTGTGGTTAGGCTGAACATGGTCGAATATGTTCGACCATGGTCAGACTGAACATCGTAGAACATTGTCGATCATGTTTACCTTGACCACGATCGAACATGACCGGCTATATTCAGCTTGCCGGGCGCGCGCACACACGCACGCACGCACGCACGCACGCACGCACGCACGCACGCACACGCACAACCCCGCCCCACACACACCCCCACCCGCATTCATCCACTTTAACAATGAAAACATGGCCAATCATGGTCTGACCATGGTGCCATTTAACGCCTATGGTCAAAAGATGGTCGACCACTTTCTATGACATGACCAAGAATGGTAGACCATGTTCTGTGAGACCATGGGAACATGGTCGAGCATTGCCAATATATTCAATAATGATATACACATGTGTTGGGTCAATGTTGACATAACGGTAGCAAACAGACAGTTGGGTTAAAGTTGTTGGGCCAACGTCGGCACAACACCATATAACCAATGTATATAATAATATACATGCACATTATGGCAATCCATATATAGGCTGCTGTTTGATATCTAAGATCAGTAAGGCAAAATAGGCATATGTGCAAATTAGTTTGGATAATAGAATTAAAAAAAAATTTTAATCTTCAATTCTCAAGGGAGTAACTCGGCAATTCAATAGCCCATTATTAATAGATGACGTTAAGTTTCTGTTAAAAATAACGTGATATAATAGAGCTTATTTTTAGTAAGCTATCTGAAGCAATTATGTGGTCTAAATATTATCTCCCTATAAATACTATCCTGTAATATAATTTCAATATGTATTGTGACAACCATCATCAGAATTGATTTGACATGTTACTTGGCAAACAGGTTTGCCATTTCTTTATATATGTGTCTAACTTGCCCAATGTGTTAAATATATTTCACATAAAAAAAAGTTTTTAATATAATTTTTTTAATATTTCTTAAAATTTAATATGTTGGCCCAATGGGCAGAATGATGTTAGGCCAATGTATGCAGCCAATGGTAGGCCAATATTACAACATATGTCCAGCAAACATTGGGACAAGGCACTTTTGTTTTCTGGAGTATTAGCTCACCCACAAGGGTAATGTGAAATAAAAGTTAATTGTCTAGCATGGTTTCTTGATTTCAGAAAACAATTCTATAAATTTTGTTGACATACTTGAAGTTAGAAAAACTATTTTAAGAAAGAAATTTGTTCTGCTTTCAAGCAAATTTTCTTACACCAAACCTTATCTACATGTCTCTATGAGGAATATTCTAGCCCTAAAATATTTTAATAAGAATTTTCTCAAAGTGGGGTTATAATTCCTGATTCACGGGTTTTCGTCTTACACAAGAAAATGATTTTGGCAGTAGAATATCATGGTCAACTGGAATCCCCTAAAGATGAAAAATTACTATCCATGTATTGACAATGATAACATTGTCAATAGTAAAAAAAAGATTTTGTGGTGACCATAGTCAAACATGTTGTATCGTGGTCAGTCAAAAAGGCTTACCACAAATTTGACTTGATATAATTGTCGATAGTAATAACATTAAACTTTTCATGACCATGGTCAAACATGTTATGTTCAGCTTTCACAAAAATTATAAAAACTGATCACGATTTAGCCATGATATAATTGTCGATAGTAATAACATTAAAATTTGTAGTGATCATGGTCAAACATGCTATATCATGTTCAGCCGAAAACGTGACCATGATGTCATTGTCAATAGTAATAACATTAAATGTGTACTGATCACGGTCAAACATGGTATATCATGGTTAGTTTCGACACTGGCCTTGAACTGTCTATGATGTCATTATCAATGGTAAGAACATTAAATTTGTAGTGGCAATGGACAAACCTGCTATACCCTGGTCTGTCTGACCATGGATATTTTAAAAATGCAACTGACCAAGTTAACATGGTAATTCAACATCATGGTCAACTGAGAGAAAAATAATGGTCGACTGTTCTCAAACAATGAATTACCATGATCGACCATGATATTATGGTCAGCAGGAAAGCAGGGTAATATATTGATACATTTCTAACTATTCCCCGCCCATTTCTACCTTATCGCCACCCACTGTCTCCACGTGTTGAAATCAATTATATGCTAGTCATAATAGTTTCGAAATATTTGACAGGCTGTCTATTAAATAGTAAAGGCATACAATTCGTACCCGTGACGGACCTTTCAATGTTCATGACAGAGCTAGATAAGTCATTGTATAGTGTGCCAGTATATTCTATAGATTGGGTTTATTTTTGTTGATAGTATATTTTACCTTAATTTTAGTCTTGACAAGTGAATCATCGGAAGCTCCAACAACTGGAACTCCTCCTACAGGTGTAACCGGTGAGTGATAGTACTCCATTTTATCCGTGGCATGTTGGTTCTCGTAACCTTGCACAAACATGCCAGGTATCATGCATTCGGCATAAGACTCAGGCGATCAATGCACATGCAAGAGAGCCTAGATCTCACGCAATGGGTGGAATCCAGTTTTAGCTATGCTCCGCCAATGTTTTGCCATGTTCCACCCACACTTCGCCCATGTTGGGATTGATCGATTCCTGAACTCCCTGACTATCAATTTCCAGAAAGCTGTATAATATTTAGAAACTAAATTGACTGAGTGATGGTACTGCCTACCTTTAAATAGTTTAAATAAAGACATACAATTCATGTCGTATTTGATTATGACGCCATCATATACGTCACGTTGTTGATTATAACGTCATATGATTGACTAAGAAACTGGAATCCTCCATTGCCCATGATGCTGCCATCTGAGATGTGGTCGATCGGGGGTGTGGGGGGTGTGGCATGTGGGGTGTTTGCTGGGGTCGAAATGCATGTAAAGGCGAGTTTCCTCGATCAAATGGAGTGTACAATATGTTGTGCGATGTCTACTGAATCCAATTAATTGTACACTCCATTGGAATGTAGAAACACAGCTTTAATGTCATATAAACGCGGGAATTTGAAGTCCTGTACCGTAATAAATAATAAATTTCATCCAGAACTCTGCCTGTTATCAATTATGTGGTTAGTAAAAGTTGGGTTTTATTGGCTCTCGATTTAGCCCTCATATTGCATCTGAAAACACCTAGATTTTAACATTTATTCCCACTCTTAAAGCAAATAGTAACTAGGCACATCTGCTTGACATGAGCTGACTCAAAAATGTACAATATTAGTTTGCAAGCAGAAGACTTTTGAGAAGATGATTAGCATGTAGAAAAATTCTTGCTTTCATAATCAATATACTAATGAGAAAATAAAGCTTCGGAAAATACCAATCTGCATGTATATACATTCCAATAGTTTGTTTTAACTCTTACCACTCAGATCCCAAAATTTTTAATTTTCAAATTAAATTAAAAGATGAAGTGATGTTCATTTTTTAACAAATTTGGTGGGAGATGTTGCTGTCGTCGACTAAAATTGTTGAAAAATATTCACCAGTTTCTTTGCTATGAAAACAATAACATCAGAGTGGAAGGCTGTTGGATATTTCTGAAACTAATTTGATGGAAATGTGCTGCGGCCATAACAGCAACAACTCGTAGTAGTAGTAGTAGTACAATTAGTTTCTAAATATTCAACATAATATTCATTACACCATAAACTATCCTTCATGTAAGGTGAAAGAGATCATCCTTAGAACAGGACATAGAAGTACAGGGCAATTGCACTTTGACCTAAACATTTAGAATAACAAGCTGAAACTTTCAGGGTATGTTCATGACAGGAACCTAGGTAATAAAATAAAAGTCCCAAAAAATCTAGTTGCGGATTTTGCCATAATCCTGCCTTCTTTGATTTGGGCGTACTATGTGCTTTAATGCCTCTGGTGAGCGAACCAGTGAGGTTAATGGGTTAATTTCTTTTTGTAAAATGTTCATGTTAATCCTCTTTTTAAATCACATACACATTCATTTCTAAAGAATTTCAAAACAATGCTCAGTTTCGCGTTTTCACGTAGTCGTGGATAAAAATGGCGCCATCTTTGATATGGGAGTTAGCGGATAATGGACTGAAGTTCACTTCTAAACATTGCCTTAACTTTCAGTATGTTACTCTAAATATAAAGAGCCGACTCAAGTGCAATTGATTTTATGAAAGCAAGGGACTCTCATAGTGCATCAAGATATTATGCCACCGTCAACCCATTGAGCCTGTTAGATCTACTACTGCCATGGAATATAAACTTCACGAATGTCAACATCTCTACCACAGTGCCTCAGCTTACCACAGGGGATTGGCACCCTGCCATTGACGGTGATTGCTGAAGTACACAAACGAATCCTGCATCCAAGCATTCACAGACAGCTCAGCAAGAAATGTTGTGGCCAATGGAGGAGCAGGTGTACACATCAAAACTCTGTATGGGCATACGTCAATCGTAAGTTTACCAGCAGGGAAATACTGCTCTAACTATGCAGCAGAAGTCCAGATTCCTTGTGAAAGAAGTAATTCAGCAATGGGCAGCAAAGACCGCATACCATCTACTTACCATCTAACATGATATTATCATGTGACTGGTCATTGCCGTCTCCATGCCCATATGTACAAAAGCCTGAAGCTGGCACATTCATCAACCTGTTCCTGCGCTCTGGAGGGAAAAACTCCTGAACACCTCTTGCAGACCTGTTCGCTTCACAAGGGGCGTATAGATACAATGTGGCCAATGACGACCTTTCTACACAACAAGCTCTAGTGCTCCAGACAAGACATGGAATCAACGATGGCGTTTGTCTCGCGTCCTGGACTGATGGTGAAAGCGTGCCATTCGTATTTGATAATGTGGACTAGAATGAAATTCCTGAAATAACATGTAAACTAGATGCCCTATGGATGAGTGGGACATGACTACAAGCTCTCTCTCTCTCTCTCACTCTCTCTCTCTTTCTCTCTCTCTCTCTCTCTCTCTCTCTCTCTCTATCTCTCTCTCTACCTCTCTCTCTGGAATGGGTTTATGGCACAGTATACAGTGCTACCTCATCTTACAACACATCTGCTGTGCTGCTAACTCAATTCGTCAATCTGCATACACGCGTTCCATCGACAAGCCACACATGCATTCTATAGATGCTGAGCAATATGGCAAGTATGAGCAGTCGTGCAGCATGAAATACCTTTGACCAACCACTCTATGCAAAAGCATGTGAAATGGTTCTTGCTGTTGTGCCAGATAAATATCTTTCCTGTGTCAACATCTGTTTGGGAGGATTTCACCTTCTGCTCTCATTCACAGGCTCTATTGAATACATTATGGCCGGATGGCCAGAGGACTCTGTGCACACTTTCGCACTCAGCATTCATTATTAGTAGCATTTTAACTAGAGTCGTCCGATGCTTATGAAGCTCTGACGAATGACTTGAATGCATGTTTTCATGGACATGAAATTAGAAAATACAGGCTCAAGTAGCCGAACTGCAAAGCTGCCAGTTCAGTATAGTACGCTTGTTGGTATCGTGGTGTTGTTTACAAGAGTAGAGAGCGATGTGGCGATTGGCAGCTCTAACTATAAAATGTACAACTCATGACACCATACATGCTCGCAGGTGGGAACCTTCCCTATGCAGATCCATTCAGGTTTGCCTGCAGCAAATGCTCAAGCTTGCAACTATTATGAAACCAGGAGTGTATGACCGTTTCACCAGGCTCTGCTATTTTACTCTATGAAGATCTAGCAAGTACTGGTCAGGAACCTAAAATAACATGAATTGAGCAAGTCCTAATGTGTTACTTGTAAACAACCGGTGGTCTGACTCGTGGGCACTCTCAACTATAGCAAAATGGATGCAGCCAATGCCTACCACATCCAGAGTAGTTGAAGCCATGGAAATTTTCAACGGGATCGCGTGTTCTCATACATCCACTATTTCGGTAAATACCAGCTATATTTCTGAAACTTAATTCTACAAAATTGGCGATTTATCTTCCGATTTAATGGGATTGCTTCCATGCGTAGTCGATTGGCCATGTCATCCCGTGAAGTTTGTCTGCCAAAATTTATTTTTTTGTTTAAATGGCATCTCTAGGGTCTCACTATACAGAAAAAAGTGGTGGCAATTGTATTTTTTTTAGATTTAAGCTGTTTATGAGGTCATTTGAGGTCGTGGCCCAAAACTGTAAACTATGGTCATGTTGCATATCAAATGAAAGCTTAACAAGCATAACAATCACCTAATGGATTTGATGTGTGGAGCTCGGTGAGAGAATGCGTATAGTAAAATACTACTTTGGTAAACATTCACTCTATATTCACATAAACTATACATTTAACACAGGATTCCATGAGATTGGTTATTAGTAAAGTGATTACCAATTTATTATCTGAGCTTAACCGATGTTGTTATTAATCTCGAGAAGCGAGTTGAATGTGGGGTAGTTGAACAGATGAGGTCAACAAGTCGATATTGTTTATCACAGTCTGTTAAGAAAGACAAAAACACACTGCATGGTGCAGTTCTTGTCCTGAACCAGGAAGATGTAGAGGATGGTGATCCTGTCAAGCGGCCCATCATTATTTCAGACATGGTCACACCCATACAACTTGAGGTACTATATCATGCCCAAGCATGGCCTCTTACTGGTGTGAAGATGCACGACCTGTCACTGAAGGTGTTCTCAATGCCGCAAATGCTCCTATAGAGGACTCATCCCATATTATGGTGCTAGCAATGGTAATACTCTTCAGGGCTCATCCCATGTTACGGTGTTAGACAATAGTGATACTCTTCAGGACTCATCCTATGTTACGGTGTTTGACAATAGTGATACCCTTCAGGACTCATCCAATGTTACAGTGTTAGACAATAGTGATACTCTTCAGGACTCATCCTATGTTACAGTGTTAGACAATAGTGCTACTCTTCAGGACTCATCCCATGTTACGGTGTTAGAAAATAGTGATACTATTCAAGACTCATCCCATGTTACGGTGTTAGACAATAGTGATACTATTCAGGTATCATCCCATGTTACAGTGTTAGACAATAGTGATACTATTCAGGTCTCATCCCATGTTACGGTGTTAGACAATAGTGATACTCTTCAGGACTCCTCCCATGTTACGGTTTTAGACACTAGTGACACTATTCAGGACTAATCCCATGTTACCGTGTTAGACAATAGTGATACTATTCAGGACTCATGCCATGTTACAGTGTTAGACAATAGTGATACTCTTCAGGACGCATCCCATGTTACGGTGTTGGACAATAGTGATACTCTTCACGACTCCTCCCATGTTACGGTGTTAGACACTAGTGACACTATTCAGGACTAATCCCATGTTACCGTGTTAGACAATAGTGATGCTATTCAGGACTCATGCCATGTTACAGTGTTAGACAATAGTGATACTCTTCAGGACGCATCCCATGTTACGGTGTTAGGCAATAGTGATACTCTTCAGGACTCATCCCATGTTACGGTGTTAGACAATAGCGATACTCTTCAGAACTCCTCCCATGTTACGGTGTTAGACAATACTGACACTATTCAGGACTAATCCCATGTTACAGTGTTAGAAAATAGTGATACTATTCAGGACTCATCCCACATTACGGTGTTAGCCAATAGTGATACTCTTCAGGACTCATCCCATGGTACGGTGTTAGACAATAGTGACACTATTCAGGACTAACTCCATGTTACCATGTTAGACAATAGTGATACTATTCAGGACTCATCCCATGTTACAGTGTTAGAGTACAGTGATACAAATCAGGACTCTGCATCTAATTGTCCAAGAGCGTGAAGATTGTCAGCAGAGACAGCCCCATATATTGAGTATATTGGAAAGTACTGAGAGATGCGTCCCTGTTCAGAATATATGTGTGTTGCCTACATGGACATCAGCTAACTCTCTAGTTGCAGTTAGAAGATGCTAAAATTAAAAAACAAAACATTGATGTAATTGCACAACTTTTCCGCCAATCACCAATAGACTATTCTACGCTATACACCACGCTATTGTTAACACACAATATATCAGCCTTTGTAGTAGGACCCAATGAGAATATTGTGATCACTCTAGATTTGGATCTTTATGAAAGTGCCATCAAAATACCGTCTAGTATAGGAATGCAAACTGGCTTCTGAGACCTGGAGAACTCCATATTGGTTTTTCTTCTCTCAACACTTTAGGGACGTACATAGAAGGTAGCGGTCTCGATACCGTAAGGATAGAGAAGGTATTTATTCCCCATCCACTCTGCGTCGGATATTTGCAGGTAAAACATTCAAACGTGGTGTCGAGTAATATATAATGAATCTGTTAGCATGCTACTTCATGATGCATGAGCAATTCGTTGGTGAATCGCCACCAGGCTAGCTGCTTGAACAATGTCAAAGCTTACACACTTCTCTTCACCAGTATAATGAAGACTATGACAAAGCATACACTTTTCTGATACCATTAATGAGAAGATGACGAATAGCCAGCATGGCGAATTAGGCATATTTCTTATTAACCACTTACTGCAAGTAGAGTGTCTCCTACTTCTCATTCGTGCATGTAAACATGGTGGCAGGAAAAAATATCGAGCAGCCATCGACAACTAAATCAAATACTTTGCCCATTATCTGTATAATTAAGCACGATTAATGGCACCACACCTTGTGCAAATGTACGAGAAGATAAATGTCCAGGAACGTGGACAGTACTCAAAGGTGGTGATATATGTGCTAAGAGGACGAGCATACCATGTACCAATCTGTTTGTCGACCAGACATTAGAACACAAACAGTAAGATTATAGAATTGAAAGTTGCTGGGGGTAGGTGGGTGGGTGGGTGGGTGGGTGGGTGGGTGGGTGGGTGGGTGGGTGGGTGGGTGGGTGGGTGGGTAGGTTGCATTACAGGAATAACACAAAATGAATCAGCATTGAATAGGTTCCTTCATAAGGCTCCAGAGATAACTCGTATTGTCAAAGATTTCAGAACCACTACCCGTCTTATTCTAGCTCGTGTCAAAGTGAACACTACCAGTTATCAGGATCCATAGCTATGGAATATGCCAACAATGCTGTGAAGATCAAGAGTCGAATGAAGGAACATAGTAAAGGTAACCCATTCAACAATGGCCTACAACTTGTAAACAGCGTATCTAAGATGGCTGTACCAGATGATGTCAAGGATTACGTTTTACCCAGAGACAACAAAGGATGGTGTTGCCAACAAGCTCGTCAAACTCCGTGAAGACCGCCAGTTACGCGTCAGGTTCTTTGTTATTCAACCATCATAGCCTCAATTATTGGCCACAATCGACACCTATGAGATGACAGAGTTATACCAATGTCACTCTTTGCAACAGATGGAAGCCTGCTGATTCCAACTGACAAGAGTTCTTTTATTAAAGAGATAGCGACCTACTAGCAACAGCCGGCTCTTGAGGATCAGTTTAGCCATATGTCAACACGAACCTGAAACTGATCAACAAATTGGCGATCACCCCAATAGGCCACATGTGTCAGCACCAGTGATTAATGAACACAAACCAAGTGAGACAGGCAGTGCTACACTTAATAACGTCGATGACTTTGGTCAGATAGAGTTCAGCAATGAGAGAGAGAGAGAGAGAGAGAGAGAGAGAGAGAGAGAGAGAGAGAGAGAGAGAGAGAGAGAGAGAGAGAGAGTAGAGAGAGTAGAGAGAGATAGAGAGAGAGAGAGAGAGAGAGAGAGAGAGAGAGAGAGAGAGGAGAGAGAGCACTAACACTATGCAGAAGGCAGGGTAGTATTCGACAGGTACATCAGTGAGTCATTGAAAGAATATACGAGCAAAAGGAGCTAGCACTACACAACCCGTGAAGTTTATAATACATAGCGCAGTGGACCTGCGCAATGTTTCCCTGAGATTCCTCCTGTCGCGCATAGACACGAAAAGCCAGCTAACAGAATACCTTGGGAAAGGGTGCTGGGGCGCTTTGTACATGGAGAACAGAGACTAGTCCTCGTTTATTCAACCTACAGTAACAAACCTAACGTTTTTTAGTCATGACTTATCAACACATAGTAGCGTGGGAGCTGGCTCCCAAATATCGCTTCATGTTGTTGATATAACAGCACAAAGTAATTAAAGACACACACACACACACACACATATATATATATATATGTGTGTGTGTGTGGTCCCAGACACACAAAAATGTTGTATAGAACTATAGATGTACACCCGATATATATAAACGGGAGTAAATGCCTGCATATAAATGGCATACTGTATTTAGTTCGTATTGCTGTAATTGACTTTTGGAGTAAATTAGTGCAGTTTTCTCAATTTGAAGCAATTGTGGGATGTTTTCAATTAAAATTTGATAATTCCTTGAAATAAAACTCAGCCTATGTATCATCATCGAACTAGTATGTCTACTCTAACGTGGGTCAGATAAAAAAGTTTTATTAGCGTTAGGGACGGATTTGAAAGAACATTGTCAAATCAAAATCATTATGGAAGTATGAAATGTGTTTACATCATAGAAACTTAGTTAGGTCTACAATATTCCTGGAGAAAATTAATTAACCGCCGCATAATTAATCAAATATGCCAATTTTATGTGTGCTAGGGACGGAATTGGAAAATCTGGCTTTCTTCCACTCCATACATTTATGAAAAAGTCTGAAGTTGTGAGGGATTTAAAATAATGTTGTTTATGCATCCCAGGTCTATTAAGTTGGGTTTCATGCAATCCCGCTTATCTTTTTGTATCTCACAGATTAGCCCACTACATCCACTAAAACCTCTGCGTTAGGGACGAAATTTGAGTTGTTAGGTACGGAGTGTTTTGTCAACAAATAGGTCAACGTTCTGAAATCTCAAATTAATTCTGATAAACTTTAATGTTGACAGCTCAGGTTTCCTCTCATGTAATAAAAAAAATTTAATTCATGCATGACTGCGGAACCACAAATACACTATTTTGTTAGGGATGGAATGCCCGTGTGTGTTAGGGACATAAGGCGGGAAAATGAACTAAGCTCTACAGGAAAAGTTTCAATCTTGCAACAGATACTCTTCAGAAACGGTGTTGTGCAAAGTGAAGCTGCCATTGCTTTTTATACTGAAGATACTGTATTATCTTTGAAAGGAAGAGACAATGAAACCATAAAATTGTGCTGCTGAATGGTCACTTCATACAGTAATAGAATTACTACCATCAGTAAATTAACAGAAATGAATCAAAATACTTTAATTAATAGCAGTGTCGGCCTTTGCTCTCAAATGCGTGTGGAGCTCTATGCTGAACTGAACATAGTTTGTTGGCCACTGCTAATATTTTCTTTTAAGGTTAGCGTGCTATTGGTAATTACTGCTGATTACATGTACTTTGAAATCCTTTAGATTGAAAGTCATTGTGTCATGTGGGAAGCAACGATTTTCAGTCAATATGTCTGTAAAATATACTGCTCGTAATGCCGTATTCCAGGCATACCAGGGAAGTGTTGCGATAGCTGCTGAATAGTTTGCAATTAGCCTGATTGAAAGTAGTTGTTGCTGCTGTCAACAACTGGTTTTCAAAATAATCAGTACTTTACCTGTAGCAAGTAGTTAAACGTGTATTGACCATGAATACAGTGAGAATATTACAGGGTTCGTACAAATTTGAAAAGTACTTGAATTTTGGCAACATTTTGAAGAAAGTGATTGAATCTGAAATTTTCCTGAGAAAGAACTTCAATACGGCATGAAGGCCTTGAAAAATACTTGGAAATGTGTTTTTCCCAATATAGGAAAAAGTTGCACTCAATATAAGGCTGTTGATTTTCACTCAGCACTGCAGAAGATGGTATTGCAGAACATCTAATTTGCAAAATTTCTTGCACCACCGAAAAGTACATATAGCTCAGTTTAGAGTCCTTGAAATCGAGAGACCGAGTCCCTGAAATGTTCTTTAATGGACGGATCAGATTCTTGTATGAACCATGTATTATTTTCTATCTCTGCACACAGAAAGGTGGATTTCAAAGGCCTGGTTGATGTCATTAACTAGTTTTAGTTCTGGCAAAATGTCTGTGCTAATTATACTCGAGTCATATCTAGGTGTAAATATTCCTTTGAAAATATTATCCGACTCATTTCAGATTTTTTCATGATAAAAGCAGTTTTATTATTGTGTGACGTTAGCAGTCAACTGGATTTGATAGTCCTCTTACTTTTCCCCTCCTATAAATTTTGTATTGTGTCCTAGTCTAAACTTATGGATTACCAAAAATAGTGTTCACGGCAAAGTACTAATAAATTGTACCTGCTGAAGTCTGATGAAACAGGCAGACATATGCTAAGCTTAAAGCTGTGCAGGTCAAGTAAATTTATCACCCTTTTTCATGCGATTGAGATGGTTCCCAATTCGCCTTTCCAGAGTATCCATCAATCATCTGACCTCGTATGACGTCATAATCAGCTCGGCGCGTGTATGATGACGTCGCACTCATTACGTCACAAATGGTTCCATATAGACGGTCATCAAATCTCAGAGTCAGACACGTTGTATAAAGTGTATGTCTTTGTGTAATTCTTTGTTATTTAATAAACATGCTGTTGAATATTTTGAAACTAATTTGCTTGGGCGCTGTTGCTGCCTTAGGCAGCATTATAATTAATTTCTCAAGGTGAAATAATTGATGAGAATTAAGAAAACTTTAGGGACAAGCACAGTTTATACTAAGCACATTGTGATATACATTTGTTGTAAAACAGATAGTATCTAATAATTTTATGCATAATTTATACTTTATAGACCCATTTTTACATTCATTTTTAATTTTGTCAAATAGCTAACCTTAGAAATTAAATAAATATTATTTTACCATCAGTCATTATAATGTTACATTCTAACATCATGCATTACCTCACTTATTTGACTTTTATGTTACCTTGTAACATCTATTAGATAATTTCAAGCTATAATTATTATTTAGCCAGGTTGTTTCACTAAAGAAATTTGTTTAAATGTCCATTTCCATTTCCGTCCCTAACACAATATGCAATTCCGTCCCTAACAATTAAGTTTGACCTTGATGCAGTGGCACCTTGCAGCCCAAGTAATAATATTTCACTACATAGTGAATGGTAATACTAAACATTAGAAGTCTACAGAAACTTGTTTTCATACAGTGTTTGTTAGAACTACAGAACAACTAATTACGCTCCTAGGTTAGGGACTAATAATTCTAATTATTCAAATGAGTGATGCCCTAATTAGTAATAAGTTAATTAATTTTTTTGCACACACAGTTTTGAAGAGTCCTGGCACAGAAATGTTTTCATAAGAAAAAATCCCCTCAGATAGTTTTGTTATCGGGCATTCATCTGTGAATGTGTATTAATATGAAAATGGCATAAATTGCTATATTCCGTCCCTAACGCTAGATAATTAGTATGGCAAGTATAAGTAAGCATAACGCTCTACCGAAGACTCTGAAATTTCTTTTACAGATTTTTAAAGCTAGATTATTGCCATTTGGTATGAAATAAATTAAACTGATCAACACCAAACATTAGAATTTACCCCTGAGGTTGACACCTTTTTTTTCTGACCCACATGCAGGACAGATCAGAAATAAAACGCTCTTTTAAATATTTTTAACATATTGGAGCATTCCAGCTTATACATCAATCATATGATGTCGTAATCAACTACGTGATGTGTATTATGACGTCATAATCAATAACGTCATTAATGACGTAGATAAGTTCGTCACGAACGCCTAATTGATGACGGACTAAGCGTTGTTATACGAATTGTATGTCTTTATTATTGACTAAACACGCTGTTTAATATTTTGAAACTAATTTGACTCGGCGCAGTTGCTGCCATAGGCTGCCATGGGCAGTAACAACACTCAGTCAAATTGGTTTCAAAATATTCAACAGCTTACCATAGTTTTCTGGAAATTAGTAGTCAGGAAATTCAGTGATCGCTCGATCTTAACACGGGCAAATTGTGGGTGGAGCTTAGCTAGAGATGGGTGGCGCATAGCTAAAACTGGAATACGCCATTGGATTGGAAGACATTGCGCATTTCTGTCTCTTTGAAATATATTTCCCATTGATCTGTCTCTGAAAGAGACAATATGAAATATTTAATATTAATTATATTATATAGCACTATGTTGAAATTGAACTACTTTTTTACTTTTAGGCCAAACGCCTACGCCTAACCATCTCCAGGATGTACCCCCAGCTGCATATACAGGAGGTATGACAACCAATATTTATGGTAGATAAATAATAATAAATAGATGTTATTACAGGATTAGTGGCATATTTGCACGCGTATTTCGCGCGGTAATCTATATCAGTTTCAATAGTTGCCCGAGTGCGAAGCACGAGGGCCAGTACGGAAACTGATATATAATACCTGGCGAAATACGCGTGCAAATATGCGACTACGAATGCCATAACATAATTATTTCATACGTTATATTTTTTAACGTTAAAGCCCAGTTCAGACGGCCAACATTTTATTCGAACCATTGCTAAGAACAGTTTCGCAGAAAAACGCCACCAAAACATTGTTGGCCTAATATCGCCTAACATTGTTCTGTCGTGTGCGGTGCCCAGCGAATTAGTGTTGGCCGTCTGCGGTGTTTGCTAACAAATTTACAAAATACTTTTTATCATTGACTAATCAGGGTTCACCCTGCGCTCATGTGATTCAAAATGGCGGCCCACATCTTGGCTGAAGGCGAACATGTGGAGCCTGATGACTTTTTATGGTCAAGAGAGAAGGAAGAATTGCTTGCTGAATTGTTGCACGTGTGCGGCTCAAGAGAAACATTTACACGAAACAATGTTTTTGTTGGAGGTCAGAAAATGTTGGCCGTCTGCACACAGCTTAAGCAGCAGCATGTCACATTGACCTGAACAGATTAACGCTGATAGCAACGCAATAACTCATCGACAGCGATTCATTCTGCAATTAGGCAAACCGCCAATTACCAATCTATTTCAGTTCGTATGCCTATTATGACGGCTGCTAACAGGTGTTCAGAAACTCATTAAGTCATATATGATGGGCTTTTAACACCTCTTGTGTCAACAGCGCCTCAAAGCACTTAAAATACTACTTGATATATCAATTAAACATTTTGGTGGTCAATATCTTTCAAGATATTTTAATTTTAGAAGACTATTCTTTTGTAAATTTACCACTGAATTATTTTTCGCCGGCTTGCCCATTAATGGTAAAGAAAATTAATGTTTTTACTTAGCCAGTGTCATCTGCAGGCCGAGAGAAAAGTATTTTTGAAAATTTATCACTAGAATGACTGGCTCATTCTAGTGGTAAATATTCAAAAATACTCTTCTCTAGGCCTTTCAAATAGCAACATATGTGCTTGTACGAAATGTATGTCTTTACTGTTTAATAAAGATGCTATAGGCAGCAACAGCACAGAGTCAAACTAGTTTCAAAATATTCAACAGCTTACCTGGCTGTATAGGTTTCTGGAAATTGATAATCGGGAAGTTCAGAGATCGATCGATCCCAACACAGGCGAAGTGCGGGTGGAGCTTACCTAGAAATGGGCGGTTCATAGCTAAAACTGCATTCCTCCATTATTTCATTCTTTCTGAGATGTTTGCAGATCGTTCCTACTTTTCAAAAGAGTTCAAATCCAATACTGCTGAACCCATTGAGCTGAAAACTTTCCCAGAACCAGAACCAAGCGCAGTTTTTACAAGGGAACCTGGTTCTTTGATTGGTTTGGTGGGCATCTTGGACTACGTAGATTTGTGTGAAAACCTCTCCACAAAACTGCTGAAGGGATTGAATGATCGAAAGTTTCGGAAATATGACTAATGTAGTACGGAAATTATGGTTGCTTCAAGAATTGAACATGTATTATTTAGTGGGTTTGACCGCGAAACAGCAATATAGTACGTGATTGGGCATCCTAAGCACGAATTTGACGAGTTCAATTTGCTAAGTCAAATGGATTGTTTGGTATCTTGTAATTTATGCATGGTTTCAAATGTATTATGCTCCAAGACAATCATTGTCAATAGAGGTTAATCAGCTTGCCTGACTGATTGCTGAGCTGATGTGATCGTGGATTACATAGTTTTTGACAAGAAATCGACTTGTCAATAGCCATGGATCAAACACATGCTGTGGAAGTATCTTGAAGGACGTCGGGTTCAATTAGATTTGACCAATGGAAGTTAATGGCAAGAACATGACCGCCATATATCACTCAAAATTTACCATTTATTATTTATTGGATTCCACTCCTGTAATATAATGGGCCGACTTTTCAAACATCTCCAGTTATGAAGCTATCACATCGATTGCCTTCACAATACTTCTCTTGCCCTTGTAGTTAACCAAATTTCTTTATGGACAACTGATTGGTAAATTTGACTATCGGCCATCTTGGACAATCAAGTTGTCACAAGACAATCTCTTTCTCTTTAGACCCTCAAGCCATCAATCTTAATCTGGCGAAATATATTAAGGGGCGAAGAGTCATTCCACATCTCTCACATGCTCTAAATAGAACCAAACCAAGGCCGCTAGCGACCACTCAAAATTTGGAATATGTTGGTTATTTGTATATGACTTGTCAAACGGATTGGTGGCCATCTTGAGTGTTTGCTAACTTTTTGTGCCTTTGCCAAATTGTTATGCTCCAAAACCGGCAAACCGATTGTGCTTTCTTTCCTTTTTCAATAATGAATGGCTTAGTGATGGATTCAGGACCGTTTAAGTTTGTTCAAGGGAATTGAAGAGCTAAATGTCTTCCTGTGGAAGGAAACGTGTATTGCATTCGCGTGCGTGCGTGAGTGCATGCATGTATCCATGCGCACGTGGGTGCGTGCGTGCGTGCGTGCATGCATGCGTGCGTGCGTACATGTATGCATTCGTACGACCCATGCGTGAGTGCAACACGGGTGTGCCTGCATCCAGTGCGTTCTCCTCAAATATTTGTGAGTGCATGCATTGGTGCGTACATACGTGCGTCAGTGAGGTGCAGTATCTAAAAGAAAAACTGAACCGATTTGGCTCATATTTTAATACACAAAAGGGGTTTACAGTGCAGTGGGATTCCCAGACGTTGTGCATGAGTATTATTATTATCGTCGTCGTCGTCGTCGTCGCCGTTATTATTATTATTATTATTATTATTATTATTATTATTATTATTATTATTGTTATTCAGGATCAATGGCTGGACTTGCTATTGGAATGCTTCTATTAGGCCTCCTCGTGGGTGCTGGTGGCTTATTCGTATTTTTCCGCCGATTCGCTGAACATTCTCGTAATCTTTTGAGCATTCTGAAGCATGACACCATTCACATGTCGGAAAATGGACATGGATTTTAGAAAACAATGCGTACATGATATTTAGAACACAATGCATACACTATAATTAGATATGCTCTGAAAACAGGCAATTAACTTGTGGTGTTCCTCAGGAATCTGTTCTTGGCCCTCTGTTGTTCCTTCTTTACCTGAATGGCCTAGCTAATATATGCAAGCACATGTTAGTAATACTGTTCGCTGATGACACAAATGCTTTTTGCTGCGATGACAACATAGACACCTTATATAAAAAGCAAATAAGGAAATCGAAGAAACTACTAACTGATTTTCAATAAATAAATTATCGTTGAATGTTGACAAAACAAATCATATGTTATTTACAAATCTCAAACTAAATAAAGATGATATTCCAAAAATCTACATAAACAAAAAAGAAATTGAGGAGGCCCCTATTTGCCAAATTTTTGGGATATTTGGATAAACATATGACCTGGGCCAAACAAATCGAGACGGTAGGAGCAAAGGTGGCAAGCGGCATAGGTGTCATACAAAGACTAAAACCTTACATGACACCAGCTACAGTTAAAACTCTATACTGCACCCTTTATCTTCCGCATCTCATCTATTGTAACGCTATCTGGACGAATACACACAAAAGCAACCTAACAAAACTACAAAGCCTACAGAAGAGAGCACTAAAACTCCTTACTAAACTAGCAAAGGGACAGAATATATCTAAGTCAGAAAAGTTAATAAAACTAATGGACATAGGCAAACTACAGATGTACACCATTGTAAAGGAGTTTCACCAGAATACATTACCACAATCCATAGCCTCCAATTTCACACTAAGTACCGACATCCACAAACACAACACTAGGACAAAACACAATCTACACACTCAATTTACACGAACAAAAATAGGAAAACGACGAATTACCATAACAACCACGAAACTATGGAACAGCAGCAGTACAAAAATACATGAGCATGAGCCTCTATTTCAATAGATATAAAAAATAATAAATATATGCCTATGCGTATTATAAACAGCCAGTACAGGTTGATTACGTCAACACGGTTGGCGTAGAATTCACATCTCCATAGTATCTATCTATCAACCTGACCTCATATGGCGTAATAATCACATAAGCGGCCTGTAGGATGACGTCATAATCATTACGTCATAAATGATTCTATAACTTAATATTAAATTAATAGTCCGACACGTTGTGCGAATTGTATGTCTCTACTATTTAATAAACATGCTGTTGAATAATTAGGCAGCAACAGTGCCCAGTCAAATTAGTTCCAAATATTCAATAGTTTACGGGTATAGTTTTCTGGAAATTGATAGTCAGAGAGTTCAGAGATCGATCGATCCCAACACGAGTCAGGTGTCGGTGGAGGTTAGCTAGAAATGGGCGGGGCATAGCTAAAATGGAAAGGTCCATTATTCCGCCAACCACCATCTAACAAATAGATTGCAATAATGTTTGTGAATGTCAAGAGGAAAGATAGTCACGTAATCTTCGCGAACTTCACCATAGCGACACCTCTCAGCGCCACATCCACTTGCTTCTGCGCTCTGAAGATATTTTTTTCCGGCAGGTGCATCTGCGGGTATGACCACGCTTGTTTATGCAGGTTTGTAGTGCAAGAAGCTGTTTCGGTTCAAGAAGACCCTTTGATAATGGACCATTCCAGTTTATCCATCCATCATATAACGTCATAATAAACTAGGTGAGTTGTAAAATGAGGTTATAATCAATTACAGCACGAATGACTCGATTTAGTCCGTCTTAGCCGCTTAATAGCCCGACAGGTTGTACGAATTGTATGTCCTTACTATTTAATAAACATTCTGTCGAATATTTTTTGGTGTCGCTACAACACCCAGTCAAATTAGTTTCAAAATAGTCAACAGCTTACCTGTATAGTTTTCCGGAAATTAATAGTTAATGACTTCAGGAATCGATCGATCCCAACAGGAGCGAGGTGTGGGTGGAGCTCAGCTAGACATGGGCGGGGCGTATCTAAAACTGGCCCATTAGCTTTCCGTAGCCTATGTGAAGAAGTGTACTCTGGCATGGTGGCAAGTTCATATTTTGTTTCTGAGTCTTCAAGAATTCTAAGTAATTAGGCATGGAAGTAGAGGGTTTTGAGTAATACTGTACAACAAACCGTTCTTCATTCTTAAGAATGCCACCAGTTGGTTCTCGTGTTTCACCTAATCCAATGAGTAAATGGTAGCACCTCTTACGTGTTTGCAGGGCGATTACATTCCATATTCCATAATTCCGGTGAGTTCCATGAGATGGTTGTCATTATGTGCGTGCGTGCGCGCGCGCGTGCGTGCGTGCGTGCGTGCGTGCGTGCGTGCGTGCGTGCGTGCGTGCGTGCGTGCGTGCGTGCGTGCGTGTGTGTGTGGTGTCGTTGTTTTCGTTTATCAGTATCTTAGTTGCAAACCGGGCTATCGTGTGACCACCCTCGGTCTGTTGATGGACTACGGTCGATTTCCGCGGACAGCACACCTGAGCATTTGATAATGTAGCCCCAAATACCTAGGTGTCCCATTGTATGCTAAAGAAATCGACCCGCGGTTCATTGATGGATCCGCGGCTGGCGCGGTGGTCCAGATGTATATGAATCAAAATAGCGAACATTACTGATTTAATAACATATAAAATATGAGACTCAGTATGTTCTTGCAATTGTAATGCATCACGGTATGTGTAACCATTTGCACTCAAGGGTCAAATGGCCTATTGTGTGAATAAATTTATCTATCATCATGTCCATTTGAATTAAATATTTAGTGATAGAGTGGTAAAAAACCTAAATGCTTCCAATTTTAAGCTAAAGATTTTGGCTGAGAACAGGACATAGCGGCAAAAGCGATGAGGGAGTGATTTCAGCTGTATGATGTTTCTCCTACTACAGCCGCAGAATAGAGTATAATCAGATCATGGGGATTTTTATATATATATATATATATATATATATATATATATATATATATATATATATATATATATATATATATATATATATATATATATATATATATATATATATATATATATATATATATATATATATATATATATATATATATATATATATATATATATATATATATATATATATATATATATATATATATATATATATGTATATATATATATATTCGTCACAAAAACAACAGAAGTGGTTCGCAATGATTGTAGTACAATCTTTATTATGCTGATACGCACAACATATAATCGTGTCTGGTAACGAGCCGACAATTCTTTAAACACGGTCAGACCCTTAATGTGTGCCGACCAGGACAACGAGTGATAAAGATGACCCAACGCGAGACATTTTTGTCGCATGCACGATATCATAATACAATGTATAATTGAGGAATCCAGTTTCTCAGTCGATCATATGACGTCATATTCAGGCTGAGGTCATAATCAGTTGCGTCATGAATGACGCAATATAGTTCGTCACAACAGCCAGCATCCAGTCAAATTAGTTTCAAAATATTCACTTGCTTACATGTATAGTTTTCTAGAAATTGTGATTCAGAGAATTTCGGGATCGATTGATCACAACACGGGAAAAGCGTGGGTAGATTTTAGCTAGAGATGGGCGGGCATAGCTAAAACTGGATTTCGCCATTATTATATTTATGGATAAATAAGTGCGTTAAATTTTACTTTATGACGTAATTGGACAACATTAAAAACAGAAAATAATTTCTTAACATTCCATTTGCACTAGCGAGCGTTTTTCAACATATTGTTTGAAAATATGTTTAACCATTTGATCTGAATATAGAGGCTTACGGACTACGTTCAGTATTGTCAATAATAATAATAATAATAATAATAATAATAATAATAATAATAATAATAATAATAATAATATTTTTGAAGCTGAGTTCCCTGAATTTCTATTTTAAGAAACGGATTAACTAATGGACATAGGCAAACTACAGATGTATACCATTGTAAAGGAGTTTCACCAGAATACATTACCACAATCCATAGCCTCCTATTTCACACCAAGCACCGACATCCACAAACACAGCACTAGGACAAAACACAATCTACACACTCAATTTACACGAACAAAAATAGGAAAACGACGAATTACCGTAACAACCACGAAACAAAAATACGCGATAGTATATTAAACCTGAAATCCTTTAAGTAAGCTCTTGAATATTTTGAAGCTAATTTGACAAAGAGTTTGTTTTTTTAATAAAAAATGTATTTCTCAATCAATTTTGGGGTTGTTCACCTTTTTACCGGTAACTGACTCTGGACATAAAACAGAATGTCGTCCAGTATAGGGATTTCCAACGGACCAACCAGAATAGAATGCAGTTATAGTATGAATGACATACTGCACAATATTTTGCTTGTCAAAGTCACATTTTGGGATTTTGCCACTCCAATAGTATACTGTACATGGCGATTAATTTACATGATATTAATTACATACACACGCGTGCGCGCACACGTACGTACGCACTCACGCACTCACTCACTCACTCACGCACGCACGCACGCGCGCGCACACCGATAGACGAATGGAGCGTGGGTGTATGTGCTGTTATTACCGAAATTAGTAGTAGTAGTAGTAGTAGTAGTAGTAGTAGTAGTAGTAGTAGTAGTAGTAGTAGTAGTAGTAGTAGTAGTAGTAGTAGTAGTAGTAGTAGTAGTAGTAGTAGTAGTAGTAGTAACAGCAGTGGTAGTAGTAGCAGAAAAGGATTATGGTAAGCTGTTGAATATTTTGAATCTAATTTGACTGGGCGCTGTTGCTGCCTATGACAGCAACAGCGTCCAGTCTAACTACTTTCAAAATATTCAACAATGTTTATTAAATAGTAAAGACATACAATCGGTACATCAACGCGTAGTCCGTCGTCAATTAACCGTTCGTAACGAACTTATCTACGTCATTCATGATGTAAGTGATTATGACGTCAGCCTACGCGTCACGAAGTTAATTATGACGTCATATGATTGATGGATAAACTGGAATTTTCCAATTATCATCAGCATGTATATGTTATCACATGCTAGGAAATCAAATGACGGCGATCTTATACAATACCAAATTACTCTATATAATCTATGTACTACAAACATCTACAAGCTGATTCTCCATCTGACTGACTGGTGATTATCTCCATCCATTTCTGGACTTCATACGTTCGGACAGTCTACTCAGATGAAGTTTCAATGCAGCTGCTGGAAATCAGATACCAGGGCCCCATATAATTTCGACTTGTTTTGGACGGCCCGTCGATCATGACACATTTTGTCTTCTGTATTTTCATTCCCAGAAACCTCAGCATCTAATCTTCCAACTGGCTGTGATAATGCTTATTCGACTGGGACTTTTCGCAGAGGAAATATATGCTCCATGTATTCTCTCGTGAGCCAATGACTCTAAGTTTTCGCCCTGTCGAATACAACCATTGTGTCCAATATACATAGTTTTTATTTACAACCACTGTTCCATTCATAGATTGAATTCGGGTTCGTTGTTGAGGTACCCCGCTTACCCCGATCACATATCCGATCAATGAGAGTATAATCGGATTACGGTATCACGTGGTAAACACTATCCGACTAGAGTACTCCCGCGTCTAGCGAGAGTAAACGTGTGCGCATGCGTAGACATGTAAACAAATATGGCAGCTTTTAACAAGAGTACAGTAAATATATAACATTTTTTTCAAGACACCATATTTTAATCCGATTATACTCTTTTGCGTTCGGAAATGACACCCTTTTACTCCCATGTGCGTGTACAGTACGCATGCGCAAATACCACGTGACACTCCGGATCGGATCACCTCGACAACATCTCCGAACTTAGCCCTATTCAAATTTTCGAATGGAATGGTAATGACAACAGACAACACATATAAATCTAATAAGCGTAGAATGCCTGTGACCCGCTCAAATGCGGAATTTCAGTTCAGTATTTTGTCATAGTCTCTGAACTAATAAGATTGTGTTACTAATTCTATTACGTAGTCGAATAAAGTGTCAGATTAACCATTTCACAACGAGGCCGGCCAAAATCGGCTGCTGTAGTGGTCTTGAGGAATGTCCATTTACAGGCCAAGAGAAGACTAATTTTGAAAAGCTACCACTGAAATGTCTGGCTCAGTACCTGAGCCAGTCATTCCAGTGGTAAATTAATAAATAGTAAAGACATACAATTCGTACAACGTGTCCGACTATTAAGCTTTTAAGATGGACTAACTCGAGTCATTCACGCTGTAATTGATTATGACGTCTTTGGTTCATGGCTGACATTGCTTTGCTCTTGTTGCGGATGCTGTCGCTCTGCTTTGCTTTCCTTTGCCCAGCGCTTGATAAACATTTAACATGAGCATGAAAGGAGTGTTAGCGACTTTACGACGTGACTGTTAAGCTTTTTAATCCATAAACAGCAACAGGTTATGATTTTAAGTTTTACCTTAGAATTTTGGTTTGCAAAAACTTGATTTTAAGTTTAATTTTTCCTTTTTATTGTTGATTTAATCACATGGCATTATTTTTAATTTTCTTATACTTTATTTGATAGTATTATCTTCAGTTTCGTCTTTAATATTTTTTATTTCACAAATT
The DNA here is from genome assembly GCA_034401795.1 of Chaetoderma sp. LZ-2023a. Lineage (NCBI taxonomy): Eukaryota > Metazoa > Mollusca > Caudofoveata > Chaetodermatida > Chaetodermatidae > Chaetoderma > Chaetoderma sp. LZ-2023a. Next base: position 177,006,154 of record CM067369.1, on the reverse strand, counting down.
CTTTCCTAATTCCGTTTTAAGATTTAATTTTACAGACTGCCCTCCACCCATCCCCCCCCCCAATAAAAATAAAGTAATTCCCCATCCCTCATTTACACGGCATACAACATTGACACCGCCAACAACAGCTCAATAGACAACAACAGGCAACACAGGCACCGCTAGCATTATCTAAAAAAAATTAAAGATTATTTCAGTTTTACTTAATTTCGCAAACCTTCGAAGAAGCATTAAGAGAGCGGCATGGCTCAAATACATCTAGGTGTAAGTGGCCAATAAAACTAAATACCAAATACCGTCGCGTAGTTGATTATAACGTCATACGACAGATGGATAAACTGGAAAGGTCCATTCATATGAAATTAAGTCGTATAATGTCGCTCTTTAACAGCGATTGACGTGTTTCCAAATGTTCGATCTTCTGATCTCGCTTCTGCTTCTTTTGGAGTTTCAGGAGGCAACAGTCCTATGGATCGCAATCCAAGGATAACCTTCGCACGATTTATATACCCACCTTGCGGTACTGTGTTGTGCAATGTACGATTCGTTGTCCCCCGGTCTGTTGCGCTGCCACTAGACACAATGTTAACGGCGGTAATCTGAGCACCCGAACCTTGCCCATGCGTCATGACACGTGATTGTTCAGAGGTGTGAATAGCTATTACAAGTGGGTGATTGCGTTGCGATAAGCGATTATTAGTAGGTAATACACCATCTTGTTGATTCTTTTCAAGGTTTATTTCAGATGTTCCTGTATCGGTAGGTAAGCGGAATCTGATCGAGTCCATATTGCCAGGTGACTCATCTGCCATGTATCCACCTTTTTCAAAGTGTGATGTTTCCTTCATTCCTGCACATATGCGTGTGTTGTCAGATGCCTTGTCATTTCCGGTATGTACTAGTTCCATATACCCAAAAGCATCAGGTGATATCTCTGCTTGAAGCCCGCCTTTATCATGATGAAATATGTCTTTTATATTGCGAATTTTAGAGTCAGCACCCAGGCAAACGCTTACAGACTCGATATAACCATGTACATCCGCTAAAACCTCTGTCTTATATCTATCCTCATAATTACTCATTTTCTCATAATCATGTTTCTCGCCAATTTCCTTTGAATTACTCCCTAGGTAAAGGTTAACAGAATCCACCTTGCCATCTGTATCCGTGGATAACTGCGCTTTATATAAGATATTCCTTTTACCAAATTCTGGTTCCTTTTCGGCATCAGCTAAGGGCATTGATAAAGAAACTTTATTATCATAGCCTCTGTGGTCGCACGCCTTTTTATCTGTAGTGCATGGATCAGACCTTTTGCAAGCCCTTCTAGTTGTTATATTATTACTAACCTCCATGCAGGCCTTTGCATTGTATCTGCCCTTCCCATCGCTGCATGTATAATCATTGTTTTGGAAATAATCTGCTGTGCTATCAGATTCCATGTTCTCACAAAATGATTTTAATTTCGTCATATCATGCCCATCATTGGTACGTTGATTTTTGTAATCAGATACTTCCATATTATTTCTCTTTTTATCTTGCTTTTTATTTCCGCCCTCTGAATTACGTCTCGTGAAAATGCTCACTGATTCCATATTACACCGTACATCGGTGACGATTTCTTCAAGGTAGTCAGATTTGTCAAATTTTTCAGAGTTTATTTTATGCATTCTCTTTCCATTATTGGAGTTAAATCCTAAAGGTACTTTAACTGATCCACTATATGCATGCTCGTCTGCGTCTGTTTTGCATAGCTCCTTCACATAACCACTATATGCATGCTCGTCTGCGTCTGTTTTGCATAGCTCCTTCACATAACCACTATATGCATGCTCGTCTGCGTCTGTTTTGCATAGCTCCTTCACATAACCACTATATGCATGCTCGTCTGCGTCTGTTTTGCATAGCTCCTTCACATAACCACTATATGCATGCTCGTCTGCGTCTGTTTTGCATAGCTCCTTCACATAACCACTATTTGTATGCGATTTCTGTTTCTTGTCCATGATAACTGGCTCATTTCTTCGACAGAACTGAACAAGTTTCATCTTGCCATTTGAATCGGTTATCTCGGCTTTAAAGCCACCTCTCTTATTCTCACTGTCTTCAGATATTATTTCATCTGATCTGCCATCATCAAAGACATTGCTCCCCTTCTCATAGGTTCTGCGTGTATCGTGAATATTTGTGTCTGAATCAGCGCGTACTCTAAACCAATGCAGCTTTCGGTTTAGATCAGTCTTGATATCGGGCGTGCAACTACGTCTTCTTCTGCAGTCATTAACGTCACTGCGCCCATTGTTTATATTGTCACTCCCCACACGGACTCGAACTGATTCCATATTACCGTGTACATCTGCCGATATCTCGGCTTTGCTTCCGTCATAATTATCTCCATTCTCCTTCCTCAGATTGGAGTTTGGCGTATTCTCAATTGATATTTCATGAGACCCAATACGCCCAGAAGCCTTCCCGTGGTATAATTCACCATTACCATCTGATCGAACATTGACTTGTACGTTGTCATCTATCAATGAAACAGACATTATCTCTTGTCGTCTGCACGTGGTAAATGGATCGTCACCCGGAGTATGGGTATTTCTTCTTTTCAGAATCTTTGAACATGGGTACCATTTAATTGCGGGATTTAATGCTATTAGGATAACAGGTCTCAGAATTGACAGAGCGCCAGTATAGAAGACATGTAGTACAGAGAGATTATATGCTAGGCTATCTGTTACATAAAGCAATATAATACGTAGTGGCTGATCGCAAAGCTGCATCAGACCACTAGTGAATGCAATTATTAGTACGCGTTTAGTCAAAAGATATTCAGAATGTTTTGTAGCATCTGATATCGCCCTGAGTTTGTAGTAATTAGAATTACCATTAGCAAAGTCCTGGACTGCAACAATAACCCGGTGGCTTGTTTCCTTGGAGCGGTTGGAAAGACTGTCTGATCCTATGATATAGATGCCAAGAAATGCGCACACTACTGTAGTTGCAGTCGGTATAACGCCTAGCAGAATCGTGTAGAGCATTGATAGCCAGGACGGAGCGAGAGTACAACTTATAACTCCAATTCTTCGATAATATCTGTTTGGTAGAATGAGTGGTATCATAGACAGCGAGCCTGTATGAAACATATAGAATATCCTTGAAAAATGAACAAAAGTCTAAACAGTTTTAGGACAATAACGTTAAATCACAACAATAACAAAAGCATCCCGACATTGCAAAACCTCACCCACCTGTTTTTTGTCGCATTTAAAGATTTTCGGATTTTCTTGCATCCTATTTTTTCGGATATTCTCTACTTATCACGATCAAATTACAATGGGGATCAATTTCTAGGTATGCCCCGCGTATTTCTAGCTAAGCCACGCCCACGTTTTGGGCATGTTGCGGTCCATTTATATACTTTGATCCCTGAAATCACAGAATGCCATTTTCACTGTAATTATACAAGTAAAAGTTGTTAAATGTTTTGAAACTAATTTTACTGCGTACTGTTGCCGCCAATGGCAGCAACAACCCTCAGTCAGATTATTTTTTAAATAATCAACAGAATGTTTATTAAATAGTAAATCCATTAAATTCATACAATTCATACACTTGACGGACTTTTCCAGGTTCATCCTCCGTCAATTATGATTGTGACATCAGCATTCATGTGACGTATTTGATCTGTTCCCGCTATCACGTGTATAAGACCAAAGTAGTGGTATCCTAGTGTACAGTATCAACAGTTCTTGTGTTAAATAATGTGAGCCAAATCCGACAGCTAGTTTCCTACATATACATAGATCCGAAATGTTATCCGATCTGTATCCATAATTTTATATCCGGATCAGGAGCAAAGTCTGGAAATCCTCTTTCGCGGTAACAGCCTTTGCTGTGATTCTAGCCAAATCATATCAGAAATTTTTGACAGGTAGACAAAAGGACGAAAGACTGACTGACTGATCGCCTGACTGACCAACTGTCCGATCGACTGACTAACCACCAGACCGACTGACCGACCGACCGACTGACAGATAGCCAGGCATACAGACAGACAGACAGGCAGGCAGGCAGGCAGGCAGGCAGGCAGGCAGGCTGGCTGGCTGGCTGGCTGGCTGGCTGGCTGGCTGGCTGGCTGGCTGGCTGGCTGGCTGGCTGGCTGGCTGGCTGGCTGGCTGGCAGACAGACAGCATGACAGACATACATACAGACAGACAGACAGACAGACAGACAGACAGACAGACAGACAGACAGACGGACGGACGGACGGACGGACGGACGGACGGACGGACGGACGGACGGACGGACGGACGGACGGACGGACGGACTGTGCTGATTACATGTAAATAAACGTATGCGAGTGGCTATGGCCTTGATTCTTCGTCAATAACGGATTAATCAGATCTGTCAATCCAGTATATGACGTCATAATCAATGACGGCGGATGTAGTCTGACGTCACAATCATAACTGACAGAAATACTGTGTCATGAACCTGGAATAGTCCGTCAATTGTACGAATTGCATGTCTTTACCACTTAATAAACATTATGTAGAATATTTTGAAACTAATTTGTCGGGGCGCTGTTGCTGCCATAAAATTGGGATTCTGGTAGTTCAGCATTTAAAGTATATAAATCGTTCCTGGTACGCGCAACGCGCGGGCAGCCTGGTACGCTCAATGCGTGGGCAGAGCTTAGCTAGAGACGGGCGGGGCATAGCTGAACGTGAGTATCGTGCATTAGACCGTTTCACTGAAAACATTGTATAGATCCATGCGATAGTGTGCTATTTATCTGTTAAATCTGACGTGATACCCATGCAATGTACGTGAAGTGTAGTGTTTTCCTTGGCGGTTGCATGTTTGAGTCAAATTATTATTTTAATTTTCAACACTTGTCCTGTATAGGTGTCATGAAACTTAGGCCGTGTTCTCACTGGAGAGTTAATAGGGAATAACTGAAGCATGGCGTTTTCCTGATTAACTCTCTAGTGAGAACACGGTCTTAGCCACTGATGGTTCAAGGGTTAACGGATTAACAAATAGGTTGACCCGGAAGAACATCATCACTTAATAATCCCATAACATAAATATTGTCATCTACATGTATTATAATGAATTCATTGATTCAAATATAAAGTAAAACTCTTTGAGTTGACGAATGAATTCAGTTGCCTGTTTGTTCTATTCCAGCAACATGTTCCAGTCAAATTAGTTTCAAACTATGCAACAACTTGCCTCTATTTTTACGTTGATAATATGATTCTTAGAATACACTGTTCAAAGGGCAGTCTTATTATTCAACTTATTATTATAATTATTATTCAAACTCACCAATAATAATCCACGTCACCAGAATATAAGCCTTCGGGGCGGGAAGAACTGGAATGCTATTTCGCGTCTTAGCCAAGTGACAGGTCCATAATCTAAGATAAAAATATTACCATATATGTAGAGATCAATTTCCAGTTTTTCATAGACACACTGGCGCGTCCCTCTCTGTGCCGGAGATAAGGGACTTATGACATTCACAGACATCTGGCAGCTGATTGGCCAGGCTGAAAAGGGATTTCCTGGATAATGACGGTATTTTCTTCTTCCTTTAGGAATAGGCACCATTTGAACGAGAACCCATATGCGTGGTTTAAATTTTATCAACGAAGTGGTGTTAGGTATAGGAAAACCTACATGCAAAAACAGCAGCATCGTAGATTACGTAATTTCGTCCTTTAAGTTAATAGAGAATTTGAAGGATTTTATTGTGCATGAATTCTGTCCTCTGTTATCAAACGTACATACAGCCCTGCACATTAGTTATGCGTTCAATAATACAACCGGTCAATCTGAACACACAGAAAACAACACACAGCAAACCACAAAGAAAAATATAATGGAGCAGCAACAACCAGGCAGCTGGAAAACAAATAAAATCTCTGCATTTAGGAATTGTGTTGCAAATAACCCATTATTGCAGTGCTAAAACACATACTACTGCTAATAATTTTGGGGGCGACAAAACAGACCAAATTGTTTCTGATATTAATTACCTATTTAAAAATGCAGCAATTATGGCATTAGGAGTTAAGAAGATAAACGGAACAACAAATACCAAGCGTTGTGGCGCGAAGATGCGCCCGCGGTTTAGCGCTAACTGCAAGAAAAACAGGAAGGAATATCACAGCGCTAAATACAACCATCGCATACACAAATCAGAAATGACAAGAACTGATATGATAGACACTAGCAGATCATACAAAAAGGCAATGAATAGAGCAATATGCCAACATAAATATAGATTCCACGATAAAATTAGAGATCTAAGTACCAAAGATCCCAAATCCTATTGGAAACTTATTAAACAATGTGATCCTGAAAAGATAAATGCCCAATAAGTATAGAAAATATGCTTAATTACTTTAAAGCAACAAACGAAAAAATACAATACCAGGAAACTACGAAATTGAAGTAAATCAATATCAACAAAATGTAACACTAAACAATGAAATTATAGAGCAGGAAATCTCTAAATGTAGCCAACGTCTAAAACGATAGAGCAGCAGGATCTGACGATGTCTTGAATTAATACATCAAATCTACCGAAGATATTATCACTATCTATTTAATAAAATCCTTGACTCTGGCTATGCCCCCCCCCCCCACCCCCATACTTGGACTGAGGGATCATACCAATATATAAAGGTATGGGGAAAATAACCTTGGCCAGTTGCTGTGGGTATTCCACATCTGACCATATTTTTACACTCCGCTCCTTAATTGAAATAGCAGCAAAACAAAGGAAACGACTCTTCTGTGCATTTATTGATCTGGAGAAAGCATTCGACACTATTTCGAGAGAGGCATTACGGGGAAAACTCGTCGAGCAAAATTTGAATAGTAAGATTATAACAGTAATTAAAAGCATGTATAACAGTATAAAGTCTTGAATACGCATTAATGGGCTTACATCTGATCGCCTAATATGTAAATGGGGGTACGACGGGGAGAATCTTTCGCCTGGACTTTTCATCTTATATTTAAATAACCTAGTTGAACACTTGGAAGGTAAGGACTGCAGGGAAATAATTGTAAGTGACAACGTAGAAACATACCTAGAAATCCATCCTCTACTATATGCAGATGATATTGTAATAATGGCCAACCGAAAGGAAGATCTCCAAAAAACCTTGACTGAATATAATAACTATTGTATATTATGGAACTTAAAAATAAATCTTAATAAAACTAAGATAGTCATTTTCGGGCATGCCAAAAAATTAACACAAACTTTTGATTTTAAACTAAAAAACAAATTGAAATTATTGATAGTTATAAATATCTAGGAATTATGTTTTCAAAAACCAAAAAATAAGTGAGACGATTAAGCACCTTACACAACAATGCCGAAAAGCAATGCCTTGCCTGTATCGCCGCACTTCCAACTTAAGCCTAACCATTGACTGCCAACTTAAATTATTCGATGCAATGATAGCCTCAATAGCATTGTATGGAAGCGAAATATGGGGCTTTGAAAAATATCAGTCTTTAGAGCAAGGCCACCTAGAATTTATGAGATATGTGCTCAAATTGAAACGTTGAACACCATCTGCAATGGTCTATGGTGAACTGGGAAGGTATCCTTTACAAATAGATGTACACAACTAGAATGTTAAATTTCTGGGCAGGCCTTCTAAACCGGTAAACATGATAAATTATCATATCAAATTTACAAATATATGCATAAACAGCATAATGAGGAGGGGATTCAATACAAATGGGTTAAGTATGTCGAATCATTCTTAAATAACGCAGGGTACAGTTACTTGTGGACCTCACAACAAATCATGGAAAAAAGAAGTACAATACACAATATAAAGCAAAGACTCATCGATCAGTTCAAACAAACATGACAAGAATCATTAAGTAATTTATCTAGGGGCGAAACATATAGAATATTTAAATCAGAAATCTGTATAGAGCCATATTTATTAAAATTAAATGAAGCTAGTAGAAGAAATCTTACACAACTTAGGACTGTCAATCACTGCTTACCAATTGAAACAGGCCGCTGGACAGTAATAGCACAAATCAACAGAACATGTCCATTATGCAATAATAATGATATTGTTGACAAATACTTGTTTCTATGTCCATTCTTTGAATAATCCCGTAAATTATTCATACCTGCGTATTACTCTATACGGTCAAACCACTAGAAACTTGAAAAACTATTGTCGACTCCCAACTTGACATCGTAAAGAAACCTTTGTCAATTTGCTGCAAAGGTTATAGCGCACTATGGGCAGAAATAGAATAGTTTTTCTCATTTTGTATGCCGAGGTGTGCTATACAATGAGATCAAAGACACTAGCCGCAATAGTTATGACACTCTAAAATGTGTATTTATCCCTGACCTAGTACTGAACAACAACAATGACGACGACGACGACGACGACGTCGACGACGACGACGACGACGACGACGACGACGTCGACGACGACTACTACTACTACTACTACTACTACTACTACTACTACTACTACTACTACTACGACTACTACTACTACTACTACTACTACTGCTGCTGCTGCTACTACTACTACCCGCTATAAACGTGTACACTTGTACACCACTAGTATATAAACTATATATCTATATGAATGTAAATATGTTCCCCACATACTTTGTATAAAGTCTGGGAGTAATAAATTGAATTGAATTGAAGAATTATATCTAATTCTATATGGCATATCAAGCAAGTAAATAGTCAACAATGTATACAGTGGCCTTGTCAGGGGGTTGCAGATGACCAAGGCGGCAGAGCGCGTTGTAAGATTTGCAGCAACGTATAGCGTCGCGGTGATCCTAATTATTGGAGGACAATACACGCAACATCATGACATTACAGTACAGCTCAGAAATAATTTAATACATTCAACAGAACATTCTTAGGCCCTGTTGTCACTGGATACTTAACCGGCGTAGCCCAATACTGAGGTATGGCGTTATTACCGATTAACTCTCCGGTGAGAACACGGCCTTAGATCGTGTTCAAAGCTGTATTAACTAAAATGTTTCTGTTTTTGATTTGTAAACATGTTATGTTATTTCCGACCTGTACTGCATCGTTCGCTAGGATGTTAAAATCACGTTTATCCAGAGATTTGCAACAGAAAACGTGGATTAATGCACGTTCGCGAGTAAATGCATGAACGTACACTCCATCTTATTAAGAATGGCATGATATTAGCCATTAAATATATTTATTTAGAGAGCTATATAAGGCGGGGTTTCACTTATTGCCATTCCACCTGATTTGTTTGGCGCGAGGATAGTCATTCGACGCGCCCTCTATTGTCAATTAAGAGTACTACTACAGGAAATTCCGTGTAGTGAATTCGGAAGCGACAGGTCCCTCTGAGCTGGCAGCCATGGGACCTGCTCGCGAGTCTAAGTTATTCCTCGCCCAGTTCTATCTAGGATCGGCTCACTGGTCACTGGTGTTGTAATCGATTACTAAAACTAATTTAACTGCTGTATGTTGCAGCCTATGGCAAATTAGTTTCAAACTATTCAAAAGAATGCGTTGACAATGTGACACTTAGTGGTGGTGTGCTTTCACATAGTTATAGCCAGGTCGATGAATGCAACGCAATCACTGACGTATCCAAAACTAATGACATGGTCAAAGACCCTTGGTCCGATTACGAAGCCTAACCCCGGTATGTGGCCTGTTTTTGCTCCATGAGCACTAGCTTATCGCCTGTCTGTAGTTGCAGCTCTGTGTGTTTAGCTACTTTAGTCTTTAGAATGCATGTAATATCGATGTTATAGTGTTCACAGTCTGCACATAAGGTTTGTCTCTTCGATGTTGCACTCAGACCGCTTACATTTCAGGTAGCTATGGTAACCTCCTGGGAAGATGACTTTGTCCGAGGATGTCAAGCACAGTTTCCTGTTTGAAGAAGGTTACACATAATCAGAGTTGCCTCTGTATGTGGATGTCAGTCCGCAATCCTTGATGACTTAGTTTCCCAATACAGGCTCTGCAGTGGGCTTGAGAAAAGTTTATTTGTACGCAAGACTTTTTTAAAGGTGCATATTCACACCAAATTGGTTCAAAAAAAATTTGTTAGAATTGTGTACGTTTAGGGGCTTAAATTGTGTGCCTAGGTAGTGAAACAAAATATATCTTAACATTTGATAATTTCATTCCGTATAATATTTTATAGTTGTGAACTTGCCTCAAATTCAATTTCACAAAAATTATATTAATCTATGAATCATCATGTTTTAAGACTTACTTAGTTTCTTTACGCATGGGAAACAATCTAAGCCTCTAAAAGTATACAATCTTAACAAGTTTATTTTTAAGCATTCTGCTGTGAATGTGCACCTTTAATTTACCAGTGGAATGACTGGCTCAGGCCAGAGGGTTCATAGAGAAAACGTTTAAAATGGTTTTGCTAAATCTGCAAACTATTGATAATCTGCAGTTTTCGCATTAATTATATCATTTAATATACAAACCGAGAAAAGCCGCTTTTGCACGCGCAGAGCTCTCTGAAACGTTTTCCTATTGAACACAAGGTTGGAGTAGTCCGTCAGTTGTATGAATTATATGTCTTTAGTATTTAACCAACATTCTGTTGAATATTTTGAAACCAATTTGACTGGGCAATATGTGTATGAAGATTGGTTGATATGGCATAAAGACACATATCGCCAGCAAACAATCTAATATTAGTGAGAGTAGAACTGGACATATCGTTAATAAAGATCAAAAGTAGCAGAAGAATGAGCCTCCAGCATTAGCTGACGACTGGGCCTACAGCATTAGCATGGAGTAGGGTAGAACTTTTTCCTTTGTGAACCTTTCACTGGCTACTGTTTTGAGGAGATCTTTTTAGCCATGTTAGTTCGCAGGTTTCCCGAAATGCCTAATTGTTAAAAAGTGTGTAGTTTTAGAGACACAAATTGTGTACATCCATGTATAGTTCACTGGCCAATGTACAAAATATTGGAGGTACAATTGTTTGGGTAGAATCTTAGCAAATGATCTTAAGCCTATCTAACTGCATCCCTGGTGAAGAAAGCTGTTTTAGAGTGTTAATTTGATATATCACGGATTGACCGCCATTAACTGCTGGATTCATCAACTATTTCACTGCACAAACAAGAGATACTGTGGATTCAACGGAAATAACCTACATACCAAATTAAACATTATGTCTGATTAAAAAGTAAAAGTAAGCTGTAACTTGATTTTTTGTGCCTGGCGGTGGCTGGGGTGAGTCGTCGGATGCGGTATGTGGGGTGGGGTGGGGAGGATCACTAGATTTTTCACAAGTAGTAGACAAGGCATTTGCCCCTCCAATTATTAAATCTCCAGTTTATGAATGGACTACATTAGTAACAGCTGTCCAGAGAAGAAAAAGACTTATAGTAACATTAGACCTATATAAGACACTTTTGAAATTTGAACATTTTGATCCTAAGTACCAGGACGAGTGGATATTCATTCCGGCACATTCCACATAGTACTATGTATCCTCCGATGTTTGACCCGAACAATTGAAGGTAGTGGGATTTACCAAGTATGGCATGAGGCGGATTTCTACAGCAGTGTTACAATAACTCACATTAGTAATGGCAGCCATTACAATAGAGGTGTTAATGTTCACATAATAACACTTTAAGTACTGTTTGATCTCGGGATAGAAACATTCTTACATGACCACCCTGAAATACACAATTCCATGAAGGTAAGTTGAGAGGAGCTCTGTGACGCGTGCATGACTATGCATGATGTTCATAAAGCACACCTAACATCCTGGGTAAAATTCAAATCATTCAATTTGGAACAACTACTAACAGCATATGATGCAACTCATGACAAGGATCCAATGTACCAGTGGACACACATGTAAATGATGGGAGGTCTGGCCATTAGAAGGGCGTCGGGCCGGGTAAGATTTGAGGAGGTAGATTAAGGAGGTAAATTGACCTATTTGGTGTGTATCCTATTGACCTATTTTTGGTATGTATACCCTATGCATGGCGTCAGCATTAGTTTGTCAAGGAATTTTTTGGGGTGCCAAATATAGGAGAAAAAGGAGGATATTCCTATTGTTTTTATTTTCTATTTACACAATTAATGTTGTCGCGCCCATTGGCACCCCGCCCCACTAAGGGGGGATTTCCCACTGGCCACAGAGGAAAAAGGAGGGTATTTCAATAGGCAATATGTAACTCCCAATTTTACGGAGTTATGTGACAGATATTGAATGGTCCTTTTGTTCCCTAACAATGGGCTCTCCCAAGGCGGGCAAAATAGGTAACAACGGGGGTTTAATTAGTGAACAAATCAGCCTCTCTCTCTCTCTCTCTCTCTCTCTCTCTCTCTCTCTCTCTCGCTCGCTCTCTCTCTCTCTCTCTCTCTCTCTCTCTCTCACTCTCTCTCTCTCTCTCTCTCTCTCTCTCTCTCTCTCTCTCTCTCTCCACCTCCCTCCAACGTATAATGGACTTTTCCGGGTTTAGCTATGCCCCGCCCAGCTCTAACTTAGCTCCACCCACACCTCGCTCGTGTTGGGATCGCTTGATCTTTGAACACACTGGCAATCAATTTCCAAAAAACTACACAAGTAAGCTGTTGAATATTTTGAAACTAATTTGACTCGGTGCTGTTGCTGCCTAATTCAGCAACAGCGCCCGGTCAAATTAATTTCAAAATATTCAACAGCATGTTTATTAAATAGCAAATAATTACAACGACATACAATTCATACAACGTGTCGTACTGTTTGAGATTTGATGACGGCCTGTATGGAACCCTTTGTGACATAATGATTGTGACGTCATCATACACGCGCTGAGCTGATTATGACGTCATATGATGGATAGATACTCTGGAAAGGTGAATTAGGGCCACGCTATAGAACAGTGCAAATGCCTTATTATGAAACTGAATTGTTAAAACCATCCCGAGAATACATTACATAGTGTACGCCATATTACAGCTGGAAAATCCAGCAGCTGGTCGCTGCTCAGGCATATTACAAAATGTTCTATACCTTTACAGCGGTTGGCTGATTTGCATCCAGATTAAATGCATTATGATTATACAGTCGTTTTTTCAAATGACAATTTGAGTAACGAGGGGTCATCCGATTTGAAGGAAACTTCAGAGATGTGTTCTATAAGATTCTTAGGACTAGTCCAAATCAAAGAGAAGTTTGTTTTGACATTTTCCCCATATTTTCTCATCGTTTGAACGTAGACGATTATTTATGCTGAGATATTTACAGCGTTAGGACTCTAGGGCTTTATTTTAGGGCTGATTTGCATCTAGTGTAAATGTATTATGCTGCGGTTACGGTTTTTTCAAACAAGACTTACATCAACAAGGGCTCAATCGATTTCAATAACAGTTCAGAGATTTGTTCTATACATGCTTAAGACTAGCCCACATCAAGATGAAATATGTTTTCTGAATTCTTCCATCCCTTTCTAATATTTGAACTTTGATCATTTTTGGGCAGAATTGCATCCAGGTTAAGCTTTTTTCAAACAACTATTTAGTGAACAAGGGTTATCCAATTCACCTTTCCAGAGTATCTATCCATCATCTGACCTCGTATGACGTCATAATCAGCTCAGCGCGTGTATGATGATGTCACAATCATTACGTCACAAAGGGTTCCATATAGATCGTCATCAAATCTCATAGTCCAACACGTTGTATAAATTGTGTATTTGTAATTCTTTGCCATTTAATAAACATGGTGTTGAATACTTTGAAGCTAATTTAACTGGGTGCGGTTGCGGCCGAATTACCTGTATAGTTTTTTGGAAATTGATAGTCGTCACGCTGTTCAGAGATCGATCGATCCCAACACGAACGAGGTGTGGGTGGAGCTTAGATAGACATGGGCGGGGCATAGCTAAACCCGGAAAGGTCCATTGTATTAAAACTTCACGGATTCATCCTATTCGATGGTCATATCTAGTCTGAATTATAAAGAAATAGATTGAGAAAATGTTAACCTAGTTTTACTAGGTTTGAAGTTTGAAAATTTTAGGGATAATTTTCATCCAGGTTATGCTTATTATGCTGTGCCTAAGGTTCTAGATAAATTATTTTGATTTGCTCGATAGGCGGCTTAAACATAGTCTGCATCATATTATTGTACTTGAGTTCGAAATTATTTCTACTATTTTCAGGCTTTGAAGTTTGCTTATATTTGGACCATTTGCCATTTCGGTCAGACTTGGTGCTCCTGTAGTCATTGTACTACAGGTTACTAACGGGCAGTGAGGCTTTATGGTTCGGTCTTAAAACTGTGCTTCTCCGAACAATGCTTTCCCATTGGGTAGTACCATGGGTATTTTGATGCGACAAGTTGATTGACACATTTTTAGTGAGAATATCCAGTGGTCCATCATACCCTGTGATGTACAATTAATATACAGGTAGGATAATTGCTATCTTCTGACAGCTGGTACTGTATACGTGCATGGCTTGGACATTAGTTTATATAGAATATTTAGTCCAGGACAGGCCGGGTGCGGCGGAAACATATGAAGGCCAGATGTTTGGTATCTTCTGTATTATTATTATTATTATTATTATTATTATTATTATTATTATTATTATTATTATTATTATTATTATTATTATTATTATTATACAAAATAGTTTCGTCTTACCTCTCAAGCACAAGGCCAGTTGTTAATACAATAACTCCGAACTCCGCTGCTGTAGATAGCGTTCCAGAGATAGAACAATAGATAACCGGCGGTATCTGATACGGAATGACTAAGCTCGTTATGGCTGACGCAGTGGTGAGCAGGATATAGATGATGTCAGCTTTGGCAATAGAGGACAGTACATAGCCTGTGGACAAAGAAAGTATAAGCTATGTTAGCATTTTAAAGAGCTGCTACCCTGATAACACATGTTACTGGCCCGGTATTGGATCAATACCAGGCTGTATTTTCCAGGTCTAGTACCCGCCCAGTAAGCTGCGTTATCTGGGTAATCGTGTCTCAAATGACTCATTTTGGTAGATATTGAAATATAGATTTTATATCTTTAGATTTATATGTAGGTTAGATTTGTTGGAAATAAAGAATCGTTATTTTGCAATCATGAAATAAAAATAAAAATTATAAGGCGATTTTAAAACATGTATCAGAAAGTGTTTCTTACCTGGAACCGATGCGATTTTCATTTGTTTCATACCAATGACGACAATGGTGTTGCCAAGAATTGATAGAAGGACAATGCATACCAAGCCAGAGTAAACAGCAATATCATAGTACGATATGGAAGAATCAACCTAAAATACATACCATAGCATGTAGAAATATACATTTCAAGGCAATGGAATAGAGGGACCAAATTCTAGCTATGGTCCACACCCCCACCCCCACCCCCACCGCCCCACCTACCCCATTCCTAGCTAAGCTTCACCCATATTATAGGCGTGTTTGAATCGAGTTTCACTCTTTGAACATTGAAGTCCAATAATCTCAATTTCCAGGATAACTATACAGACAAGCTGTTTAATTTTTTCTAATTAATTTGACAGGCGACTGTTGGTGGCTATGCTAGTAACATCTCGCAGTAAAATTAGTTTCAAACTATTGAACAGGTGTCTACTCAAGGTGCATATTCACACTTAAATGCTTGAAAATAAAATTATTTTTTTAATAGTTTTAGATCTTTAATTTGGGTATATATGCATGATTACTGTATTTTGCGAGTGTAGTGGTAGAAACATCCTACAGATGCAATCAATCCTTCTTCGCTTTTGCCGACTGTCTTGTCCTCATCCAAAATCGTTAGGTCCATTCTTGATTTGACAGTACCGTGTCATGCTTTTGTAGGTGACCTCGTAGAATGCTTGACAGATTTATGCAATGGTGTTGTATTTGCTGGCTTCCAGTAGGGCGAATTCCAGGACTATCTGTGCTGGCGTGTTCCCTGGCATCTTTAGTACATGGCCAAAGATTGACCATCCATAGTAGGGGAATTTTGCGGACAGCGACGATGTATTACACATCTTGTATAGTGCGTCATTGGAAATTATGCTGCCGTTTGAGCTGTCCAGCTGTTACAGTTATACAGCATCAAGGATATGCAGGTTGCATTGTATAAACGTAGTCTTTTTGTCAAGGGCAACATTTGTTCTCCGAATCCATAGCTTCCAGAAGGACTGGAAAGCTATGTTCCATATGACGCAGGGTGCAGCGATGTCACAAGTATGACAAAGCAGTGAGCTCAGGATTTAACCTTTCCTCCATGGTTTGCCGCCACGAATTGGATCATCATTTTCTTTATGGTTTGATGCTTTGTAGATAGGTATATATGGGTGAACTCTTGTTTTGGATTCATTCATGAAGAGATTCTCAATTTTTAGTTTGATTGCAGCTATTGGGAAATGTTCGTCAAGAGGTTCCTTTTCCTCGTCTATGATGTCCACGTAGTCGGCATATTCCATCTCTAGGACTTCCCTGACTTGATTCGTATTCTCAGCTTGGTGACTGCATGTAGTAGTCTCACGAGTCGTAGTTCATCTTCATTGCAACTGACCTGGCATAGTATATCTAGGATCTTTGAGCATTTAATTGTGTCGAAGGCTCATGAAATGTCGATGCCCATTTTGGAAATCCCAGTGCTTGGAAATAACTACTGACCCGAGCATGCGTTGAGCCCCAGGCAATGTCTGCGCAGCTGCTTCCACGTTTAAAGTCACTTTGGCATCATCCGGCGAAGTCATCGATCTTGTCTCGGATGCGGCATAGAATAACATTGGATAGGATTTTTCTTATGCTTGTAAGGAGCGCAATAGGCTGTAGATTGGCTGGGGGCCAGCTGGCTTGTTCATCCTTGGTAGCGCGGCTAGGATGCCTTGGGCTACAGCGTCGATGGGAAGGTGGTGCATAAAAGTTGAATTGATTAGGTGCATGATCGGTTTTGAGATAATGTCACTTGCGTATTTGAATAGTACATTGCCCATGCCCGTCATGTCAGCGTTGCGTGCCTTCTCAACTTCTGCTGTTTTAATTGGTGCTAGTAATGGCATGGGGTCTCCGCGTGCAGGGGATCATTATCGTGGTCAGTGAACTGTTCCTTGAACCATTTTCAAATTGCCTCGGCTTTGCCCTGGTCAGTCCCGATAAAGTGTCCTTCTGAGTTATGTACAGTGAGTGGTGGTTTGTAGTCAGTAACTCTTAGGGCTCGGGCTGCTCGAAACATTTGTGACAGTCATCCGTGGCAGTGATTTCATCTGCTAGGGAGACTGCTTGTTGAATAGCACGATCTTTTATCCGTTCGTTGATGTGGCGCAGAACGTTATTGCGTTCCCGGCTTAGTTTGGTGAGGTTGGACCACTTTGATAGATGTGCAGGCATAATGCTTTCTGCTCTGCTGATAGTTTTACTACTACAGGGGCATCAGTAGGCTGTGTGGTATACCGGTATTGGAACCGTCACCGATTTTGTAGATGTGACGGTTCGAAAACCGGTGTCCTTTTCTCATAACGGTAAAACAGCATATTTATGAAAAACCGGTTTTGACAACATATCTTTTTAAATAGTATGTTTGTATTGCATAAAATTGAATCCATATGGCTAATTATCATATAAAATCCGCTAAATAAATCGGGGAAGATGGTTCATTTTCATGTGTATATCGCGAGAATGTTGCTAGATCGTATTGCTACGTACGTTCAGAAATTGTAATCTTCTAGCGTTTTATTAACTTCTACGATACACGCCTGAAAGCGTATCATAAGCGATCTAGTGTTTCTGATATGTATGTCTATTATGAATTCTGAACGTGCATCCGGAAGTCTAAACCGGGAAGTGATCTAACACGCCAACGGAAGTTGAGATCGAATTTGTCTAATCGCCCCGTGAAAAATACATAATTATTTCCATTTTTGTTTAATCTTTTGGTTGTATGTTAAAGCTGCAACATCAGCCAATCAAAATCATTTCAAAATTAAAACGTTTCGAAACATTAAAGTATCTGATCTGCATTTGGAAAGGGTTAATTAAAATCATATTCTACATTAGGGTTAACCCTTTCATCCTTATAGACCATACAATACAAATTATTTTTGCTTTACGGAATATTTTGTTGAATATATTGAAACTAATTTGACTGGGAGTTACAAACAGCCCACAGTAAAATTATTTTCAAAATATTCAACAGCTTAGATCTATAGTTGTCTTGTAATTGAGACATTGGAAATGCAGGATGACCAAAATGGTTAGCATAATCTTTATAATCATTTTCAGATGTGAGTTTTCACCTGAGAATGGTACTCAGCAAACAGCCTCTGAATCCTGTACCTACAATGTATGATCAAGAAGTTTTGACTGTTTAAGAGGACGAATAAATTTTGTTAAATGGCATTTTAGTTGTGCCTGGCAAGTCAGTTTGTTAGTCTGTCTGTCAAATTCGTTACATTTAGGACAAAACTGCCTATGTTACAATTATAGTGTGGCGCACCTTTTTATATTGTCAACTGAAATCCTGGTTTGTGCTAAAGCTGCACAGGCTCCTTGCCAGTAGGGCTATAGTAACAAGTAAATTCTGCCACCCTGACAATTATGAACTAGCCATTAGTTTGCAGATTCAATGAGTGCTTTTAGCAATTACATCAGAGAGATGTTACCATTCAATTTCCTTTTGAATGATAATTTGGGTAATTATCTTAATATTAAAGTACTGTACACTGTTAATGGCTAAGACAAAGCCAACCCTCAGAGACAGCAAGACTGTATGAACAAGAGGCCAAAGAAGGGCATGTGACGCTCACCTAAACCATTAGCTTTTGAACTACAGTAGGATCCTTCCAGTCAAATTTGGATAAAATCCATCAATTGATTACTTAAGGAAGAGATGCATTTTGGCAATATCCGGTCAATCTTTCATAAAAGCTAGAATTTTCACCCAAACAATTTACCAAGCACAAATCTGAATAGAAGTCCTGGAGCCCAGTATGCTAGAATCCTATAGCTTCCATGTGGTAATTCTAAACAAATTTGGTTGAAATCCGTCAAGCGGACAAGGAGATGTGTGTTGACAATTTCTGGTATATCTTTCATAAAACTTTCAACCCAAAAAATGATGAAGCAAAATTCGTAATAGAAATCTTGAAGCCTGTCTCAACATGGTGATTCTAACCAAACTTAGTTGAAATCTGTCAAGAAGCTAGGGAGGAGATGCATTTTGACAATTTCCCATAAATCTAAGATTTTCATCCAAACAATTGACCAATCAAATCTCTGAATAAAGGTTCTAGAGCCTACAACAATAGGATGCTTTCAGTCATGTTTGGTTAACCTCTGCTACGCGATTTAGGAGGTTTCAAAGCAAAGGTTGATTGACGGACGACGGATAACAGATGGACGATCACCATGGCATAACCTCACTTGGCCATTCTGGCCATATAAAGGTTGTCTCAGTGAGATATTAGACCAGTAGAAATTGACGAGAAAGTAGGTGCACCCGGACATTTTAGTTAACATCCACATTGTGGTGTCAGATTCTTCATATGGCTGTCCTAAGTGCACACAGAAAATTCTCACAAATTCTCAGTTGTGGAAATATGGGGTTTTTTCCTTATAACATGACGTGCGAAATACGAAAAAACAAGTTTAATTTAGTAAGTATTCTGTTAACTACTCCTGAAATTAGTCTTACCGATAACTATTGGTGCTTACAGTAACCCATGCTGTATTGCCGTATTTGACACACTCTCTACTTAAAATAATTTCATGTAAAATAAAACAAAATGGATTTTTAGCGTTAAACATCTATATAGTAGCAATCTCTGTTTTTCTGGCAAAACGAATGCCTAAGAATAGCGCTATATGCAGCGATTTAAAATGTTTCTTCAAATATTTGACGGTTAGGCAATCAGACGTATTTAAACTAGTTACTGCCCGAAGCTAAAAAATGATTAACATAAATATTCCTGATATTAGTACGTTTATTTTTACAATAATATATAGACCTGGGTATATTTAGAAAGTGGTAATCAAAGTAAAGTGAAAAGCACGTTTGATTTTTAATTCGATCTATCGAATCTAAATCCTTATTCAATCAATTTTCAAAAGAAATGAACTATGGCTGGCACGCGGCATGAAGAGATTTGTGTCGTTTGCAATGATTATAATGATTGCAGGTGTAGAAAAGTTGGTCCTAGAGGACTATCAACAGTGACTGATGCATTAGAAAGGCGTGGAGATGATATTCGTTTCAAATTATCTTTGTCGAATGAACACTATGTACACGGTAAATGCTATAAGGACTACACATTATGCAGAATTATCGCAAAGGTCCAAAAGACTGTAGACAGAGACAATGAAAAATTACGAGCATCCACGCCTACACTGCGATCAGAATGTACCCCATATGATTATCATACGCATTGCTTAATTTGCACTAATGAACTTGATTTTGAGGCTGCTCAGCGTCACCCTGAACGACATTCTCCCATCAACAGCATAGAATTTATCGGAAAAGATAAACACAGCATAATCCAAGAAAGCTTGCTGAAAACTTGCGAGAAAAGGCATCACCAAATAGCAGACGATTTAAAGGCCAGGATACTTTTTGCTGGTGATCTCTGTGCGGTAGAGACAAAATACCATCGACAGTGCATGCAAGAATTCATATTTTGTAAAAGCATCAGCTTATGTGGTCTTTCATTGTCTAATAAGCGGGATTTTGATGACATAAATGATGCAGCATTCACACATATGTGTGCTTGGCTAACAAAGCCAGAACAGCAACAGCAACAGTTTACATTGCACGATCTTCGTTTACAGTTAATCAGTTACTTGCCGACAGGTGTCCCCGGATACAGCATAAAGCACATCCAACGTCGTCTTGTTGATCATTTTGGGAAAGACGTGACAATAGCTCAGGTTGAAGGCCGTACAAACGTAGTCACACTAACGTATGCAGCTTCATCTATCATACATGATTCGTATGATGCAGCATCAACAAGTAATGATCAAGATGAAAATATACGACTACTCAGACTGGTGGGGTCCTTGGTTAATTAAAGTATCAAGGATATAGATCAAAACACAGATGTGTATCCAGAGCCGTCGAGCTTAGACTTGGAAAAGCTTGAGCGTGAGGTACCAGATACCCTAAAAGAACTAATTTCATGTATATATCCTGAACCTCGCAGTGAATCCGCTAAGCTAAAAAAGAAACTGATGCTGGTGTGTGCATGTCATGTTATTATGCAAGCAGCTGGGAAGCAGTCGTTTATCTCACCACTACTGTTATCCATTGACTTGTTTATCCACCAATTTACCAGGTCCCGCGTGATCATTGATGGACTTTCGTCGCTCGGACTAAGCGCATCTTATGACCAAGTCATTGCTTTCCAGAGAGCTGCAGTCGGAAGCGCATCTGTTGAAGAACTCTGTCCTGGGCTCATAGAGAAGAGGAAAGGGGTGGGTTCTGCCAAGGGGTTGCTGACAACTTTGATTACAACGAGGATACCATTTCTGGTCATGATACAACTCATGTGATGGGAATTATTGCATGTCAAACAGTGACTGAATGCAAAGCAGATCCTGTAAAAGCAATATGTCGTAGAAATTTAACTGCTGATGAAATCAAACAAGCCGGGGATTTTGGTGCTTTTATCCTACCATACCAATGTCCAACTAAATCACTAATGTCGGATATGAAGATCAAAAAAGTTAAGCCTATCAGCTTATCTATTGATAAGTATAGCAGATTAGACACTCTGTGGCTGTACTCTAGCATTCTCACATCTCAACCACCAAACTGGCAGGGCTTTAGGTCTGAAGTAAATACATTTGACAATTTTCACTGTACTGCAATAGTTTACAACCCCATGGTTCCTTTGAATCCAGGAACAAATGAAGGTATTGTGCAGTCACAAGCCAGAAAAGCACGGATGTGTTGTGCAACCATAACATTTGACCAACCGTTGTACTTGAAAAGCTACAAAATTAAGCAAGACAACTCCATCCAGTTTGCGAATATGTACATATGTCTGGCTGGTTTCCACCAACTAATGTCTTTTCTAGGCGCTGGCTGTAAGATCATGGAGGGGAGTGGGCTAGATGATTTGTGGGCAACTGTCTACGCTAAGAACTCTCTCCCCAAAAGGATGGAGGGAAAAGCCTACACAAAGACACTGAGGGCATGTCTCATGACAGATGCTGCATTGCATCTTCTGTTAATTGAACCACAAGATGATGGATTTTTTAACGACGGTACAGCTGACAACATATGATGAATCTGTACTCTCCGAGTTGCAAGATGAAGACAGCGACGTTGATGATGATAGTTATAGCTCATCAAATGAACAGCCAACCGAAGACGAAATTGCTACAACACATGAAACACAAAACCATATGGCAACAGATGACGTGTGGTCACAGCTACACAATTTATGTAACGAACTCATATCACATGATATCTCACCAGATGATGTTTGTAACAATGAACATTTGCAAAATCTATGTAAGCAAGTTTGTGATTTGAGGAAGAATATAGAAAAGTCCAGAACAGGCAAATTTTGGTCTTTATTCATGGACTTTGTAGCAATTGTAAGGTTGCTCATCAGAGCTGAACGTACTGGTGACTGGCGACTCCATCTGAAAGATACACGGCTAATGTTGCCATTCTTTGCTGCCACTGGGCATAACAATTACACGAAATGCTGTCGCCTTTATCTTCAAGATTCTCTTGAACTATGCCCCTGCCTTGAAGGGCCCATGCACGAAGGATACTTTACTGTCCGTAGAAATGAAAAAGTGTATTGGAGTGGTACATGGTCGGATATGACCATTGAGCAGTGCCTTATGAGAGCTGGAAAAACTCAAGGAGGATTGATCAACATAACACACAAGGATTCTGCTAGAACAAAATGGCTCCTCACAGCACATATCATAGCACAGTACACACATGCTCTGCGATCGTTGACTGACACATTTACGGGAACATGGTCAGAACAGCATAGGGAAATTCACCCAGCAAACATGAAACGCGATCTAGAAGACGTGAGGAAGCTTAAATTGTTTCTTATGGAACACAATCCTTTCACGGTTAATGAGCATCAGTTGAGAAACATTGCTATAGGATTAATTGCAAATCATCGTGTTACTGTTGATGATGCAATAAACATTGGCCAGAAAATTCACGAGAAGTTAAATGAAAGAAAGTTTGTGATATTATCCCAAAGGGAACAGACCAAGCTGTGACTTTTGCTGTCATGCGAAAAGTGGTCAAAGTCAGAAGAGAAGACGTTCATATGTCTTCTCACGAACTCTACCATCGCTTAATGTCTAGCGCCTATTTTTCCGGCCCTCCAGATAAAAGTATTTTTCAATATGAACTTGCCACAATATATCCAGCCCTTTTCCACGATGATGGTACTATGAGGAAATCCCCAAAGTCACAACTGGCAAAGTACATAGTTGACATGGACATTGCGATTGTACAGCAACTGATCCCAGAGCCAGCAGCAAGAGTTTTTGATGGTTGCGCACTTTTACATCGGATAGGTTGGCCAAAGATTGGGACGATGGAAACTGTATGTAGCTCATTTGTGTCTGCGGTTATACATTGTAGAGTAGTTGGAGTGCCGATATGCATAATCGTTTATAGCTATAATGCACCAACAACAAAGGACCAAGAACAGAAGAGGCGGCGAGTTAATCAACCAGATTTCCCTGATGTGGCGGTTCAAAACAACACACCTGTTCCAGGAAACAAGGCTGGATTTTTGTCAAACACACACAATAAGCAGAGCACCATAAATTTGTTGGCAGAACATTTAACAAATGCAGGTGTTGAGGTAGAGCATGCTGGAGATGAAGGTGATGCTGATATTGTGATCGTAAGAAGGGCATTAGAACTGTCACAACCAGAGCGACCCACGATAGTTGTTGCCGATGATACTGATATTCTGATTCTGCTACTCTATCATGCAAGCATGTCTTCAAATATCTTCCTACAAACTAGGCAACAAAAGATATGCATTACTGTGGCTAAAGATATTTTAGGTAGAGAGCTGTGCATGTGTCTGTTATTTGCCCACAGCATGTCTGGTTCTGATACTACATCAGCTTTGTATGGCATGGGCAAGGTAAAGCAACTTAAAAAGCTTCAGTCTTCACCGAAGTTGCGAGAGGATGTAGTTATATTTGGTGGCATATCCGCATCAAAGGAAGATGTACATGTAATTGGAGAAAAATTCATTAGAGCTTTGTACAGTGGCGGGTCGAAAAGTCAGGGGTTAGACAATCTCAGATACCTCAATGCCATTTCTTCTAAGCATGTACCGGTTGAGCGCATGCCACCCACCTGTAGAGCAGCATATTTCCATAGCATTCGTGTACCTCACCAAGTCAGTACATGGCGCCACCTAAAAACTGTGTTGAAGAAGGAAGAATATGGATATAAGGTAGAAGATGGAGCACTGTCCTCAATCATCACCGACAAGGCGCCAGCACCACCGGCGCTACCTATAGATATACGATGTCAGTGTATTAGCAGTACACGTTTATGTGTATCATGTAGCTGCTCCAAGAAAGGCATTGCCTGTAGCATTCACTGTAAAGGCGAAGGTCACTGCCAAAACAGCTCAAACAATGATGAAGTATGAATCATCCGTTATGTATTGTTTCATTGTATTTCCTAAGGTTATTGAGAGGTTTTTGAGAGATTTACACATAAAAGTTGCTTAGTTTGTATTTATCACACAGTTTATCATTAGTTTAAAGTAATTTTCTTTGGTAAGCCTGCCGAGAATTGTCAGGTCTATCTAAATGACATATTCCCTGAATTTTTTAACCCGCATTTTGGCGGCCATTTTTAATTTGCCCTAAAAACATATTTCCCCAAGTGCGAATTTTTGAGAATTTTTCTGGCAGCTATTTTAGGTCATTCTGATGTAATTAAAACAAAAATTGGGCTGTTAACTAAAATGTCCGGGTTCATGTCAATTTCTACTGGACTATATCAAGATTTTATGCCTCAGTGAGATGTCTGATTTCACCAGTCTTCCACATGCCAGGATATAACTTATTGAGTATGGACAGACCATGAGAAATGATACTGGAATGACAAGAACTTTGCTATTTTTCTGAAAAGCATTTCTAATTAAGAATAAGACATCCACTGTTACTGTGTTCAGAAATATGCTTAAATCAGAAAAATGGTTTGTCTGGAAGTTGTTAGAAAGTCTTTAATAGTAAAATAGAAAATTAATCAGATTCAGTAGTTAGATCCAAGGCTAACCATGACGCCTTAAAGATTACAGATCACTGCCTGCATAGCTAAATAATGCTTTAACCCGTGCAAATTAGTATTTTGGATAGTGAACGTTCTTGAATGAGATCCAGAAACTGGTGAGAGACATGTGTACAAGCATCAGAGCATAATCTATAACAGGGACATTATACCTTTCTGTGCGTGAAATTCCATGACTTTTCCATTACTTTTCAAGACCAAAATTAACAAATTCCATGACCTCTGAGAATTAATATCTAGATTTGTATAAGATTTATGATATAGCTCCAAAAATAAGATCAGAGTTATTCTGCAAAATGTCTGAATATTGCAAAAACCAAGCCACAGCCTTGTTTTGATAAGCTGTTGCCATAATTTTTATTGAATAGAGATTATTTATCATGTTTATGTCAACAGATTTCTTTTTATTTTACATGATTACCATTTTCCATGATTTTCCCATGCCCTATCATTAAATACACTGATTTTCTATGACTTTCTAGGTCTGGAATTTAAATTTTCAAATTCCATGACTTTCCAGGATTTCCATTATCAGTACAAACATTGCTATAATTACCAATTCACAGCATGAGAATGGATAGCCACCCATATATGGGTACAATATTAAATGATGACCGAATTATTCAAAGCACATCCAACATTAACCATATTTTTCATCATACATAATTCCAGCCATAGCATAATACATAATTATAGCTTTTGGCTCAACCCATTTGTCATAGAAAATGTCAATTTGCAGACCAAGAGATAATGTTGACAAGTTTACCACTGGAATGACTGGCTCAGTTATCGAGCCAGTCATTCCAGTGGTAAATTTTCAAGAACAGTTTTGCCAGTCATTTGTTTGCAAAATGAATATTTCTCAAGATTCCTGCTAAAGCTGTTTTGGCAGGCTTGAGTGTTAAATGGATTAATCGTCAGGATTGGTCAACTTAACCCTTTAATCGCCAAGATTGGTCAAGAAATTCTAAGATTTTCCTCACTAAATGTTCATTTGTTCAGGCCAACAGAACTATTTTTAGAAATCGCAACAGGATTAATTGACTGGCTTGGTTATCAACTTAGCCAGCTATTCCAGTGGTAAATGTTGAAAAATGGTCTTCTCTTGGCCAGCAAATGGACATTCTTCAATACCAGAGGCTGTGTTACAATGCTACTTAGTTAACAGGATTCATAGACCTGTAGAATGAAATGAGTCCATAACTAATTTATCAAATTCCAGACCAATTTTGGAAGCCTCCAATCAATTTCCATTTCAAAACAAAATTTTGCAGAAAACTCACAATTAGTAGCCGAGCTCGCATAATAATAAAAGATAATAGTGATATTCAGTTTACGAGGATTCTTAATGTATTTATTTCTATTGAATAAATAGCTGTAGTTTGCCATGGGATAACATGTTCAGATTCATAGTACTTAAGCATTTAACCCTTGAATTTGTTCAAGAAAATTTCAATTTTCTCAGAAGATGTTCATTTGCAGACTAAGAGGACTATTTTTGAAAATTTACCACTGGAATGACTGGATCGGTTATCGAGCCAGTCATTCCAGTGGTAGATTTTCAAATAGTCTTCGCTTTTTCTGTAAATGGACATTTCTCAAGACCATTTTTGGCTGATATTAGTGTTAAAGGGTTAAAACATGACAGAATATCAATACTGAATGATAGAAATACTGAAATACATCTATAGCGGGTTGTGTTAACAGTGCTGGTATGGTGGATATCAATACTGAATGATAGAAATACTGAAATACATATATAGCAGGTTGTGTTAACAGTGCTGGTATGATAGATTGAGACAAATTCAATTCATCCATATGTTAAGTTCAAGTGTTGCGTCAATTTAAATAAGTAACATATTTTCAACGCCCAATTCGTGAAATGTGCTAGGCGTTTAGGTTCAAAATCATCCAGGCGAATGAACATTTACGCTGTAGCCCTCTGTTAGATGACATCTGCTGATCACGTTACATATTTTGACTGTCATTATAGTCTCCTCATCAGTTCTAAATATATTTTACAATTGTTCAAGATTTGTTGCAAATCCAGTATGTCCAGCAGAGACCAGCCGCAACCTTGGCGATTCCTGATGATTAATCTTGCGACTGTTTTTTTAGATCAGTTTGAAACTTCATAAGTAAATCGGAGTAGGTTTTTTTGAAAGAACTCTGTCAAAATGGACGATGGGTCAGAAATCCAGTATGGGTGCCAATTTACAAGTAGTGATATGAGCTGTGGTATTGCGTTATAAATTTTATGAACCAAATTTAACTCGTTTTCAAGATTATTGATTACACTCTCCTTAACATATCACCACACTATGAACCGTTTACAAAGGTCTGGCTAGCAACCGGAATGCACAATGTACAGCATGCTCTATGCTGAAATATACAATTATTTAGTATTGTCAACAGGATTGTATTTGCATATCTAAATGCTTCGCTGGAAACAGCAGCTGATCAAATGCCTGGTCATAAAACCATCTATGGTTGACATGTTGTCTGAAATATAAACAAAATATGTTCTAAATAAAAAGAATCACAACATTAGCCATCGCAAGAAAATTCAAATTGTTGCTTTATGAACGTTAATTTTTAGGCAGACCAAGATACTATTTTTAGAAAATTTACTACTGAAATGACTCGCTCTGTCATTAAGCCAGTCATTCCAGGGGTACAATCTCTAAAATAGTCTTCTTGGCCAACAAATGCACATTTCTCAAGTTTTAAAGCGACTCTAAATGATGGGTTTTCATCAGTATGACCATGAACTCTTTATCTACTGGATATAATACAAATACATATGACTGGAAGCCATAGGAAGCAACTGCTTCCAGTCATATTTATTTCAAAATATGTTAAACTTCGCAGAATATACTTGGAATTGTCAGTGAAAGGGTGTGGTGAAGCCAGCCAAAACCGGACTCTATAGTGCTCTTGAAAAATGCAGGCCAGCAAAAGACTATTTTGGAAATTTGTACCAGAGGAATGACTGACTGGCTTGTCATTTCAGTGGTAAATTTTCAAAAAAGTCTTCTCTTGGCCTGCAAATTATTGATATTCAATAAGCAAATATTTTTGGACCAAACTTAGCTATTAAAGGGTTAACTAAAAAGAATACTGAACTTCACTGGCCAGATTTGAGCAACTGACAGACTTTAACAATCACGAGAAAATTCTAATTGTTTCTTTATGAATGTCCATTTTTAATCGGACCAAGAGAACACTATTTTTTAAAAGTTTACCACTCAAATGACTTGCGCCGTCATCGAGCCGATCATTCCAGTGGTAAATTTCAAAAATAGGCTTCTTGGCCAACAAATACACATTTTCCAAACTGAGTAAATGCTGGTTTGTGGTCAGTTTGCCCATTAACCCTTTCACCGATAAATTTAATGTATCTCAATCTCAGGGCAAACAAACAGGAAATATATTGAAAATTAAAAAAGTAATTGACTGAAAGCCACTGCTGCCTTAGGCAGCAACTGTTTTCAGTCATATTAATTTCAAAATATTGAACAGAATAGGTTACACATTGCAAAGAATGTACTTGGACTTGTCGTTCAAAGGGTAAACCCTTTCACGGTGAAGCCGGCCAAAACAAGCCTCTGTGCATAGTGGTCTTGAGGGATGTCAATTTGCAGGCCAAGAGAAGACTATTTTTGAAAATTGTACCACTGACATGACTGGCTTGGTAACCGATCCAGTCATTCGAGTGGTAAAATTTCAAAAACAGTCTTCGTGGCTAACAAATGCACATTTTCCAAACTTAGAGTAAATGCTGTTCTTTAGTCAGTTTGACCATTAGCCCTGTCACCGATAAATTCAATGTATCTCAATCGTAAGGCAAACAAACTTGAAATCTTTTGCATATTTTAAAATTAATATGACTGGAAGCCATTGTTGCCTTACGCAACAACTGCTTTCAGTCATATTAATTTCAAAATATTGGACAAAATATGATACATATTGCAACTTGGACTTGTCGTTGAAAGGGTTAATGCTTTCATGGCGACCGACCGACCGAGATCGGCTGACCGACGTTTAAGAGAAATATATAGGCGGCATATGCTACACACTTACTGCTTCATCAGATATCTTGGCCTGGCATAACTGAATATGAGATTACTCTTTTTTTCAATCGCTGTATTTTCGTCGACTATACTATCGTCAGTGTCTGGCTTTAGACTTATCTCGTGGACAAAACAGCTACACGATACACTTGGACGGATGTAGCAGTAAATGCCTCGGTCGATTTTTCGAGTAAATCCACAGCAACACGAGTATATTCTTGTTCAAAGCTCAGAGTCGTGAAAATATTTGCTTATCATGGGCGCAGCCATTTTGGATATAAGCAGAAAATATGGGGGACTATTTTCTCTATAATAACCGTTTATATCGAAGGCTGTTCAGTTAACATCGGTGCCTTTTAGGTTAAATATTATGCTTTGTTATATAGAGTTGATTTCTTTGCATTTTAACTGTCCTGGTTTATAGGAAAGCAAATCCCGAAATTCTCGGGAAAATTACTACGCTAATGGCCGTTCAGTATCCACGAGAGCTATCTCGCTCCCGTTTAGCGTAGGAGATCTCGCGAGAACACGAATGATCTGACTCGTCTCTGAAATGAAGTCTGTGTAACAGTCTAATTAGGTCCGCCATCTTTCAGAATTTATCACCGGCTCGCTCGTTGTTTCCAAGACATGAAATGACTAACTATCGAGTAGTAATTTTAGCGAATGCTCAACAAATTGTCTAACCGTAGTTTGAAGTCTTCCAATAACATACATTTGTAGTTTCCAGTCCGCAAGCCCTCTTAAATTGGCCGCTGACAGACGCAGTAAATTTGACAGTGTATCTGTCTACTCGTTATTCTAGGGGTGGGGTGGGTTATACGAATTGCTAATTGTCTAGGAATCTAATATATGACTGACATCGCGATGAATTCAAAAGTGAAAAGTCTAATGTTTTAAATCAATTTAAGTAATGATTTCACTATATCCTCTAAAATTACATCGGAAACCATAGCTACAGATTTAAGTCTATCGCTAAGAACGTTTTATTTTCGTGGTATTGCGATATTATTTTTTTCAAGAAAACTGAAAATATTTCCAGCCAATAAACCGGATATCCAGTTAAAACCGGTTTCACGCCAACACCGTCATCGGTTGTGTTTTTACCAAAACCGCACAGCCGCATCAGTATGCCTAGTTTGGTTGCTTTTGAGAACTCCTATGGTGTAGGTAGCTGATAATTTCATATATTTCAGGATTTGTGTTAGAACTGAGCTGACGTCGGGGCTGACGTCGGGGCTGACATCGGAGCTGACGTTGATGTTAGCTATTTTCTCCCAGAGGGCCATTTTGTACGACATTTGAGTGTCAGTGTCGCTGATGAGCTTGTGTAGGTTGTAGGTGAATCTACCCTCTTGCCTGGTATGGCATTTAAACATTAGGTAGAGATGGTTCATCTGAAGGCGTGCAACGCCTGGCTTATGGTCAGAATTGAGGTCTGCACCTCCATAGGAACGAGCATCCAGAAGTAGGGGTTTTGCTTCTGTTTAACATAGTATGAATTTTGCATAGTATAAATTGTGTGCCTAGATGCAATGAAACGAAATAAATCTTAACATATGATGCTTTCATTGCTTACTTAATTTGTGAAAGCCTTATTTCAACTTTTCAACTTGAAAATTCTATTAATTTATACGGAATAAAATCACGATATCAAAATACGCAACCGAATGGTTATTAAATTGTAAACTCTTCAAAAACTTACCATTCGAAAACTTTGGTTTAAACATAATTTATTTTTTTTATATATAAGTGGGAGAGAAAACTTTCGTGACAAACCTTTCAATTTTCGTGATGGAGCTATGTCATTTTGATTGTGACGACAGACAAATAACATGTGACGTATTTGATTATGACGTCAGATACATAAGTGGCATATCGCATCCTACTACCAGTACCTTGCGTAAGTGGCAAGACAGAGCTCAAACAAGTAGCATAATAGTTTTGATTCTTGAGTCCAGGAGTATGGTATACTGTCATTTGCCACAAACACCGTAGATATGCGGGACGGGATAGATCAATAGCCTTTCTCATGCTAATAAATAACACCTTTTGATCCCAAATAAGAGGACAAGTATGACGATTAAGTTTCGTCTAATTACGGTAATGGCAATGCACTGTGTTGCAATGATTAACACCAATTACAGCTGTTTGAGGACGTCTTAGTTTCCACTAATCTCAAATAATATTGCACAACTGTTAGCTTAGCAATTTTCAGAAATTCCGGAAAGATGGCTTTATCATTGATATATGATATAGTCTATATTCCGCGGAAACTGTATGCGTCATTATGTTGAACATTTGCTCCTCCTCTATCCCCAGCTATTGATTTCGGAGTTTTATCTCAATGGCAGAATCCGATCTGCTACTCACGTATATGACGTCATAATTATATATGTCACATGTTAGCTGACGTTTCAATAAAAATAATGTAACTCTGTAACAAAAATCAAAAGTCCGCCATAGAAGTGGAAAAATTGCATGTCTTTCATGAATTTACAATTTATTAAACATTCTGTTGAATATATTAAAACTAATTTGACTAGGAGTTGTTACTTAAGAGCTCCCAGTCAAATTGATGATAATCAGTGACTGTGTTCTACAACGGAAGAAGTGAAAATCTCTCAACTACAGCGATACTGGTTTTATTTGTATCGTTGACACCAATGCTAGAAACGGTTCAACCAGTATCAGTGCCGATACTCTTACCAGTATCGTGGACATGATTGTACAGGAAAGCCAAGATGACGTTCTTTGAGGTCTGATCGCAAACACTTCGCAAATTGATGGTGTGGTGTTCTTGGCGTTCCTGATACCTGTTTCCAACTACGACTGCAAATTTTAATGCATTCTGAGCAGGTGTATTTTCAGGCATTCGAAGAACCTGTCCGAACATAGACCATCGAAGCTGTTGCGCTACACTCACTGATAGTGGCTCTGTATTACATAGTTTGTAGAGGGCTGCATTTAATATTAGTCTGTGAGGCCAGTTATGAGTTGTTATGTTTGGCAGATGTTTACGGAAACATGCATCAAGTTGCATACAGTGATTTTGGAACTGTCCAGCT
The DNA here is from genome assembly GCA_034401795.1 of Chaetoderma sp. LZ-2023a. Lineage (NCBI taxonomy): Eukaryota > Metazoa > Mollusca > Caudofoveata > Chaetodermatida > Chaetodermatidae > Chaetoderma > Chaetoderma sp. LZ-2023a. Next base: position 176,973,683 of record CM067369.1, on the reverse strand, counting down.
GTTGCAATTGTATAGCATTATGGATTCACGTGTAGCATCGTATAGTTGCATCTTGACTGTCATGTAGATATTAAAGTCACGAATCCACAACTTCCAAAAGGACTGGAAGGTGATATTTTCTGTGACACAGCGAGTTCCAATGTCGGTAGAGCAGCAGGGGAGTGAACCAATGATTTTGCTCTTCATTCACTTCCCAGTGTCCCGTTAGGTGAGTGGGACGTTGTACCGTCATCATTAATGTATGTGTTGTCATTAGGTATACGTGACTGAACTCTGTTTAGCTTCATTCACGAAGAGGGGTGCATTTTTAGGTGTTCTGCAGCTATTGGAAGTAGTGTATCAATAGGACCTTTTCCTTGTCGATAGAGTCCAACACCCTCTGCATACTCCATCTCTAGTGGCATGCCTGTCAAAAAGATTTTATGGTTTGTTCTTGTAGAGCATTCTCGAACAGATGATAGCGCTGCGGCGAGGTAGAAAGTGAAAAACACTGGTGGTAAACGATCACCTTGTAGTGATCCTATTGATATTTCAAACTGTGCAGAAAGCGTTGATTTGATGCGAACATTAGTTTTGCGTTTGCCAATAAATATCTCACCAGGCGTAGTTCATCATCATCGCAGCCAGCTTAGCGGATAAATTGAAGGATCGGTAGTCTTTTGGCAGTATCAAATACACGTGACATATCGATTTCCATCTTGTAGACGTCCCAATGCTTTGCTAGTATTACTGATGTCAAGATTCATTTCGCCCAGACCATACCAGTGCAGCTACGAGTTACGTCCTCTTTTCAAACCGCTCTGCATGTTCCCAGTAAATTTATCAAACGCATTTCTGATACAAGATAATGTCTCATTTGATAGAATTTTTCAGAGGGTTTTCAAAAAAACTATTGCTCTCAGGCTGGATAGCGATTCCTTGGGCTTTGGGAGTGCGATGAGTGTGCCTTCACTCACAGATTCGATAGGAAAGTGTTGTTCAGATAGTTAATGACGTGTGCAATTTGCGTCGAGATACTATTATCTGCATATTTAAGGAGTTCGTTATTACTGCCCCAGGCTCGCATGCACGACCATTCGTTGGAGATGTTAACGCTCTTCTACCGCTAGCTGAACTTATGGCGGCACTGGCGGAAGAGTGGCATTATGTTATTACTATCTAACCGTGGCAATGTGTGTAGACATAGGTTATTCCGTGAGAGCTGCGACCTAGTAAGTTTGTTTCACGTGCAGAGTCACCTAATAGATAGAGGATAGGTGAGGAGCTTAAACATAATTTAACTGAGGTGCAACCTTCAATTGCAATGTGCACTTTAGAAGGCAGCCGTCATATATAAAACATATAATGATAAGAAGCTGGGCCATTCTAGAACTAGAGAGGGAATAGTATCAGGCAAAACGGTATGGTAACATTAATAATTAGAATTTATCAGCCTGCTTAAATGAATCAGTGAACGCAGGGTCTGTAAAATGATAGAAATAATAATAATATATAGTAATATAAGCGAAATACCAGGAAACAAAAAAAAAGAGTTACAATTTATTAACGGGTTACGCGTGTAGTAGAATGTTCTTTTAACGGATACCGAGTTCAAGACATGTTTAATACAAATGGCGAAGCACAACAACATATAGCATTTAAAATTTAATATTTAAGAATAGTTTTTAGTTCATTCGCGAGTTGGCACGGCCCAGGAGGTGGATCAGCAAAGACACTGAATAGCAACAGTATTGGCGCATATAACTACGAAATGACTATAAGCACATGGTGAACACAGTGAATGATGAGGATGAAGATGACAGGATGGAGAAGATGAAGTGAGAGAAGAACTACGCTGCGATGACTGATTGCGGAGGCTGGTGAGGCTGGTGAGGCTGTTTTCGTGGTCCGATGGATTCGATAGAGTTAAGCTCGCGATCTGGTAGCTGTATACCGCTTATGTGCAGCGGAGCCTTATAGTCGCTGATTCCAACTTAGTTTGTTTCATTGGTGCGGTCAGGCTTGTGACATTTTAGATCAGATGTGGCTGATTTAATTTACTTATATCTCGCGTTTCCGCCAGCAGAACCCACACATTGGGCACGATCATATAGCCTGGTTCTTGGGTTGATAGATAGGACATCTGGTTAGCCTCTGCACTGTGATTTGCTCGAAGCAAAAGCTGGTTAAAGATGCAGCTAGCAGTGCCGGCGATCCAAGACATGTAAGGTTTCCCTGTTCAGACCGGAGGCGCGGAGTATGTATGCTCTTTCTACTGACTTAGAAGAGGTTATTGGTTTGATTAGCGTCTATAGAGTCCTTGAGTTCATGTCCCAATCACGCCATATCCAGGCTGGTTTATATTTCAGTCTATGATTGGTAACTTCCCCTGTTTGGCACTGGTACCAATTTTTTCTACTGACTCAAGAAGCGGTTATTGGTTTGATTACCATATATCGAGTCCCCCGTTCCAGGTCCCGTTCACACCATACCTAGGCTGATTTATATTTCAGTCCAATTATTGGTAACTCAGTTTTTCGCTGGTACCCATTTATACTCCTGGGTACGACGACGAGTGCAGGAGATTGTCTACGTTTCCACCGATTGTTCATCCGCCACATGATTGCCCGACAGACGAGCAGGATTTGAACCCCACTCGGCTGTTAACAGTCGATCACGCTAACACCATGGCCAATCGTCTCCCCGACACTTTCTACTGCCTCAATAAGTTTTTGGTTTAACTGGCTTCTATAGAGTCCCTGATTCCAAGTCCCATTCACGATGCTTTTGTATTTCAGTCTACTATTGGTAACTTCCCCATTTTTACACTGGTACCCATTTATACTCCTGGATGGATAGAGGCAACGAGAAGTGAAGAAGATAGCCTATGTTTCCACCGATTGCTCGTCTGTCGCATATTACCTGACAATCGATCAAGATTTGAACCCTACCAGGCTAATCACCAGCCGATCACGCTAACATGAAATCGTCTACTCTTTTCTACTGACTCGAGAAGAAGTTATTGGTTTGATTGGCGTCTATCGAGTCCCCGAGTCCAGGTCCCATTAACACCATATCTAGACGGGTTTATATTTTAGTCTATTATTGATAACTTCACCAGTTCTACACTGGTACCCATTTATACTCCTGGGTAGAGAAAGGCGACGAGGAGTGAAGGAGATTGCTTATGTTTCCACTGATTACTCGAACGCCGCCCGATCGCCTGACAATTGAGCGGGATTTGAACCACCGATTACCAGCCGATCATGCTAGCAACATGACCAATCGTCTCCTGCTCCTGGATGACTTATTCTCTACTGACTCCGCTCGTGGGGCGGCTTATATGAGCTTAGTTTAGCTATTTTCAGTTTCTAGTAAAGCACATTACTAAGCAGAAAAACAGTGGCAGGCAGTAAATTCTGAATGTCTTGTACAAGGTAGTTGTTGCCTGACAAAGTGTCAGACACCATTGAAGTAGTTATTTTCAGGCTTGGCAGTAACAATTTCTAGTAAAATTAGTTTCAAAATATTCAACGGCTTATCGGTATGGTTGCTTCTATACCACATTGCCAAGCCATAGATGACACATCTATACCTAAGCGCATATACCGAGGCAGGCATGTTAGGTTTTTTCTGATTGTTGAAAGGTAAATCATGACAGCCATCATAAGCTGTAGAAATGTACCAACATTTAGCTTCTAAAGCCTGATTATCTTTCTTTGACAAGATGATAAAAAGCCTAAAAGTCCATGCATAGTTTATGAGTGTCCTATTATATCATCTGTATAGATATCATGAGAGGAGGTTAGTTCTCCTTTAACATATGCTCGTTTCGTTCAGTATAAAATGTTATAATTTTTAGTTGCGAAGCTGAACTCGTGTCTCTAAATCAATTTCACAAATTAAAAAACTTTATTAATTTATACTTATTGAAATCATGAAATGCTATTTGTTTCGTTTCGTTCCATTTAGGCACACAGTTAAAGCTTCTAAAAGTATACAATTTTAACAATTTTATTTAAAACTATTCAGATGTGAATGTGTACCTTTAAAAGGAAAATAATTATTATACCTTAGTATACTATTATTTATTAGTACAATACAACATTTGAGATCATATGCTTAGCCTGTTAAATCTCACCTCCTCCAAATTGTCATCCGGGTTTTCATTCACAAGGCGAAGCATCGTCGTCATACGTCTTCGATGTATCACAGGTTTACTGATTATAGACGATGTTATTCATAAGTGCCATTCATTGTTCATATGGCAGCAAAATCGATTTCATCTGCCAGGTGGTGACACGCTAATTAATACATACCTGAGTAGAAAGAGACATCGTTCTATGATTTCTGGGTGGCATCGTACTAACAAGGTGATAATAGTCACCATGGGGTATGACGTAAAACAAGAATATCACATTTCGCCGTACACCGGTTACCAAAGCAGATGTCGGCATATCGATTCGCACTAATGTAGGATAATGAACCTTCCTAATTTTAGATATGCCCCGCCCACCTCTAGATAAGCTCCACCCACACTTCGCCGTGTTGGATTTGATCGATCCCCGAATGCACTGATTATCAATTTCCAGAAAACTATACAGGTAAGCCGTTGAATATTTTGTAACTAATTTGACTGGGTGGCAGCAACAGCGCCCAGTCAAATTGGTTTCAAAATATTCAACAGAATACTTATTAAATAGTACAGACATACAATTCGTACAACAACGCATAGTCCGTCTTCAATTATGCGTTGATGACGTACTTATCTACGACATTCATGACGTCATAATAACATCGTTGATATTGATGTCATTCTACACATCATGTAGTTAATTATGACGTCATATGATGGATGGATAGAGTGGAAATGTCTGTTTTCTATGAAACTGTTGCTGTTAGGTGTTGTTACCCGTGTGTAAATTGAGCATCTTTCAACGACGCAGATCCTAAGATATCATATATACGTTGAAACGACCTATAGTTACACTACCCGTTTAAAATCGAGATTGAAACAGCAGAACTTTTTAACTTTTACAAATTACATCCCTTTTCAGAAAAAAATAATCACACGTTTTCGAATTAGGGCTATTGAGATTTCCGTGGTAAATTAATCAACACGACATAGACCCACGCGCGTGGAATAGTACAGCTGAAATGTAATTATAGTACAACTCAGAAATCTCATAACATGCTTCCAAACCAAAGTAAAACGTGCTGTTGAATATTTTGAACGTAATGGACCCTTCCAGCTTTAACCATGCCCCGCCCATCTCTATCTAAGCTGCACCCACACCTCGCTCGCGTTCGGATCGATCGATCTCTGAACTTCCTGAAAACTTTACAGGTAAGCTGTTGAAAATTTTGAAACTAATTTGACTGGGTGGTGGCAGCAACAGCGTCAAGTCAAATTAGTTTCAAAATATTCAACAGCATGTTTATTAAATAGTAGGGACATACAATTCGTACAACGGGTCAGACTATTATTGACGAATTTAGTCAAACCGCCCAATTTTCATCATGCCACCACCTCAGCCCACCCTTTAAATGTGCGGGAGGTAGCATTTTTAGCCATATGTTAGCAATTTTTGACTTGAAAAATTATTTCCTCAAACTTCGTATTCCTAAATCACTTAAAGTGTCTAAATCGGTCACTATGTAGATAAACCATCCGATTTTCATCGTGACCCCGCACGCTTGGTAGGGCCAGTTACCCATTTTGGGTGACAAGGTAGCCATTTTTTATTTCGAAAATTGTTTCCTCAAACTGGGCATGCCTAAATACACGTGACGACATACTTAGCTTGTCTAAATCCATCAATATTTAGACAAACCACCCAATTTCGTCGTGACCACACCCACCTCTTAAAGTTTCAAAAATCGGCCGGCACCATCAGATTCCCCGGAAAAAAATGGGTACAAGATCAATTGTAAACATAAAGTGAACACCGTTTCCCTAGAGAGCGTAATTCTGAGACAGACCATTTATTATGCGACAGATACCTTGGCCAACAGTCTACAAGTTAACTACCGAAGTTATATGTCAAGATTATGGTGTAGTTAGTAGGAGACAGGTGCGTGTCTAGAAAAGCCGGCTTCTGGAGATTAACAGCAACATATTTGTTGTCAAAATAAGTACCTGTCAGCGCGCGCGGACGGTGGGCAGGGTGAGATGATGTTAGATTATAATTGATAACACACCAGTTAATCAGAAGTCCACGTCCATAACACCCGTATACCCTTTCGCGGACTAACGGTTGCTAATTAAATTAGATACATTTTACATATAAAACCTACGTCATGAGTTATTTGCAAATGTGCGAAGAATGCGTGGCAGGTGCATGGTTGTGTGATGAAAATACACACACACACGCATGCACGCACGCACGCACGCACGCACGCACGCGCGCGCGCACGCTCTGACCCACACGCGCGCACACGCTCTCTCTCTCTCTCTCTCTCTCTCTCTCTCTCTCTCTCTCTCCCAGAGAGGACACTGTTTAGAATTTACCATTGCATGAGTGGCTCAATTCCTCAAAATCACCTCAGAGCCCTGCCCAGATTGGCCTCACCTTGAAACAGCTCAATCTTAACATTTGTCTGTTATTCCTATTCTCTCTTATCCAAAGATTTGCATATTGATTACATTGTGACTATTTTTTACAATCGGCTGAGCACGCAAGTGGAAGCAGAATATAAACATCACCTATGCCCATACGTATACCTATCATGTTAAAACAAGTTACGATTGATGAATCCGATTTTTTGTTCAACCACATGACGTCATGATTAATTACGTCACGTGTAGGCTGACTTCATAGTCATAATTGGCAGAAATACTCTGCTATAAATACTCTGCTATAAAGCTGTCATCGTCTGCAAAATGTACGAATTGTATGTCTTTGATGAATTTACTATTTATTAAACATTCTGTTGATAAATTTGAAATTAATTTGACTGGGCGCTATTGATGTACTTGGCAGCAACCGCCTTTGGCAGCAACAGAGCCAAGTCAAATTAGTTTCAAAATATTCGACAGCTTACCCATATAGTTACCTTGATTTTTGGATTCTGGGAATTCATGGTAATGTGTGGATGGCGCTTAACTAGAAACAGACGGGTCGTAGCTAGAAATATATCCGTGTATTTTTTCAATACTTCCATTAAACTATCTTTATTATAAATTCATTTGCACAATACTGCCTCCGGTGAAATGAAAAATATAATTTATGTTGAATATTGATTAATGTCGACTTTTGACATGAGTAAAGATCAGTTGCCATCGGTCAAACATTTTTAAATGCCATTTCATTTATACCTCAAATAAACACTGTGAAACTCATGCATTGTGTATTTTAAAAGTATGACACCTTGAAGATTATTATATTTTAATACTACTGAAGTTGTGAGATACTATTAATTTCCTTTTAGATTTTTTTGTAAAAAAAACAATCATTTCTCGTGCTTATTTTTATGCATTAGCACAAGATATCTGAGAATTTGTCATGACAATGATTAACTATGCCAGGTCTATAGACCGGACATAACAATGTCCGTAAGAAATATGACAGATTATGACAGATTATGACAGATTATGATGAATAGTTCACAACTAAATGGACGTTTCCAGTTTATCCATCAATCACATGACCTCATAACAAACTACAACCCGTGTAGGCTGATGTCATAAGCAATGCCATCATGAATAACGTAGATAAATTCGTCACTAACCCTTAATTGATGACGGAATAAGCGTTGTTGTACGAATTGTGTTTTTACTATTTAATAAACATTCTGCTGAATATTTTGAAACTAATTTGACTGGACGCTGTTGCTTACCTGTATGATTTTCTGGAAATTGAAATTCCTAAAATTCAGGGATCGATTGATCCCAGCATGGTGAAAGCATGGTTGGAGCTTAGCTAGAAATGGCCGGGTATATCTAAAACAGGATTCCTCCATTGAATGGGGTTTCGATTTGTCATCTTGTATCTAAATCATGTTTGACACACACACATGGGAACCAGAATTATATACATACCATAGCTACCATCGCATGCCAAACTCTTGAAAAGCACCTTCTCTAATGACTTACGCCAACATGACTACCACCAACGCGCACACTCACCGACCCCACCTCCTTGTGTAAAGATGTATTTTTTAAACCTGATTTCTTCTGTAGGTTTGCAAATCGATGTTATTAGGGAGACTGAACTTCGGAAAGTTGGAATTCAAGATGCCAAAAGTTCACCATATATGGGGTTGTGGCTTGGTCAACGTTATGGACATTTGAAATTTCATAGAACTATAGGAGGGTTTCATTTGATAGCTAACATAAGATTATAAGAATAATTACATCTATTCTTCATTTTCAAAATGGCCAATTTGTTATCAGGATAGACAAATGTGAAAATCAATTTTGTCTGTGATATTTGCATCCTGCGGTATAAACACAGAAACTGGGAAGCTAGCCAGATACGTGTTTCTAGGATCAATAAAAGCAGAAATCAGCGAATACTCAAAGCAAGACAGTGAAATGTTCCTCTGCGCCATGTCGCTATTCAATGTAACATTAACGATAATCACAGATTGGAAAATGATTCTATCAGCTGTAGCAACCTCACTTCACGTAGTTTTGAATAAGTATTGTCTTTGAGAAAGAGACAGAACCAGATACAAAATTAACAACAGCAGTTCTGTTGTGGTGAATATTTAGGTAGCATTCAAATAGTGAACTAGCATGTGTCGATTTTGAGAATTGACAGAAGTTGTTGCTGTGTAATACAAGAACATTAAGTTCTCAGAAATGCACATCACAAGTTCAGGAAAGGAGTGATATTGATAAATACGATACATGTACTGTTTCTTTATTTTATTTAAAGGGATGCTAATCTCATCTCAAATGTTGTATTGTACCGATGGATTAGGGCTTCATAGATTCCATATCATTCATATCCTGTCACATTTCCTTATCTGTATCACAATTATCTGCTCTGTAATATCGCGTAAATGTTGAACAGTGATCGCCGCCATTTTGTCTCCTAAAGCGATAGTACGTGATCTCATGCAAGTGCCCGTGCATTACATTCATTATTATGTAATACTTATCCCATTGAATATTTTGAAACTAATTTGACAGGAAGATGTTGCTGCCTATGCCTATGGCTAGATTTTTTGGGATTGGTTGAAAATTAAATCATGACAGCCATCATATGCTGCAGAAATGTATCAACATTTAGGTACTAAAGCCTGAATATCTTTCACTGTCGGCACGATAAAAAGATAAAATAGCATGGATGGATTATGGGTGGAAAATTCTATCACATGAGATTTCCTTTAAGCTGCATTTTTAGGTTATTTGACTTAATATGGTTATGCCTCTATTTGTTGTTATTTTACTAATAAGAATCACCTCTCTATAAATACGAAGTATATGTGAATGAGTACATGTGAATGTCCGAAAATTACTAATTATCAATCACCTCAGATAAGCTACAGCTAGCTTCACCTTCCCAGATAACGCAGGTTATTGGGCTGCTACTGGCCCAGTGCAAGCCCAGTAACCCGCGTTATTGTGATTGGATATAAAACATTTATTTTCTCGTCACCAGATTTTGATTGAACCCTCACTTCAATCTATTAGAATTCATTCAGTATGAGAAGACTGTACCTTTTATCCCTTTGTACATATTGTAGATATCGGATTGTCTTGTAGGAAGTTATGACCCTGCTGGACATCTTATATTTACAAGTAAGACCTCAGTGAAATTCATATTTGAAAATACCAGGTGAGCTAATGAACTGAGTGAAAATAGTATCGGTTAGATATGTAGTAGGACGCTGCGCTGGTTGACATCGACCAGTGCTGCTGATAAACAGTTTCGTGGAAAACGATGTGAAACCACATCGAAACTGGATGCAATTATTATATAGGATAAGCTAGGAATGAAATAGAAACGACGGTGCTGAGTTGGTGATATCTGTCAATAGTTGAAGATGAAGGTTGTTGCTGTGGGATCGGCAACCACTTTTATGATATTCAGCAGTCGTTTCGGCCAGTAGTTTAGTAAATATTAGAGTGGTAAGAATCGATAGGAATCGATAGGAATAGTAGGTGACAGACTGACATTAGTTGTTGACGGTCGGCATTCCGACTCCCTTAAGCAAGTACAACAACACCAGCTGGCAATGAGATCATACAGCTCATGTGCTTATTAACGTTCGTTTCCTACAGGCTTGTCCAGGATAGGCAAGGGACAGGACAGAGGCATGGTGTGTGTGTGTGTTGTAATATTTAAGGCGTTTATATGCTAGTTCCCAATGCTAGGGTCTAGACTCACGCCTGGCCCTTATGGTTTCTGTTGAATTCTTGTGAATTCTTGTGACGTCGGTTTGTGCATTAGCTTGTGTCTCTCTGTGTGTGTGTTGATTGTTGTCTCTCGATTTTGTCTCATGTTGCTGTTCTTGTCCATGGCTTTTCTGTTGCTCCTTATGCTTGGGCGTGGGTCATGGGGATGGCCTAACATGGACCTAACGGGGGTGGGGAAGGTATGGGGTAGGTGCTGGGGGGGGGGGGGGGGGTGACAGAGGCATTGTAGCGTCCTGTAGGAATTAATAACACAATCGAAATTTGTGTATCAACTATATGTCTATCAAAGAAAGGCATGCAACAACAACACATTCTGTAATGTTGTTAGTTAGCTGACAGATCGCATCAAATCAGAACCAGATAGGACCAGCCAACACAGCTTGGACCCGACTTTGACACTGTTTGGTGGTATCTCCCGAGAAGAGAAGCCCAGAGTTTGATTAGTCAGGATGACGTCATAATCAATGAGCATCGAATCAAACTCTGTGGCAGAGAAACCAAAGAAACGAAGTTTCAAAGTTAAATCGAGAGGTAGGCGAACAGGGATTGGTCAGAACGACGACGAGAAGAGTTAGGAACTTCTAGGAAGAAATAAGCAGATGTTGATTGGAGGCAGCGGTACGTCAGCCAATCAAACTATGGTTATATCTTGCCTAGAATGATGAAAGAACGAAAACTATATATTACGATATATATAGATCTATATATCGTAATATGTATAGAAGTTAGGAAACTGAAATGGTATAAGATAGGCAATTTGTCTATTGTATGTTTAATCTTTCACATCAGTGATTCCGGAGCAGACGTTGCATCGATATCGTGTCCGAGCTCTCAGTGAACAAATTGGAGTAGCTGAGAACTATAGTAGATAAATGAATAGCAGACCAGACGATTCTGGGAGTAATTCGTTATCATTGAAAGTAATAGCACTAAGTTAGAATTAAGCATCAAATTAATCATTTACTGTTCAAGGTATATATTATCATCCGGTGACAGTAAAAGTCATCATAAGTAATAACTGTATAGTTAATAGTAGAAATAAAGTCATCACCTTGTATTATACTCAAGGCAAAAGTTTGGCATCGTTCGAGTACTCTATAGTACAGGGCAACCCTGTACCTTTCCTGCAGATCTTCTGAGCAGCAGATAGGCCCGGTTACGAAGTATAAATATCTTCATCCACCTGGGTGAAGAGGCGAGCCAGTAACCTGAATCGTTGCATCTTTAGAAAGATAGATTGTCGCAGCAATCCAACATCATAGTCTTTCTGAAGGTGGAACCATTGCACAGTGTATAGAGTAGGAAAGTGAAGATAGGTGGGAATGGAAAATCTTCAATATGAAAGGCAGAATTCTAAATCTTTTACAGTTTTCATTTCAAAAATATTATGTAAAATGTCTTGAAACTAATTTGAATACCAGCAAGGCAAACGGTTCCCGGTAACTCATTTTCAAGATATTCACAGCTCACTTGCACAGTTGCCTTGAAATTGAAATTCTGTGTGTTCATAGTTCAAAGTGATAAGGTTTCAATTTCTAAATTATCCTCCTGTATTATAGCTACCTAATTATCTAAGACAGCAAGCACATTTAGCAATTGGGAAAACGTGTCCATTCACTCAATGAATGTCTCCAGTTTATCAATCAATCCGATGGCGAGATAATCAACTACGTGACGTGTAGGATGAAGTCATAAGCAATGGCGTCATGAATGACGTAGATAAGTTCGCCGCGAACGCATAATTGATGTACGAATTGTACGCATTTGCTATTTAATAAACATATTGTTGAATATTTTGAAACTAATTTGACAGGGCGCTGTTGCTGCCAATAGCTTACTTGTAGAGTTTCCTGGAAATTGAGATTCAGAGAGCGCAATGATCGATTGATCATAACACCGGCGAAGAATGGGTGCGGTGTAGCTAGATAAGGGCGGGGCATATCTATAACTGGATTCCTCAATTGCCGCATACTCCGGCTGTTTCCATTCGATGCCTTGTATAATCTTTCACAGATCATCTAATAAAACAATCCTTTGACATTGATCATGTCAAGAAAGCAACCTTTATTACAAAACAGTCACGTTGACTTTCTCAGAGAACATTAGCTCTCTGAGATTTTACAATATAATAGCAGCTTTGATCATTATAGCATCTATGCGTATCGGAAAATACATGATACTTAAAGACGGGGTCACTAAATATTCAGTCCCCCTACTCTGTGTGTCAGATATCAAGTATGTTCTTTGCAGCTACATACACAAGATGAATAAAACACGCCACCCACCCCCACCCTCCCTCCCTCCCTCTCTCCCTCCCTCTCTCCCTCCCTCGCTCCCTCGCTCCCTCCTTCCCTCCTTCCCTCCTTCCCTCCCTCCCTCCCTCCCCCTCCCCCTCTCCCTCCCCCTCCCCCTTTCTCTCTCTCTCTCTTTCTCTCTCTCTCTCTCTCTCTCTCTCTCTCGCTCTCTCTCTCTCTCTCTCTCTCTCTCTCTCTCTCTCTCTCTCTCTCTCTCCACGGTAATAAACCAGCGAGGTAATTGTTTGTTTGTTTGATTATCTTGTTTTCTCTTGTTATTATGTGGTTTTATCTATTGCCTCCTATGACGCCATCTTACGCATCACGTGGTTTTTTAGGACGTCATATATGACTTCATATGATGGATGGATGAAATGGAAAGGTCCATTGCACGATGGCGCTAGTTGTGTGTTTCGTGCAACGAAAACGTAATCATGATTATAATTCCATCAATAGCTATTCACAGGATCTTACACAGCAAATATACGTTGAGGTAATTTAATTATTCCTATGGTAGCTATTGCAATTTGTTACGTTTGCAGATTTACCCATGTACTTTTTGCATGTACGTTGCTGAACAATTACCTCCCGGACTTGGGTCACCTTCTCCTTGTTACAAAGCAAACAATTTCTAGTTATCTGCATTAGTTTTCCATATCGGAAATATTGTAGTGATCTATGGCTTGGAAACGGATGGTCTTATGCCTAAAGCGCATATATTCCCCATCATGGTGCAATGTGATAGATTGCTTCCAATGTACCCTAATATTCCACATCGATTTACTTAAATATCTAAAATGATAATTTTAAAACCCCTAACCCATTTTCTTAGCATATATATGTAGTAGGGACTCGCTAGGGATTAGCTACCAAAGGACCTTTCCAAGTTTAGCTATCCCCCTCCTATATCTAGCTAGGATCCACACACATCACGCTCGTGTTGGGATCTATCGATCTCTGAACTCCCTGACTATCAATTTCCAGAAAACTATACAGGTAAGCTGTTGACTATTTTGAAACTAATTTGACTGGGTGCTGTTGCTGCCTATTTTTATTAAAGAGCAAAAACATCCAATTCGTACAATGTGTCGGACTATTAAGCATTTAAAACGGGCTATATCGAGTCAGTCATGACGTTATCATTATATGTATACATTCACTTGCTAACATATAATCACTCGCTACCATACATTTACTCGCTACCGAACATTAACTTACTTCCATGCATTCACTTACTACCATACATACATTCACTCGCTACCATGCATACGCTCACTCGCTACCATACATACTTTCACTCGCTATCATACCTACATTCGCTCGCTATGGTTGATACATCACTCGCTACTGTTGCTACATTATAAACAATGTTATAATGGTCGAGTTGCTCAGCGACAGAGCGATATAAAGTATCTCATTGCTAATCAGGTTCTGGGAGAGAGTTTACGGTTCTTGGTTCAGAATTTAACCTTGAAAATATTAACCTAATTATTGTGTTAATAGTTATGACAGCAATCAACATACAATTTTCATATAATAAATCAATAATATACCACCTGAATGTAGTATAGCTGTTGTAAATGCTCAATGGAAACAGTCATTTCTTTGTGGCTTGAAGACGAAAGGGTCCTGCGGACGAACGATCACAATACGAATACTGGTTACGCACGATATTAGTAGAAGCTGGAAATCTGGTCATGGATGATACTACCAGGAGCTGGAGACCTGATTATGAATGATATTACCAGGAGCTGGAGACCTGGCTGCAGATGACAATACCAGGAGCTGGAGACCTGGCTATAGCTGATATAGCCAGGACCTGGAAACCTGGCTACACATGATATTACCAGGAGCTGGAGACCAGGCTACAGATGATATTACCAGGAGCTGGAGACCTGGCTACAGATGATATTACCAGGAGCTGGAGACCTGGCTATAGCTGATATTAATGACCCAAAGTCACGGAGAGATTCTTGGATGAAAGTTCATATTGTGCCCACAAATCAAAACGTATATTGACTGGACAAACGTGAATTAACTGTTAATGGGCCCTAAACTTAGATGGCGCCCATATCTATTTACAAATCTGTATGAGGACTGCTGATAAACTCATTTTTATATTTGAAGTTCACAATCGAAACATTCTTTCAGCCACGCCGGTGTATATGGCCACCATAGAAATATATACACGTGAAACGATGGCTGCCTACATCACAACTTCGCTAAGGCGCAACTAACTCTCACGAAGGCCAACCACCGAATGCTTGTCGAGGCGACGATTTTAACACATGCACACAATGTATTGTGACCCGTCTGGATCACGCGGATATACAACAACATGTTGATTTGTAACTCCTACATAACTGCTCAAATAATCCAGAGAGATTCCATACATTTTTTAAATAATGAAATCTACATTGATTATAACCTAATCATAATAACAAATACAATTATCTTAATTCTAACTGATATAAATTTTGTATAAATGTAAATCTCGATTACGAATATCCCCTACGCTTTTATAATTGACATGAAGTAATTTATTTCATTAAATCAACCAGAAAGCATGCAAGACTGAATAACAATCTGTCTACCCATATTGTAGCGGATTTGGAGTCTAAATATGTTGCGGGTGCCATAAGCTAACGTGATTGTATAGAAATGTGATTGCTATGTATGATCTTACGATCATATGATAGCAACCGTCGGCACATGCTCCCACCAAAACAAAAATTTTGTCTTATATTTTCAAAGACAAAAATTAAACGGGTGAGAGAAAATTTCCCATTTAATAAAAGTAGAACTTGCTATTAGTGTTTGGGATTACGTATAAACGTAATCAGTTTAATTAAGCTATATTAAACAAACATTAAGTGGTTTAAGCTTAAATTTAAAGAAAAATTAAAAATACAAATTTTCTTGAAACGTGAATACCTTAAGTGGAATTCCACTATTTATTGATTTACGTGAACGTTAAAAATAATTTTTGAAAAAATATCCATATTTTCCTAATAAAATGCAAAAAGTGTATCTAGGTAGATCAGAAGAAACATAAAGCAAATAAAATTTAAAAAAATATAATTTGTCCATTTGTCAATGTCAAATGAAAAACATAATATTTATGCACAATACATAATTTCCTGAAAATTAAACATATACAGTATTCTGTTAATTTATAATACATCCTCTGTACAATCCTCAACTGTGTAATATGATCTGAAAAACAAAAACAGAATCTTACTGATTATATCCAATACCTAATCGTATTTTAGCCAAGTTCAGGATTTTTAACATTGGCTTAGTCAACAGGCCATTTTCACCCGAAATTATAATCCTTGTTTGATTACGCAAAATAAAATTTCAAAATTTCACCGCACACAGATCAAAAATTCTGATTGAAAGAAAAATCACTGAAAAATCCAAGTTTCCCAATTTTAATCCGTAAATTCTAGCTCATTAGGATGAATTAGACGCAACTAGCGAAGTCGGAAAAAAATCGCCCAAAAATTTCTAGAGTTAGGCAAGTCGGTAGGTTATGCCCACCGTTAAAATTGCCTAACCTTAGCCCAGACCGATATTTCAAGAGACTTTTTTATTTTTAAATAAAAAATCTAAACAACCTTATGAGAAATAAATTGATCACCATGAGAGGTGAAAAAGGAAAAAAAAAATTCATGCGTTGATATTGACTTTTGCCTTAAAAGGCGCGCGACAGAGCGTCGGCTAGTACATTATCGCGACCTTTTATGCGTATGATATTGAGACAATAGGGTTGAATTGTCAAACTCCAACGATACATACGCTGATTTTTACCCAACATACGTTGTATAAAAGTTAATGGATTATGATCCGTGTAGACGTCGATTGGAAAACGAGTTGAACATAGATATATGTTAAAATGTTGCAAGGCAATGACTAACACTAAACATTCTTTTTCAACTGTGGAATAGCGTAGCTCGTGCTTATCGAATTTGCGTGAATAATAACATACTGCGTGGTCATTATTTTCATTGTCAGTTTGTATTAAAACTGCACCTGCACCAAGATCGCTTGCATCGATTAATAATTTCATCGGCTTGTTGAAATTTGGTGCCATAAGGACTGGACTTGAATACAATATAGCCCTGATCTTATCGAAAGCGTCTTTACACTCAAGTCTCCAATTAAATGGGACGTTTTTCTTAAGTAAATTTGTTAGTGGCGCGGCAATGGTTGAAAGATTCCTGCAAAATTTTCGAAAAAATCCTACCATGCCTAGAAAACGCATAATTTCTTTTTTATTTGTGGGAGCAGGGTAATTATGTATGGCTTCCACCTTCCCAGATTTAGGACGAACTTGACATTGACCGACCTCATGACCTAAATATGTCACTACTGCTATAGATATTTCGCTGCATAACTAAGTTTATAACTAAGCCTGCTTCTTTAGTTCGAGAAAAAAATTCACGAATAGTATCTACGTGAGATCTCCAATCACTGGAATATATGATGACGTCGTCAATGTATGAATCACAATTTTGAATTGAAACGACAAGAGTATTCATTAGTCGCTGAAAAGTAGCTCCAGAGTTTTTCAACCCGAATGGTAACATGCGATACTCCCATAGTGAATTATTTGTGATAAACGCTGATATAGGTCCAGCACGATCTGTCAGAGGGACTTGCCAGTAACCCTTTAAGAGATCAAATTTAGTAACAAATCGAGCGTTTCCGATCTTGTCAATACAATCATCGATTCGGGGAATAACAAAGGTGTCTGCGACTGTTACGCTGTTAACCCGGCGAAAATCCGTACAAAAACGGAAAGTACCATCTGGTTTAGGTACCAATACGTATGGACTACTCCAGTGACTGTTACTCAGTTGGATTATACCATTTGCGTACATATAGGCGACTTCTTGATCAATGATCTCAGATTTTGTAGGATTTGTTCTATATGGAGCCAATTTAATCGGTCTCGCATCACCTACATCATTATCATGCTTAATTACATTAGTTCGCCCTGGTGTGTTTGTAAATAATACGGAAAATTCTCGTATTAAGTTCACCACATCTTGTCTATGATCAAAGGGGAGATAACTAAGGCTATCTGGTAAATTAACTAACTCCAGAGTTATCCATTTTTGGTTCGCAAAAATTTGCTGGCGCTGACAATAGGTCAATTGTATCGTCTAGATTAAAAACCTTTGAATCGACCTGAACAATTGACACTACATTTTGATTTTCATCTGAAATATTATCGCATTCAACATACTCGCGTAGTAAATTAACATGGCAACACTGAGTAGCTTTGTGTTTACCTGGTGTCTTAACCCAATAGTTTAAATCTCCGTCGTGACTAACAATAACATATGGACCTTCATATTTCGCTTGAAGAGGACTATTTACTACTGTTGTCAGCTTTAATACTTTGTCACCAATGGCAAAATGTCTTTCACGCGCGTTTTTATCGCTTTAGCGTCTTCTGATCTACTTGCGCTGATTTAAATTTGCAGCCACATATGTACGAGTAAAATGTAAACGGGTACGTAATTTTGTGACGTAATCAATAAGATTATGGTCAGTCTGGGGTGTTAATAACTGTTCTTTAAGTACTGTTAATGGACTCCATACTGTATGACCAAAGACTAATTCATTAGGTGAATATCCTAATGAGTCATTTACAGTGTCCCGTAAATAGAACATTAATAAATTAACCCCTTCATCCCAGCCTCGCAAACTCTCATGACAAAACTTTTTAAGCATCGATTTTAATGTTTGATGCATGCGTTCTAACGCGCCTTGTGATTCAGGATGATATGCCATCGACATGACATGTTTAATGCCAAGTTCTTGACAAACCTGTGCAAAGACGGTTGACGTGAAATTTGAGCTTTGGTCAGATTGTATTTCGTGTGGTAAGCCGAAAATTTTAAAAAATTTTATCAACGCTTTTACCACTGATTTCGCTGTAATATTTCTGAGTGGAATCGCCTCCGCGAAACGAGTTGAGGCACACATAATTCTTAGTAAGTACTGATTTTGTGCTTTAGTTTTAGGCATTGCTCCTACGCAATCTAGAATTATGTGGTAGAAAGGAGTTTGGAACGCCGGAATTGGTTTTAACGGCGCCACTGGGATTGGTTGATTAGGGTTTCCGACCATTTGACAGGTTCGGCATGATTTACAAAATTTAACCACATCACCATGTATTTTGGGCCAATAAAAATTACGTGTGATGATCGCTGTCGTTTTCTTCCTTCCGAAATGATTTCCACAACCATTGTGTGCTTTTAATATGATTTTATGACGATATTCAAACGGAAGTACTATCCGTTCGATAATTTGTGAAGCATCATCAGTTTTTGCATTTCTTGGTGTCCACTTACGTCGCAGGATCCCGCTATCCCACCAGTAACAGATGCAGTAATTAAGACGTTCCTCCTTGTCCTTGACAACAGGAACTAATCGTCTTAATTTCTGATCCTTCATTTGTAGTCGTGCTAGCTCACCTGAACTTAGCTCAAGTTCGGGATCGTCCACAAATGTGACACATTTATAAGTGTTCTTTGATGTTGTTATGTCTGAATCCATTCCCGTATTAACCTCACCTGCCATTTGATCCCGGCTTCGGCGATACGTCAAGACGCATAGAGGGAAACCCTAGAGATCCACCTCAGCTCCTACAGGATCAGTTACTGGCGTATCAGACGCAATCGGTAATGCATTACGCTCCACTGTCAACACAGCATCACTATTCAAAAGATTTCGAGCTAATTCATTACCTAAAATGAAAGAAATACCCTTTATTGGTAATTTCTCTTGGACACCAACTACAACGTCTTGTTTTTTATTATCTGAGTGTAGCTGGATTTTATGTAATGGAACTTTCAAAAAGTTCATGCCTACACCTCAGATTAAAACGCTATTACCGGTGTAAGTCTCATTTGAGAATGGGAGAGCTGAACGCAAGATCAGTGATTGGTTAGCCCCCGTATCTCGACGTATTATGACAGGAACTGGTGCCATGCTTGTTTTATTTACAGTTAAGCTCACCAGTCCAGTCGAACAACCCACGTTCGGGTAATTATCCATATTAACTGTGGTTAATTGTTTTGTGCTGTCCTCTTCACTTTGCATTTTTTATCATGAAGAACAACAGCCATTGATGACTTCGCCCTGCGCCGAGTAAAGTTTTTCTGTGTTTGCGCACAATTTACTGCAAAGTGGCCTATATTACTACAATTGTAACATTTACTATTACTCGGTGACTGATCACGATTTTTAACCACTTTATTATTTTGAGAGGGTGACGTCGCACGTTCACGGTTGTTTCTGTTGGGTTGGATGCCTGACTTATACCCTGATTTATTTTGATGTCCGTTATTTTGTGCTTTATCATTATTATTATTTGGGGAATTATTTGATGCTATGTACGATCGATTTCGCGACATACTCCAGCGTTCAACCGCTTCTGCTGCTACGTCGACTGATCGTATTTCAGGTTTATCATCTAAGAAAGCTCGTGCAGGATCTGGAAGTATTTCTTTGAATTGTTCAAGAATACATAGTTCTTGGAATTCCTCTCGTGACATTACTTTTTCCGAGTTAACCTAATTCATAACACATTGACGCAGACGCTTTGCTGTTCCTGGGTAATTGTATCTAATGATGTTTTTATTTCGGAATTCCTGACTGTATGCTTCTGGGATCCTGGAATTTTCCAGAAGAACACAAGACTTTACCTTGTTATAATCAGACCGGTCGTCAGCTGGTAATGCCTTTTGAACTCGTCCAATCAGTGATGTGCGTACCAATGCTGCCCAATGAACGGGATGCCAGGCATTGTCTATGCATGCCTGCTCAAAACTGTCAAAAAATGATTGAGGTTCACGTTCCCAAAATTTAGGTACAGCATGTCTTTCGTGTGTAATGCTAATGCATGGGTACGATTTAATGGCGGAGGAGCTGCAGGTCTGTTGAATTCCATTTCTGCCCGTTGATGGTCAAGGCGTTTTCCTTCCAGAGCCATTTCTGCAATCTTAAATTGCATTCGAAGTTTGTCATCTTCTGATAAAGAATATGGATGCCCATATAGTTGTTTAGGGTTGGCATTATTAATATCTTTGGGCCTGGCTCCACCAATTGGTGGTGTTTGACGTCTTTCATTGAGAGGACAAGCACGGCTGTGATCCTGTTCTTCATCAACCTCAAAAACGCCCAAGTCTGTTAAACCCTTGATAGTAAACTGTAATAAATCAGGTTTAAGCACAGAGTGTGGTGTAGGTAACTGGTAGTGATTACATAACGCCAGTAAAAACTTTTTCCCAACAGTTTCAATCCATGAAATAGATGGATCTCGTTCAAATCCACTTATAAACGCTTCCATAATGTATTTATTTGAAAGGATAATAAACAATAGATAGCAAGGGGGATAACTGTTAGTATATTATATATATATAGTAACTAATATGAATTATCTACCTTTAGTTAGAACTTGAGCGATCCAGATCTAAATGCTGATACTAATGCTCTATACCAATTTCGTTTTTCGTGTGATACACAGTGTAATCCGTCATATAGAATGTTATAATTGGTTTCAAATTTGTCCACCTTGAATCTATTAGAGCGACCTCTTGATTTTTTAGTCAAAAAGTGACAAGATTTCGACCATAATACAAATTCAAAATTTGTGATGGGTCGGAAATCTCCAAGTTTGTTTAGTTGACGCAAAAAATTATTCAATACAACTGTGTTATGATTTACGCTC
Organism: Chaetoderma sp. LZ-2023a; assembly: GCA_034401795.1. Classification (NCBI taxonomy): domain Eukaryota; kingdom Metazoa; phylum Mollusca; class Caudofoveata; order Chaetodermatida; family Chaetodermatidae; genus Chaetoderma; species Chaetoderma sp. LZ-2023a. Next base: position 176,952,292 of record CM067369.1, on the reverse strand, counting down.
TGTTGTTCAACGAACTGTTTGCTTGTGAACGAGCAACCTGTTAATCGGCCATCATTTATTTTGTAATTAGTATAGTCAATTATTGAACAACCTGGAATTTCAATAAACATAAAAACTAACTTTTGTCTTTCCAATTCAATGACTGATTTTAACTCTATTTTGTCTAAGAATGATTCCACAGGTGTTGATGATGGCACTGTTTCACGCCCGTATTTAGAGGTAAATGTCGACAAGATATCATTTCTGCCACTACAGCAGTATAACAATATTTTATCTTGCGCTACTGTTTCATTTCTCAAGTGTTCTAATGCGAGATTTTTAGCTGATTCTATTGTGGCACCTCGCTCAATCAAATATGTAATATGGAAGTTTGGTTGTGGATAAGAATCAAAATTACAAGCCCGAGACGAAGTTAGTAATATAAACTTCATTTATGGTTATAAACGATAAATTTTATAAATAAATTTAACAGTACGATTTTATTAAATGAGGTTTTCAAAAGATTAATAAATTTATGGTGTATCTCCCAATATATCTGAAGAGGTTCTTGTGTAACCATCTATATATGATTGCAATTCTCCACAGAACAGTCTGACACGGCTGCGCAGTGAACAATAAACAGTGCCCGTTATGCGGTGCGGTGTTCTTGTTGATATACATAGTTCCCTATATAGGGGTTTAGTCTTCTGATTGAACGCGTCCATACACTTTATGTTTTTCAATGCAGAATCTCAAAAATAAAACAACCATGCTCATTGCTGTCGCGTATATAATATTTAACCCTTTAACCCTCGAATTTGTTCAAGAAAATTTCAATTTCCGCATAGAAAATGTCAATTTTCCGACCAAGATAAGAGTATTTTTTGAAAATTTACCACTGGAATGACTGGCTAGGTTATCGAGCCAGTTATTTCAGTGGTAGATTTTCAAAAATACTCAGCACTTGGTATGCAAATGGACATTTCTCAAATGCAAATAATTCATCCTCCCACGTCACCAAATATTCTGAAAATTATTCAACGTATGTTATATACAACCATAGAGGTATTATAGTATACCTATGACGTGATCATGCGCACACTCTCACTACGGGGCTAATTGTCGCGACCGCCGCTGACGTCAGTTCAATAAATCGCCAGTGTGCCTGACCGGGTATTAAATTTTAAGATTTTGATGCGGTGAGCTTTAAGCTCGATACTCACTTACAAACATGTTGTATACAACAAAAATTTTACTGAGAAAAACACAACAGTGTCCTATTTTCATCCAACTTTTCCATCCAACATATATATATATATATATATATATATATATATATATATATATATATATATATATATATATATATATATATATATATATATATATATATATATATATATATATATATATATATATATATATATATATATATATATATATATGTATCGGTTTCGTACAACTTGTTCATCCAACATTTTATGACACCAATCAATTGTCCCAATTGTATACACAAAATATTTTTGCCGAGTTTGGATTTTGCACACAATTGTTGTACGCAACTTGTTGTCCCGTGTGTATCAAGCTTAAGCTGTCAGTAACAGCTGTTCAACGGCTGCGTTCATTTCATCTTGGCAATTTGTCAATTCAATTCAAGTCAATTCCATTTATTTACACCCAGACTTAGTACAAGTATATGGGGAAACAATTTAATTAATCTATCGGATTTAACCCAAACATGCCATGGTACAATCAGACCAGTGGAAGCGCACAGCAACGCCCACACAGACACAATTACCCCCAAGCAGCGTTCGACCATCACATCCACTACCACCGCCGCCACCACCCACAACGCCACCGTCACTACCCAATGACACAAACGCATAGGACAGACGGGAGAAAATGATGCAATTCAAAAGGCAGCTGATACATTTTTTTTAAAGAAAAGACCTACCGTTAAAAGGCAGTTTCAAAGAAATATACAGCAATATTCTATAGATTGTGAAGCCAAGAGACTCTTCCATATTTTGTGTTAAACGAATACAGAAAAGAAAAAGGTGAATTATCCCGTACAAATTTAGTAACTGCAAGAACAGATTTTAAAAATTGTGTCAGAAAATTAAATATTGAGCAAAGGATTAATAGAACAAATAAACTTTTGAACGCACTGTACACAGACCCGAAGCTATATTGGAATTTGTTAAAAACTATAGCTAATAGGAAAATGGGGGAGTTTTTCAGAGCAGTTAATAACCAGATTCAGATTCAGATTATTTTATTTACACCCAGGCCACATAATGGCATATGGGGAATATGAATTTACAGAAATTATAAATGTTATGGCGATCAGACATTATATATCAATTCATAATTACATATTTTGGTATTTATCTAGTTATATAACAACTGTTTGTGCTTTCGGTAGTAGTAGTAGTAGTAGTAGTAGTAGTAGTAGTAGTAGTAGTAGTAGTAGTAGTAGTAGTAGTAGTAGCAGTAGCAGCAGCAGCAGCAATAGCAGTAGCAGTAGCAGCAGCAGCAGCAGTAGTAGTAGTAGTAGTAGTAGTAGTAGTAGTAGTAGTAGTAGTAGTAGTAGTAGTAGTAGTAGTAGTAGTAGTAGTAGTAGTAGTAGTAGTAACTTAGAATTATTATAAAAGTTACAGTTATTATTTACACGTACTTCATAATTGGTAATGACAGAATTATTACTGTTATTGTACCGCCATCTCAATAACAAAGTACTAAAATTATAGTGGTCATATTGTGGGGGTCATCCGGATTTAGATTATAATAAATATATAATAACTGATTATAAAAAAATGTCAGATTGGTATTCTTAGAAATGGGTTATTGCTGTACATAAGGTAGTCATTTTTTAAACTAAAATACAGAACAACCTTATTTTCAACAATAGACAATTATATTCATTCATATCGCGACAGAGACTATTTTGGGTATTCACCACCGGAGTGACTTGCTCGATAACCGAACCAGTCATTGCTGTGTTAAATCTACAAAACAGCCTCTCATCGTGTTACTCTATAATTTTTCTACAATTAGGTTTCTTGTTATTGTTTCTTGGATAGCCACAGTAGTGAAATATAACAAGCTTACCAAGATATTCAAGATTATGTTAGTGATTACCTAATTACCTAAGGAGATGACATACATATTACTTTTGATGGGCTAAATTCGGAAATTTCCATGGAAGAATGAGGTATAGCAATTAAACAGCTGAAGAATAATAAAAGTGCGGGACAAGATCTGTTGATAAATGAATTGTATTTAAATGCTTTAGGTGAACTTATTAATCATACTTTGGCACTATTTAATGGTATCTTTAGGAGCGGAAAGTTTCCAAAAATCTGGTCGGAAGGCATACTGATATCGCTACATAAAAAGGGAGGTTTAATCGATGTAAATAACTACCGGGGTATTACACTTTTAAGTACTCTCGGCAAGCTATTTACTGAAGTGCTAAATAGCAGACTAAACAAATGGGCCGAAATTAATAAGATATATGTAGAGCCACAAGCGGGCATCAGGGCGGGCTTTAGCACAATTGATCATATTTGTGTTTTAAATGGTATAATATCTCATATGTTGAATCACGGAAAGAAATTATATTGTCTTTTTATAGATTTTAGCAAAGCCTTTGACTACGTAGTACGGGACTGCTTATGGTATAAATTGATCAAATTCACCTTTACAGAGTACCCACCCATTATATGACGTCATAATGAACTACGTGATGTGTAGAATGACATCATAATGAATGACGTCATGAATGACGTCGATAAGTACGTCACGAACACGTACTTGAAGACGGTCTATACGTTGTTGTACAAATTGTTTGCTTTTACTATTTAATACATATTTTGTTGAATATTTTGAAACTAATTTGACTGGGCGCTGTTGCTGCCATAGGCAGCAACAGCACCCAGTCTAATTAGTTACAAAATATTCAACAGCTTCCCTGTATAGTTTTCAGGAAATTGATAGCTAGGGCATTCGGGGATCGATCAATCCCAACACGGCGAGGTGTGGGTGGAGCGTAGCTAGTGACGGGCGGGGCATAGCTAAATATGGAAAGGTCCATTGGGAGTTAAAGGTAACATGGTTAATATTATTATGTCGATGTACAAGGGGTTAAAAACATGTGTGCGTGTGAATTATGAATTATCAGGAAACTTTGGATGCTGTACGGGGGTACGTCAAGGGGAAAGTTTATCACCTTTTTTGTTTGCCATGTATATAAATGGCTTGGAGGGAGAACTTGCGATGGATAGAGGGGGTCGATCTAACACTAATACAATTATTTTTGATTTTATACGCTGATGAGATTGTTTTAATGGCTGAAACGGTAACAGATATGCAGAAGGGCTTAAACGTTTTGACTGATTATTGTAAGAGGTGGCGTTTAACATTGAACTTGAGAAAACTAAAGCAATGGTGTTTAGAAGAGGGGGTCGATTAAGACAAACTGATAATGTTTTTTATGGAACAAACGAAATAGAGGTAGTCGGGGAATTCAAATATTTGGGTATTACTTTTGGCACAAATGGCTCATTTTTAAGGCACAAAGATGTTTAGCTGAACAGGCACAGAATGCAATTTTTGCATTAAATAAGCATATCAGTAAATTTGTAGGCCGGTCACCAGCTCATATTTGTGGAATATTTGAGAAATTAGTTCTTCCGACTTTATGCTATGCCAGTGAGGTGTGGGGGTGTCATCAAAGTTCCGACATTGAAAAATGCCACCTACGCTTTTGCAAACAGCTTTTGAATGTGAAGCAGAGCACTTCAAACTGCGTTGTTTATGGGGAATTGGGCAGGGCACCACTATTATTAACTAGAGAAATTAATTTTTTGGATGCTCGACCAGATAAATTAGCTAAAATTATTTATAATATTTTACACAATGATTGGATTCAGAATAACAACTGTAATAATTGGGTGGGCAAATTAAGAGATATGCTATGTAGAAGGGGTTATAATTATGTCTGGGAGCAGCAGGGCGAGCATATAAATAGAAAAGAATTCATATTGCAATATAAGCAAAGAGCATTTGATAATTATTTACAGGAATGGAAGGGCCAACTAGAAACAAACAGTCAAACTCGGTTATATATGCATTTCGGCGGGGAATTAATTTATAATTGTTATCTAGATAAGATAAAAATAGTTAAACGTAGAAACACATTATCAAGATTCTGTACCGGCCCTCATAGGTTACATGTGGAAACTGGGAGATGGCATAAGCCAGCACCAACACCATTTTCTGATAGAATCAGTCCATTTTGTAGCCATGATGTAGAAGATGAATACCACTTTGTAATACTTTGTCCCATGTATAAAGACATTATTATTATTATTATTATTATTATTATTATTATTATTATTATTATTATTATTATTATTATGCAAGACCCAGTATGTTTAAATTCATAGAATTGCTGCAGTGTTCAAACATGACTACGTTAAGGAACCTAGCATCTTTTATATATAATGCTTTTAATGTGCGCAGCGAACATATGACTTAGACATTTTCTCCAGTCACAACAATTGAATAGGATACATTAAGCGATGATGGGTTGACGAGGTTGATGATGAGGTGGGGATTAGTATGTAGCGCATTGATAGGGTGTGGGATGGATTTGTGACAATTTATTATATCACAGTTAGTAATGAATCCAAAAGAGAGTATGATGCAGTTCAGACTAAGAATAATATGATGAATGACATTTAATGCCAGATCCACCATTATTATTTGCAAAGATGTTATTGCAAATCGAGGGTGGTGAATGGGGCCAAAAAATTACAATATTATCCTAGTGATAAAATCCCTTCTTATTTCCTACTGATGATCACAGAGACGACGAACAAGAACTACACCACCACCACCACCACAACTGCCACCGCCGCCACCGCCACCACCACCACCACATTTATATTGATGTTGAGGATGTCAATTGCGATAACAATAATTACAAGCTGACGATGATGGTGGAAACAAATATGCTATTTCAGAAACCAAGCCTCACTCCTCGTTTCCCTTTCGCTACCTTTCGTACCACGAAACGAGGAGGGTGATATTGTGAAAATTAAGGGATATTCAGGTTGCTTGCGGGTGACATGTGAAATGAGTACATCTCTTTAGGCATACACGGGCCAGTGCGACCATTCACACCGCTTACGAGCGGTGCAGTGTGAATGATCTTATTGGTTTGGGCAGGTCTATCAGGGTTGCTCATGTCATGCATGTCGTCCGCATGCAGTTTGAATGGTAATTTTATGGATGATGGTAAGGGGCTTGGAATCTCATTGCGTAAGACAGAATGCTCTTCGTTTTTTATGATAAGAAAAACAAACAAAACAAAAGAAACACGATAACAAGTAAAAAGCACCAAGGAAATTAAAGATCTTCTTCTTTTCGATCGCTGGTATCACACTTGGAGAGCCGTTCGCAAGATGAAATCTGTGGTTTTCTGCAGCTCTTCCACAGGCCCATACAGCTTTTCAAGAAAAGACGTTGACAAAGGCCAGATCTCTTCTCTCAGCAGCTGATACGTACTGCAACATTGAAGTATGTGCTCTGTGGTCTGTTCTGCTTCTCCACAAGGACAAGCGGGCGATGTCGTAAGGTGGAAATGCCTGTACATATGTTGGTTTAGTCTGGTATGTCCAGCTCTGAGACGAAAAATGGTCACTTGCTCTGGCCTCGAGAGATGATGGTAGGCATCTTCTGATTGAGGTGTTCTATAGAGTGACTTGATGATATTCTTCATCTCTGTATGGGTAATCATGTTTTCTGTCTGATTCTCTTCTGCACCCACCTTTGCCATCTTGTCTGCTTCCTCATTTCCTTGGACTCCACAGTTTGAGGGGATCCACTGCAATGCTATCCGAAAGCATTTGATGGTTTGTAGTGCTTCTTCAAGTTGTGGCACCTTACCTTTGGTGATAGCCTCAAGGACGGAATGGGCATCAGATAAAAAGACAATCTGTGCAATAGGGTCTGCTGTTCTGCTGATGGTATTAGCTGCATGAACCAGTGCTTCAGCTCTGTAGTTTGTGCAGTATTTGCCTGTCGGTATTGCAGCTGACTCATGTTGTCCATTTGGATACTGTATGTACAGTCCAGCACCTCCGCTCCTAATTGTATCTTTAGCTGATCCATCTGTGTAGATCCTTATCCATGTCTCCTGAGGGTAGATTTCTTCCAGCATGGCTAGGGTCAGGGCCTTCTTGCTCACATCACTATGTTCATCTTTGGTTGTGAGATGAGGTACTGTGGTGCGAATAGCTATGCTCTCTAGTTTGTTTTCCCAGGGTGGAGGATCAAGGGTGTGGTTTGGGTCTTCTATTTGTGCTGGCAACATTTCATGGTGTTTCATTTGAAGTGCTTTTGTCTCTTTCACAAAACTTGATCTTTTAAGTCTTCTTGATGACAGCTGTGCTTGCCTGATCTTCATCGGGTGGTTGTTGAACGTTTTGAACTTTGCAGCTTGGATCAGTGCTTTGCATTCCTGTCCTTTGCTAAGTGGGGGGGGGGGGTGTGTGTGATGCTTGCTGTCTGCTCCATTTTTTCTATTGGTGTTGATCTCATTCCACCAGTGATGATGCGCAGTGCCTGGTTTTGTACTCTGTCGAGGTTCTGTTGATGAGATTTAGCTGCTGTCATCCATGAGTTGGATCCATACTCAAGGTGTGGTCGTACGGCACCTAGGTAAATGGTCTTGAGGATCCTTTCATTGGCAACCCACTTTGTTCCTGCCAGCTTCCTCATGATGTTTAGCTTTCGTCTGGCCTTTGCCTCTGCAATCTGGATGTGCTCCTTCCATGTTAATCTTCTGGCATAGGTGACTCCCAGGTATGTCTGCTGGTCCTCGTACTCGAGTGGAGTACCGCCCAGTGTCAGATTGCCAACCTTGGTTTTGGTGGACAGTGAGAATAGCATGGCTGATGATTTTTCGTTGTTTATGGTCATACACCAGCGATTGACCCAAGCTGCAATTCTGTCCAAGGCGAGCTGCATTCTGTACGTGGCAGTCGTTATGTACTCCGCGGTGCACCAGAGTACGAGGTCATCTGCATAGAGGGCTGCTTGGATCCCATTGGGCATCTCTGCTACAATGTCATTAATGAAGAATATGAACAGAGTTGGTGATAATACTCCGCCTTGTGGCACCCCTTGTCTCAGCAATACATTCTGTCCAGGTTGTCCATCCACCAGCACCCTAGCTCTGCGATTGTGTAGGTATGACTTGGTCCATCGGAACATGTTGCCACCGATGCCTGTGCGCCGGAGCTTCACGTGGAGGCCATCCTTCCACACCTTGTCAAATGCCTTTTGCAGATCGATAAAGGCAGCTAGCATCACCTTCTTGGCTTGAAAAGTGTCCTCTATGACGTGTGCAAGATGTGTTGTTTGATCTTCTGTGCTCCTGTATCTTCTGAAGCCGGCCTGCTCTGAAACTATAATGTTCTCCGACTCCAGGTACCACTGCAACCGGTGGTTGACGATGTGCTCCATGGTCTTGCATATGCAGCTTGTAAAACTGATAGGACGGTAGCTCAGCACTTTCGCCTTGTTCTTCCATTTTTTCAGAATATGAGTCATTCTGGCATCCTTCCAGCACTGAGGGACCTCTCCATTGGTCCAACTGAGATTAAAGATGTCTAGCAACTTGCGGAGAGATGCATTACCAAGGTGTTGGATCATTTCATTCGTAATGCCATCTGGCCCGGGAGATTTCTTCTTCTTCATTTGGAGGATAGCCTTCTTCAGTTCTGCTAAACTAATGTCAACTTTCATTGCATCGTGAATGTTGGTGTCTGTTCTTTCCTTTTGCTCTTTTCTAACCTCTTTTTGACGCATTCGTGGTATAGAAATGTTGCTTTCTTTTGCATATGCCTTCGCAAAGGCCTCTGCAGCCATCTTTCCTGTCAGTGTTTGTCCATCTTCTTCAAGAGTAATCTTCTCTCCCCCGACACCCTCATCATTCAGTGCTTTAGTCAGTCTCCATATCTTTGTGGCGTCTCTCTAAATTAAACCATGCCGTCTTTTCCCTCCAGCTTCTTCTTTTGGCCTCCAGCTTGATCTTTAGATACCTGGCTTTAGTTTGTTGTAGCGTGAAGTGGTTTTCATGACAGGGATTATCATCTGCATCTTCTCTGGCCTTGTC
>CM067369.1:176578126-176938126 GCA_034401795.1 Chaetoderma sp. LZ-2023a | reverse complement strand
AGACCAGCAAACCGAAAAACAGACCGACAGACAGAAGTATACTATGTGCGAGTGGAGTCGTGGCTAAACAATGTCTATAGAATCTCTGCGTGTGAAGCGGGAAAAGTAGGTCATACTTAGGTCACATTGGCCTACTTTTGTTACGTCACATTCAATAATTCTTTAACCCTCAATTTTTTTTCACGAAAATTTAATTTTTGCAGACCAAGAGAACACTACCTTTGAAAATTTACTTCTGGTATAACTGGCTCGTTTATCTCGAGTCTGCAAATGGACATTTCTCAAGACCACTGCTGAAGCCGTTTGTAAGCGTACAATCATTCAATCAATTTATTGCGATAAAAATACCATACATTATGGTGTCTGCAAAGATCACGGTAAAACAAACACTTAAAAATGACGCAATGGCAATGCATAAAATAACATTAAAAGGATTAAATTTAAATTAAATTAATATTATGATTACGTTATATACAATTATTTACATTATCTAAAACATATATGAAATAGCACAATATGCCAAGTTTGATTGCTGCATGCGAAAAACGACTGCCTGCCTTCCCGCCTACTTGCATGCCTGCCTAACGCGCGTTCGTGTGTGAGGTAAGGGTGACTTGTATAGCCGTCTAGTATTATAATTAGTCAAATTTAGGCCTATTCCAAAGATCATTGCCTGGAAACGTTCTAAGTATGACGTCATATATTCTTGTGATGTCACATATGCGCTGAAGTCATGAACCAGGAATGACGTTATACACAGCTTTAGCTATGGAGACAGTTCCTAGTGATATGAAGTACATTTTTGTCAAAATCAGCCTCTAAAAGCCACATTTTGGACATATATGAAATAATCTAAGAACAAAGGCAGACAGATCATGCACGGTTGGATAGAGAATTTCTGTCCCTTTCGTTCAGTAAAGGTAAGCTCTCTGAACTTCGGAACCTTGTCGAGTTATTTTATTATTTATACCGTCCAGGTAATACAAATCTGACCTAATCGTAAGAAATTGGTCTTACCTAGTCCTATATCGCCTTCAGAATTAACCAATCAGAATCGATTATGCCAATCCCTATTAGCCAATCAGTGGTTTGTTTACGTAACCATCGTACCAACCACCAGGGGTATAAATAGGGGCATCTTCACATTTTCCGCATCATTTGCCGTTTGACGAATGATAAGTGAGACGTCATTTTTGTCTTGTTAAAAGTCAAAAGTTATGAATTCGCTACATACAATTTATGAAAGCGACACGCTAAAGGGCGTCAGGTTAATAATAATAATAATAATCTTTATTTAAGGAGGGTATACATCGTCAGTAAACTGATCTTCCCGAGGTTCACACACACACGCACGCACGCACGCATATAAATATATAACTATTTACAAATATACAAAATATACAATATTATAACACAAGTAAAATGACTGTTAAATTAGATAGATAGATATTACTAAAACAGTATTGCAGAATAATTACCTCGTCGAATGTCGATGTTCGAAGGTCGTACACATTCATTCACACATACACACATATATAGCTATTTAGAAATAAACAAAATATGCAATATTAGAACACAAGTAAAAAGGTGAAATCACATTGCCCATATACCACTATAATTTAGTAATATATTCATGTATATTTGATTTGAATGTCAGCAGAGTAGAAGACTGAGTAATCGTTTCAGGCAGAGAATTCCACAGTTGTGCTGCAGTGTATTTGAAGCTTTTTCTGCCATATTCCGTTTTAATCCTCGGAAGTTGTAGGGAATGCGTGTTTTGGAACGTAAATTTCTAGTGTGCGCCACCCCAACGGAAGTGAACGTGTCTTTCGTGTAACCAGGGGCCAGACCATTTCTAGATTTATATGTCATAATACCCATTTTAATTTGCATTCTTTTAGTTAAATTTGTCCAGTTTAATGTTTCATATAGTTGTGCAGATGGTGTCCTGTGAGGCATGTCTAATATCACCCTAGCAGCCCGTTTTTGTAGTTTTTCTAAACTATCCAATAATGTAGGTGAAGACGGGCAAAATACAAGACTACAATAATCAATGTGTGAAAGGATATACGACTTATAGAAAAGATTTCGTTGCTCAATGCTAAGATAATGTTTATTTTTCCGTAGAATATAAATCAAGGACGAAATCTTTTTACAAAGTTTGCCTATATGTTCTTTCCATGCAAGCGTGTTGTCTATGTATACTCCTAAAAGTTTGCCAGATTCCACAACATTTAAGCTTCCACGATTTGTAGGGATTATAACATTATTATTTACTTGTTTCAATTTATGCTTAGTTCCTAACATCATAAACTTAGTTTTGTCCGTATTTAACAACATTTTATTATTTACACACCATTCTTCTACCGACTTCATACCGTTAATTAGATTTTCTTGAATTTCAGCGACATTTGAGCTAGCAGCATGCATAGTTGTATCATCAGCATACATATCCATAAGATTGTTGACACACATGGGTAAATCATTAACATATAAAATGAACAGAAGTGGCGCTAAAACTGAGCCTTGTGGTACTCCTATATCGATGGGCAGTGGTTTAGAATTTTTTCCAGAAATCGAAACGTATTGTTGTCTGCCATTTAAATATGAAGAAAACCACTTTAATGTATTATAGCTGAATTTGTAAATACTTAATTTTTGTAATAGGATGTCATGATTGACAAGATCAAAGGCCTTTTTAAAGTCAATCATAATAGAACCAATAATGTCGCCATTATCTATCGAAAAGCGCCATCTTTCTACTAGATTTAACAAAGCAGTTTCACATGAATGGTTAGGTCTGAAGCCTGATTGCGACTCCACTAATAAATTATACTTGGTTATAAATTTATAAATATGATCATGTATGTGTCGTTCAATAACCTTAGAGATAATGGGTAATATAGAGATAGGCCTATAATTACTAACATTGGTTTTTTAATCAGATTTATGTAGAGGCTTTACTTTTGCTCATTTCCACATTTTTGGGAATTCTCCCGTAGCTATACTTTTGTTTATAATAAGTGTAATTGAGGGTGCAATTATTGATGCTGCTGCTTTGAGGAAGTGTGCATTCAATTCATCATAACCAGATGACTTATTTGACTATGACGACCTATAGAACGCCAATCGACTATGACGACAAGAACGAAGCGGACATGATACATCCATACACTGATCCTGACGGATGTATAAACAGAACAAGGAACCTTTACAATTTTTTTAATGTGCATATTCAAAATAAAATTGTTAAAATTGCATACATTTATAGGTTTAAATTATATGCATATGTGTAATGAAACGAAATAAATCTTAGCATATGATGATTCCATTCCATATAAATTAATATAATTTTTTAAGTTGCGAAATTGAAATAGAAGCCCGTGCCTCTATTTCAATTTCGCAACGTACGCAATTTATGCACCTTTAAACTTTGAATTTGAATTAGAGACACGAATCCCTAATTAAAATTCTCAACTAAAAAAAATTAAATTAATTTCCACAAAATGAAATGATCATATGTTAAGATTTATTTTGTTTCATTAGATCTAGATACACAATTTAAGCCTATACATGTATACAATGGTAATAATTTTATTTTCAGGCATTCTGGTGTGAATATGCACCTTTAACGGACTAATTATTAAAATTACAATCAGTTTACGATTTCGACATTTCCGCTTCAATTGTTAAACGACCATCTTAACACGCACCATAGCGTGTGTACCAATGGCAGTTCCAGTCTGCTACCTCACGATGCTGGTGCAGGATGGTGTATGGCTATTTGATCAGCTGTCTCAAGGATCCACCCATTCCTTTCGCAAATGCAGGGTTTCTTTATCTAGAGAGGTTCGATTGCATAATCTTGTCTATGAGACGCCGGTCCATGAGGCAGATGCATTCTGGGGTCTTTCTCTAGAGCATTATATCAGACACAGGGAAGGCCATACTGAAGCATTAGGAATGGACCGTTCCAATTTTAGCAATGCCCCGCCCAGCTCTAGCTAGGTTCCACCCACGTTTCGCCTGTGCTGGGATCACTCGAACGCTGAACTTCCTGAATCTCAATTTCTAGAAAACTCTACAGGTAAGCTGTTGATTATTTTGAAATAATTATTATGGCAGCAACAGCGCCCAGTCAAATTAGTTTCAAAATATTCAACACCATGTTTATTAAATAGTAAAACATACAATTCCTACAACAACGCCTTAATAATCCGTCATCAATTAAGCGTTACTAACGAACTTATGTACATCATTCATGACGTAACCGATTATGACATTATCCTACACTTCACGTAGTTGAATATGACGTCATATGATGGATAGATAAACTGGAAAAGTCCATTGAAGATGAAGGCGGCGATCTCTGCTGTATGGTTGTTGGTTGGTTGATGTGTGTTGGGTGATCCAAATGCGTTGGTTGGTCGTGGTCTCATAATCAACTACGTGACATATAGTTTGATGTAATAATCAATGACGTCATGAATGGCGTAGATAAGTTCGTCACGAACGCGTAATTGATGACGGACTAAGCGTTGTTGTAGGAATTGTATGGCTTTAATATTTAGTAAACATGCTGTTGAATATTTTGAAACTAATTTGGCTGGGTGCTGTTGCTGCAACAACACGCAGTCGAATTAGTTCCAAAATATTCAACAGCTTACCTGTATGGTTTTCTGGAAAACGAACGACGTGGGGTGAATCTTAGGTAGAGATGGGCGGGGCATAGCTAAAACTGGATTCCGCCATTGTGTAGGTATGATTGGCTGTGAGGAGCGGGCGTGCTATGGGTGTGGTGCCGAGGACTATGTACCCAGATTTATGTTTCATTTTCTGTCAACAGACATGACTTTATTTCGCTATTTATAGCATCATTCTATTTTTTATTTTCCCACTATTCTGTTCACAGTTCCGTCATTATCATCACGTGACGGTGTCAACCACATTATGTTTATGGACATCATGTCTAGTTTTGCAAACACAATGTTGCCAGATGTGGCTGAGATCTCTACATCAGGCACTAGGTAAGATTAGATGAAAAGTTTCAAATTAATTGTATGCTTACCTGTCTAAGATAACGAGCTTGTTACCCGCTAGACACAATGGTTAACGCGAGCACGGGGTTCTTCTTCATCTTCTTCTTCTTCTTCTTCTTCTTCTTCTTCTTCTTCTAGGTAGATAACTTTGGTACGAAGTGTCAAAGTCGCTTGGGATTTTATTTATCGCAGAACAGAAAATAGATTAAACAAATATTGCGCAGATTGCAATGGTGTCTACAAACAGTCGGAGTTAGCTAAAGTGTACATAAACCAATACATATTCCATATCTTATTTCAGATTAGTGTCTTTTAACAGTATATGGTAGCCTTAACTCGTATCGTTATCAAGTTATCCATCATGTTATGTATTTATCAAATACATTTAATATGGTACAGAATCTCGTAAATACAGAATGAAAATTGTTATTACGTTAATGAAAATTTGAATCTTAATTTCAGTGTCAACTCACTCCATCACCTGCACGCAAAGATAGATCGATTTGACGAACCTGCAGAGAGATTTCCAACACAATCTGTGGGTTATGGATCAGGTGAGTTAATAAATAAATGAATGAAAAGAGAGTGAATATTGTGACTTTGTCTCTTATATCATTTCACTATTCTCTGAGATTCTGAAAATAATTGTTTGTTTGTTTGTTTAATTAATTGTTTGTTTGTCTGCTTATTTGTTTGCTTGTTTGTTTATTTGTTTGTTTGTTCATTTCCTTGCTTGCTTGCTGCTTGTTTTGTTTGTCTGTTTGTTTGTTTGCTTGTTTGTTTATTTGTTTGTTTGTTTGTTTGCTCGCTCGCTCGCTCGCTTGCTTGCTTGCGTATTTGTTTGCTTGTTTTGTTTGTCTGTTTGTTTGTTGGCTTGTTTTGTTTATTTGCTTGCTTGCTTGCGTGTTTGTTTGTTTATTTGTGTGTTTGCTTGTTTGTTTATTTGTTCATTTGTTCGCTCGCTCGCTTGCTTGCTTGCTTGCGTGTTTGTTTGCGTGTTTGTTTATTAGCTTGCTCGTGTCTTGGATTTCTTGTTTTCTTGTTGGTCTGCTTACTTGTTTGTTTGTTTGTTTGTTTGTTTGTTCGCTTGCTTGCTTGCGTGCTTGCTTGCTTGCTTGGCCGTTTGTTTGTTTGCTTGTTTGCTTGTTTATTTTCTTATTTGTGTGTTATTCTGTTTGCTCATTTATTCGTCCGTCCGTCCGACCGCCTGTCTGTCTGTCATGTACATTTTCTTAATATTTTCCCTTCCCAGAATTGCAGTGCTGATCGGATCGAAGTTGCTAAACATCTTACCGATATTAATTATTTGGATAAATGTCAGCGCAGACGGAGTACGAGTCAGATACCCTGGTCACGTGGGGCCATCGAGGAGAGGATGGAGAAAGCAACGGCTGCTCTGACTGCAATGACCATAATATTGAATAAAGACCACGAGGAGCGTGAGAAGTACCTGGCCAACAAGGGCCTGCAGATGAAGATAGCTACACAGGTAGAAAATGTCAGAGATTGATTGATTTGCATCATCATCATCATCATCAGCAGCAGCAGCAGCAGCAGCAGCAGCAGCAGCAGCATCGTCAGGCCAGCATCGCCATCGCCGCCGCTGCGGCCGCCACCACCACTACCAGTAGCGGCACCACCACCACCACCACCACCACCACCACCACCACCAGCGGCAGCAGTATCATAAGCAGCAACAGCAGCATAAACGCCCATCGTCGTTATCGTCAACATGTCTATAAATAATAATGAAATTTGTGCATTGCGTTTCAAGAACTGGCAATGAGAGTACGCACGCGGGATACCCGGATTCTGTGTGTCTGATCTGTTCAACCTCTAAGTGGAGATTCGGGAAACAAGACTGTGCACTGCAAGAATGAGAGGGCATTCATGTTTAGCCACAGTTTATCAGGAGAGGAGAGGAAAGGTCCACCAGACTATAAATGTGTCTCTGATATACTGACAATGGAACTTCACAATTCATCTTTCCAGAGTATCCATCTATCATCTGACATCATATGACGACAAGCGGCATGTAGGATCACGTCATATTCATTACGTCATATATGATTATATTTGGCTCGTCCTTAACTCTTAATAGTCCGACACGTTGTACGAATTGTATGTCGCTACTATTTAATAAACATACTGTTGAATATTTTGAAACTAATTTTACTGGACGCTCTTGCTGCCATAGGCAGCACCAGCGCCCATTCAAATTAGTTTGAAAATATTCAATAGCTTACCCGTATAGCTTTCCGCAAATTAATAGTCAGGGATTTCAGAGATCGATCGATCCCAACACGAGCCAGGTGTGGGTGGAGCTTAGCTAGAGATGGGCGGGGAATGGCTAAAATGGAAAGGTCCACCGCTGACTGTTTCAGTAGTCAAATGTGAGAGAAATCTCCAAGACCTTCTCGAATATGCGTGGTCAATGAAAAATCACAGCAGCTGAGAGATATGAACATTGGTGTTCACAAGCGCTATCGTCTAGGGAAAATGAAATGTATAACCGCCCTCAGCCAGGGATACAGGTGCATGGTTCTATCTGTATGGAGATGTTGTTTGGAATGTTTCTGAAGCGGTGTGACGCATTGACACCATTCCATTTTCTCAACCTTTTAAATTCATCTGTAATCGTTACCGACCATTATCATCATACATTTCTAGCATGTGTTAACCCCCTCTTGTGCTAACAGCGCGCTAAAGCGCTCAAAATACTATTTTTTTCAAATAACTATTTAATTGTCAATACTTTTCAAGGAAATTTTGATTTTTTGCAGCCAAAATGAGCGTTTTTGTAAATTTATAACGAAAATTTACAACAAAATAGATTTCGGTTATCCTTCAAATGGACATTCATCAAAAGTGTAATGGTCAAGAAAATTCAAATTAATGCTTAGCCAGTGTCCAATTGCAGACCAAGAAGAGTATTTTTGAAAATGTTACCACTGGAATGACTGGCTCGGTTACCGAGCCAGTCATTCCAGTGGTAAATTTTCCAAAACATCCTTCTCTTTGCCTGCAAATGTACATTTCTCAAGATCACTGCAGATGCCGTTTTTGACCAACTTGACCATTAGAAGGAATCAGATTTTGCCGTTTAAGACCCATGGATTTAGGCACAGTCAGTATCACTGTCAGGTCAAATTGTATCATCCAGCATCATATTGCGTGCCAACGGGAGTTGATATGGTCGTTTATAGTATTTTGCTGTAAGTCGTTGGAGGGTTGATCCCGGAACAGCGCCTAGACTAACTAACACGGCGCTATAAAGATGCATTCCACTCGTCCATCAGTATCATTGGACTGTGACACTAAAATCTAAATTGGTTAAAGGGGAACGCAAACACAAAGGGGTAAAAAAAGCGCCAAATGATGCTTTTGTATAATTGAAATAAAATTAAATCTATTATTCGCATATTTTGGAATTCCTAATAGGGAAATATTGACACAGAAGGCTATGTTCTTCAATTTCCAGTGAAAACTAGTGAGTGACATCATCGCGTGAATGATTGTTATGGTATGACGTCATCGGGTGGATAATAATTTGCTGCTGATGATTGATAGCTCACAACGGCTCATTAAAACACCACCATATTAAATGAAATGCATGAGAAACACTAGTGTTGGTTAAACTAGAACTTGATGTAAGTTGCTCTCCAGCTTTGTATGTCTGTATTAGACGCCACGTTCGTCTAGATTCTGAAAACACGTGTTTCATAATCTGAACCCACGTGGTTAACGATTCGCGCGATGACGGGGCATACCGTGAATTCTACGCCGTGTCAAGCTTCATGTCTTTAGCGGAAATCTTTACAGTGAAAGAGATAGTGTAAATTTGTTAAATTATTTTTAATTCATAAAATGTATTTTTATTGAACTATAAAAATCCTCGTTTGTGATCACCTTTAATCAAGACACAATATTCGTGGACAAGATCCTGAGTGTTGAATGTACCACTAAAAGACAAACGTATATATATTGGAGGATATAAATCCTAAATTTAAAACGAACTCTTTGGCGATGTTTTTTTCCAGTGATATAGGTTAAATATGAACATTTTATACGTGTTTTCCCAGGTACTTTCTCACGTGAGAATGGAGTTGAAGAATACAGAGAGTTCATGGATAGACCAGGCTGAGGAGATGCTGGAGATGACAATGAACAACACACGCATGAAACCCGCATTGAGGTACATACTAATGTATTTGAATATGAAAGAAATTAATCATTACATGGCTGAAATTCCAGCATATAAACATTATCGAGGGGAACCATACAGGAAAGTAATTTAGATATTCTGAAGCTATATTCATGATGTTGAAATTTAGGGCAGGAACAGCTTCCAATAAATTTAATTTTAAAACAAATTACATACTATTTCGAATACGGTATTTCTGGTAATTGATCTGTAGTTTGAAAAATTTCGGATTCTGTATTAATAAAAAGCAAAGCCGTTGAATACTTTGTGTGGCAATATTACCTCTTTCGCCACTTGTGATAGCCATTTGCCTCAATAGAGGAATCCAGTTTCTCAGACAATCATATGACGTCATAATGAACTGCGTCACATGTAGACTTACGTCATGGTCAATTATGTCATGAATGACGCGATATAGTCCGCCATAAACGCTTAATAGTCCGCCAGGTTATACGAATTGTATGTCCTTACTATTTAATAAACAGTCTGTCTAATATTTTGAAACTAATTTGAATGGGCTCTGTTGCTGCCGTAGCCAGCAACAGCACCCACTCAAATTAGTTTCAAAATATTAAGCAGCTTACACGTATAGTTTTCTAGAAATTGAGATTCAGGGATTGCGGGGATCGATCAATCTCAACACGGACAACGCGTTGGTAGAGCTTAGCTAGAGATGGGCGTGGCATAGCTAAAACATAACTTTTCCATTACAAGCTAGCAACTCCCTGTCAAAGTAGTTTTAATATATAGCAGAATGATACTGGTTATGTTGTAAAGAAAGTATAGTGTCTGGGTGATACAGGAAGATGGAATTAACCAGTAGTGAATAAGTTTCGTAGCCGAACCGCATTTTATGCTAAATTGAGGTTTCTGAGAATTTCTGTTAGTCACTATGTTGCTGAACTCAGTATACTGTTCAAATTTAACATAGAGAGAACCTAACTAGTGATAGGAGATATGCAGATTATAAGATCTGTTGTCTCTTCGAAATTCCGTAAGTAATATTATTTACTAACATTGACATTAATTAAAGATTTTACACTAAACGATGTTTTCTTTCTTTTGGCAGGATCGCGGATGTCATTGACAACCTATGCGGATTGGAGAGTGTGACTGTTACTGCCTCTTCCTCATCCAGCGTGGTCACCCAGTTGTATGTCTCTCCTCAACAGGGTTTGACTGTTACTGATCTAACATCAATGAATCCAATCCCGCAGTCTTGTGTCTCTCCTCGATATGTACTGACGGTTACCGACGCGTCATTTGCCAGTCTAGTTCCACAGCCGCACTCCTCTAATCAACACGTTCTGAGTGGTACTGGTGCTTCATTTGCCAGTCTAGTTCCACAACCGCACACCTCTAATCAACACGTTCTGAGTGGTACTGATACTTCATTTGCCAGTCTAGTTCCACAGCCGCACACCTCTAATCAATACGTTCTGAGTGGTACTGGTGCTTCATTTGCCAGTCTAGTTCCACAACCGCACACCTCTAATCAACACGTTCTGAGTGGTACTGATACTTCATTTGCCAGTCTAGTTCCACAGCCGCACACCTCTAATCAATACGTTCTGAGTGGTACTGGTGCTTCATTTGCTAGTCTAGTTCCACAGCCGCGAACCTCTAATCAACACGTTCTGAGTGGTACTGACATATCATCATCGAGTCAAGTGCCACAAACACATGTATCTCAGCAGCTCCCACTGTATGTCAGTGGCTCTTCAACATCCGGAATAGCCACACAGTCATATCACTCACCTCAATCTTATCCCATTTATTTGGCAAATTCTGATCAACAATTATTTCCTACTGATATATCTGATTTCACCGGGATGGTCTCTCGTGCGCCTATATTCATCCTGGTAGGAGCTCCTTTTTTTCTCCTGTGTCCTCCAGAACTCCTAGATTATGTCATGCCTCTATGCATTTTCCCGTTCTTATATTTGCTCATCCTTTTATGTCCTATCATACTCTTAGAACCTCGGCAAAGGTATGGTCATGCTCAGCACGTATCATTTCAGGCTCCAGTGATATTGCCTACTCATATGGCCTCTTCTGATCAAACGGTATCTTCTGCTCACATGCTTCTTCTGATCACCTGATATCTTCTGCCCATGTAGTATCTGGCACTCATATGGACCCTTTTGCAAATATGGTCCCTCATGTTCTAATTATGGACTATCCTGCTAATATGATTCCTCATGCTAATATTGACTCTCTGGATAATATGGGCTCTCCTGCTAATGTCAAACTTCGCATCATCAGGGAATCACACGTCCTCTACCATGCAAATTCTTTCTCCAATGTCTGCTTCCTTTTATGCATCAGCTGCCAGTGATATGGTTCCTTATATTGCTACACCATTCTCCACTCGGGAGTTCGATCTGGTGGCTAGATCATTTCCAACTTCATTGTTCATTCATACGCCCAGATCGGATTTCTTCCTCGATTCATTTGTTTTCCCTGACATCCTCTTCACGTCATTTGCCTTCTCTGACTCATATGTCATGATCGACTCATATATACAATTCGACTCTTCAGGTCTTGTATGTTCTTTCTGAATCATATGTGCTCTGCCAGTCATATGTCACCGCTGGGGTGTATGTCTGGATCGACCCATATGACCTCTCCTACTCATATGCGTTTTCGTGCATATATTGCTTCCTCAGGTCAGAAGTCATCTTCTGTTCATTTATGATGTGGAAGAGCCAACATATATTTGGCCAATCGTACATGCATGTGCTAATATTCTGGTACGCAATCTCCTATTCATATATTATCTACTGCTCCTCTGCCTTCCCAGACCCATGTTCCATTTCTGTACATGCATTATCTCCGAACCAGAGGTGCACTTCTTCTCCTATGTCCTCGTCGACTACAACATGTTCTCTAGCTCCCCAATTTTCCATACTCCCCAGCCGTCTATTAATCGTATGTATTATCCTGCTACCATGCCCCCTAGGATTGCGATGTTTTCTCCAATTCCTTTGACATATCTTGCCATCATGACTGCTCCAATGCCTATGCCCTCGCCAATTCCTAGGTCATATCCTACACATATCTGCTTTCCTGATACTCTTCGCTCTCAGGAAGAGCCTTCACCACTATTTCAATATGTTAGAATTATTAAGGAGCGGAGGCCAAGAGTGTTGGCATTCTGTGCACTCCAGATGTGGTCACTTTATCTTGGTGTGCCTGATGTTCCTACTAGGCACCAGTATTCTTCGTTTCCTTAACCATTGTGCTAGTTGTATTGTTGTTTTGTTGTTTTCCCGTTGTTTTACTGCCTTGTTCAGTTATTTTGTCTGTGTGTGTACTGTCACTTTTTACCCAGTTGATTAGATTCTGGCTTTGCTTGTCAGGTTCCATTGTTGATTTATTGCATTATTTATTAATTATTTAGTTTTCTTTGATTGGTGTTTCGGTTTATTCTATTTTTGTGCACTGTTATCTGGTAGGTTTGATGGATGCTGTATTTCGTCGCTTGCTCTATATGCTATTTGTTATTGTATTGTTTTATCGTTAATTGTCATCTTGCGTAGATTAGGTTGCTTGTTATAATATTGTGTTTTTGATATGGCAAGTTGTTGTGTTCTGTTTCTGTATGTTTGTAAGTTCTGTTTCTGCAGTGTTTTCTTTTATTTGGTCGTTGTTCTGTTCTGCGTGCACGTTCTCTTTTATATAATGTATCGTTCTATTGACATTGAATTATGTTTAGTGTTGTTGTTATTGTTGTTGTTGTTGTTGTTGTTGTTATTACTGTTGGTGCTGTTGTTGTTATTGCTGTTGTTGTTGTTGTTGTTCATTAATGTGTGCACAGTATTTTCTTTGAACAGTATGCAATTGTGCTTAAGTGATTGTTTGTTTTGCGTAGCTGTTGTGCCATTTCACTTAAACCTGTATTTGCCGGCAATGCTGTTGTGTCTGCATGTGTTTGTTTGTCAGTGTGCAGTGTATGATGTTTTGCCATGTTTAGTCATTGTGCAATTCACCTTGGAGATTGTTTTGTTTTGTTTAGTTGTCGTGCCATTCATCCTGGGCATTTATCTGTTTTGCTTGTTCATTATTTTGTTCCGATTGCACATTTTTTGGTTTTGTTTGTTCGTTGTGACATTGTGCGTGTGTGGTCTGTTGAGCTCCCTTGTCGTTTGCATCTCAGCTTACTCAGTATAATGTTGTGCTTTTTCAATGTGCCATTCTTCTTGTGTGTTGTTTTATTTTGTCCTGTCATTTCACTATTCTTCTTGTATTAAGTCTTCTTGTGTTTCCTGGTCGTGCCATTCTGCTTGCGCATTGCTTTGTTATTATACAGTTCTGTTTGTGTAATGTTTTGTACTTAGCCATTGTTTCAATTAGATAAAGATTAAACATTGTATTCTATTTTTGGCCATTATGCTGTTCTATTCATACAGTGTATTCACACAGTGTATTGCACGATTATTGTACTTCTAAGCTAGCACATCTTTATTTGCCCATTGCATTGCTCTGCTTTAATAGTGTTTTCCTCTACTTAACCATTGCGCCATTTGATTTGGACATTGCTTTGTTATATGTGTGGTGGCTGTGCCATTCTGCATGAAACTGTTTGTTTTGCTTGGATGTTGTTTTCTTCTACTTGCAATGTTTTCTTTTGTTTGGTTGTTGTGCCATTTCGTTGGCATGGTGTGTTGATTTGCTTGGTCATTCGCAGATCTGCATGTTTAGTGGTTTGCTTGGTCGTCAATCAGTTCTGCCCGCTCGTTGATTTGATTGGTTGGTCCCTATGCTATTCATCTTGAATGTTGTTTTATCTTTTTTAGCCGGTGTGCCATTTTGCTTGAGTGTTGTTTTTTCACTGTACTGTTGTGCTGGTATGCTGTTTTCCTTTATTTTGTTGTTCTGTTAATACGGTGTCCTGCTTTGTTTAACAATTGCACCATTCTGCTTAATCGTTGTTTTGTGTTATTTGGTCACTGCGCTGTTCTGCTTGCATAATGTATTTATTTGATCGTTGTGCTATTCTGATGTCATTGTAAGTTTTTCTGTTTCATCATTGTATTATTTTGCTGAATTTTGTTTTTCATTTTTAGTTGTTGTGCCAGTCTACTTGCGAGTTGTTCGGTCAGTGCGTTATTTTCCCTAATGCAGAGTTTTGTTTTGTTTTCTTATTTTGTTATTCTGCGTGATCTTTGTTTTGTTTGAACAGTGTGGCTTCTTGCTTGAAAGTTGTTTTCGTTTCTTTGCCTTTATGCTGTTTGCACGCTGTTCTGTTTTGTTTCATCATTGTGTTGTTCTGCTAGAATGTTGGTTTCTGTTTGAATTGATTTGTTTTATTTGATCATTGTGTTGTTCTGTTGACACATTGTTTTGTTTGTTTGTCGTTCGACCTGCCCAGTGCTTTGCTTGGATTGATCTATGCACTCTCTGAATCTCAATTTCCAGAAACCCATAAAGCTAGGCTGTTGAATGTTTAAAACTAATTTGACTGTGTGCTATTGATGCGTATGGCAGCAACAGCGCCTAGTCAAATTAGTTTCAAAATATTCAACAGCATGTTTATTAAAGAGTAAAGACATACAATTTGTACAACAATGCTTAGTCCGTCAACAATTAAGCGTTCGTGATGAACTTAGCAATGCTATTCATGACGTAATTAATTACACTTCATCCTACATGTCACGTAGTTGATTATCACATCATATGATTGACTGAAAAACTTGAATCATCCATTCTGTTTTGTCTGCTTGGTCATTGCACAGCTCTGTTCAAACTTTTTAAAAAAAACACCCCACCCATTGCTGTTGTTTACCCATGTGGTTATTTTGTTCTGTTTGCAAATTAATCTGCTTTTGTTTGTTCATTGCTTTGTTGTACTGGAACATTGTTTTGCTTTGTTTTTTCATCGTGCTGTTTTACATACACAGTGTATTATTTCTCGTGGAGGGTGTGTATTTCTGCCTACATGGTTTATTGTGGCATTCTGCTTGTTTGTTGATTTCATTTGTTTGGTCATCCTGGTATTTTGCTTGTACTCTGTTTGTTTTGTTTGGTCTTTGGGCCATTCGTCATGGATGGTAGCTAATATGCTCTTTCTGCTTGAATGATGTTTCGTCTTGTTTGGCCAATGTTCGTTTTGCTTGTATGGCGTTCTTCCTTAGTTATTGTGCAGTTCTGCATGCAAAATGAGTTGTCATAATTTGTCATGTGCTGTCTTGCTTGCACCATGTTTTGTTTGCTTTGTCATTGGGCAGGTCTGTTTGGAACTTTTTGAATATTTCGTTTTTTAGTCCTTATGTCTGCAGCGTATTTAGATTTGCTTGATCTTTGTGCTGTTCTGCTTGCATGTTGCTCTTTCTTCTTGCCACTGTATTCTTTCCTTTACTTGTTTGATTATTATTTGTTACATCTCACAGGAAAAAGTGTCTAGTTATGCTGTTCTTATTGATAGTTGTTGTGTATTTTATGTTTGCTGGTTCATTTGCCAAATTGTAATTTGCTGTTTTGTTTACGTATTCAATCAATGCATTAGTTTCTCTTCGAATTTTGTAAATTGTTTTGTCATTTAGTGTTTTGTTTGTTAATGTTCAGTTTGTGTTGTGGTGTTTGTTACCCTGGTGAAATCGGATGAGCTACCTCAACGTGGTACTAGGGTGAAACGATGCTTGTTTTCAGCATTGGTCAACAGCTCAACGTGTGTATGATTGTTTATCATTGGTCTGATTTAGGGCTACCTTAGAATGGAGGAATCACGTTTTAGCTATGCCCCGCCCATCTCTAGCTAAGCTTCACCCACCCTTTGCCCTTGATGGGATTCATCGATCGCTGGACTCTCTGAATCGCAATTTCCAGGAAATTATACAGATAAGCTGTTGCATGTTTTTAAACTAATTTGACTGGATAGGCCATAGGCAGCAACAGCGCCCAGTAAAATTAGTTTCAAAATATTCAGCAGAATGTTTATTTGGTAGTAAAGACATACAATTGGTACAACAACACTTGGTCCGTCATCAATTAATCGTTCGTGACGAACTTATCCACGTCATTCATAACATCATTGATTATGACGTCATCCTGCACGTCACGTAGTTAATTATGACGTTATATAATCGATGGATAAACCGGAAATGTCCATTGTTTGTTGTGTGATGTAAATTTGGTTTGTTTGTTGATAGTGTTGTTGACTTGATTGTGGTTTGATATGTTACTCGGTGTGCCAGGGTATGCAACACTTGTCTTGGAGCCCTTTGGCCGTGTTGGGATAGATCGATCCCTGCACTCGCTAAATATTAATTTCCAGAAAACTATACATGTATGCTGTTGAATATTTTGAAAAGGCAGCAAAGGCGTCCAATCAAATTATTTTCAAAATATTCAACAGAATGTTTATTAAATAGTAAAGACATATACTTCGTACAACTGGTCGGACTATTAAGCGTTTGTGACGGACTATATTGCGTCATTCATGACGTAATTGATTATGACATCGGTCTACATGTTTCGTAGTTGATTATGACGTCAGCCTACACGTCGCGTAGTTGATTACAGCGTCATATGATTGATAAATAAACTGAAATCCTCTTTTGGGACAAGTTTGTCACCCCGTTTCCGTCCTGATGATAAAATCCCACCCAGATACATCACTCTAAACATAGAGCCGTGGCTTCGTGCTGAGAAATACGCATACTTTTCTCGATCTCGTATAGAAGATCTTGCGAGACACGAATGCCAGCTACATAAGAGCAATTTAGCATATACACACGGCATTCAGCGGTTTAATATTTAAAGGTGCATATTCACACCAGAATGATTGAAAATTAAATTATCTAAATTGTATACTTTTAGAGGCTTAAACTTTGGGCCTAGATATAAAGAAACGAAATAAATGTAAACATATGATGATTTCATTCCGTATAAATTAATATAATTTTTTAGTTGTGAAATTGAATTAGAGGCATGAGCCTCTAAATCAATTTCACAACTCAAAAAATTATATTAATTTATATGGAATTAAATCATCATATGTTAACATTTATTTCGTTTCTTTATATCTAGGCCCAAAGTTTAAGCCTCTAAAAGTATACAATTTAGATAATTTAATTTTCAATCATTCTGGTGTGAATATGCACCTTTAAATATTAAACCGCTGAATGCCGTGTGTATATGCTAAATTGCTCTTATGTAGCTGGCATTCGTGTCTCGCAAGATCTTCTATACGAGATCGAGAAAAGTATGCGTATTTCTCAGCACGAAGCCACGGCTCTATGTTTAGAGTGATGTATCTGGGTGGGATTTTATCATCTAATATGCTTGGGAGACCATGTGACATCTGTGACCAAAATGAGGTTCTGGTAGTTACACAGTGCGGTTATAAAACAAGGACCGACCTACACATTCGCCAATTAGCCAAATGTTAGACTCATATTATTATGCATAGGATTTACTAAATATTTGCCAAATGATTAAAATCATATTATTATGCATAATTTCTAAGCAGAGAATCATTAACTTTGTAGAACATCTTAAGATAAATATTTATGTAACTACTAGTACTTATATTCTGTTTCACTGTGAGCAAATAAACCCTGAAATCCTAATATCTCGGCTCAAAAGCCCCTATATAGGCCAGCTGCTGAATATTTTGAAACTAATTTGACTGGAAGTTGTTGCTACCTTAGGGAGCAAAAGCTTCCAAGCAAATTAGTTTCAACATATTCAAAATAATATTGCATCTGGTATGCAGTGTTCAGTTGAAATAGTTACCTGGTAGTGATGGACCGTAGACATTGGAAAATATTGGCTAAAATAGTTCAGATTTGACTAAGAAAAAGGGTAAATGGCAAATGTATTGGCTAATAATTTGCTAAAGCCTGGTCTTTCCCTGTAAAGGTCAGAGGATATGGAATTTGGCCAGATCAGTCGTATACAGTACAGATGCAAAATAACTTAAACGCGTTTCATACACAAAATAACAAGTTTGTGTTGAATACTTTGAACATAAAGGGATTGGAAGACATTGCTGCCTAAGGCAGCAATGTCTTCCAATACAATTATGTTCAAAATAATGCAACATAACATTTCTTGTGCCGGGTTCAAATTTGTTTTGTCTAGGAAACATGTTAACTTGTTTATGAGCTGTACTATAGGTGTGTCCCCTATGTGTGTAACTTAAAGTTATGCAGTGGCCCCGAAAAATAAGACAAAAAAGAATGTTTGTGTCACATTTTGGGGGCCCTGAGTATGGGGACAGCCATGTGCAAACACACTTGTTGCACTGCCTTATTTTCAGCCCTGGATTTAAATGTGCATGCCCACACAAGAATGCTTCCTTTCAGCTTAGAGGTGTAATAACTTATACTAAGTTAACTAGTTAAGTCTCGTGTACGGGAGCCTCCCTTGCGAGGATACCTCTGCGGACCTACGGGTCTGTGTGGTACCTCCGGGAGCCCCATGTTTAAAAGTTCATCTACCTGTCTCTGTCTCGTATTTTCGTATGCTCTTATTGTAGTTTTATCTAGCATATTTTTAATTGTTTAGGTAAACTCATTGTATAGACTTATATTTTTAGGTCACCAAATCAAATCTTGTAAGTCCATAGATCACGAAAATGCTATGGACAGGCATACTCGTGACACAAACTCGTCAGATGAGACCGTTGTGTTTAACGTTCGCGAAGATGATCGCACGCCAGTCAGTGCATGTAGTTGGCGTGAGCGAAGGGAATTGCAGCTCTGAGATCAGCGGTATCATTGGAAAAGATAATATTAAGAAACAACACAAATTTTTTGGCCCATTCAAATGAACCCCAAACAGACAAAGAGTGTGACGTCGTTAGCAACGAGATACTTTCAAAATTTAGTGATAGGGATACAATCGGTTCAGCAATAGCAGTTAAAGTTAGGGCAGACGGAAATTGTCTATTCAATACGCTATCTCTATTAGCTGCTGGAAACGAAAGTTATGTCTCAGAAATTCGCGTCAGGACGTGTATAGAGATGGTTGAGAACGAGATTTTATATCGATCGAAATGGGAGAACACGCCTTCCCATTTGTTATCGCCCGATTATGAAGATGCCATATTAGAATGTGCGAAAGATAGTGTGTATTCGTCCGCGTGGACCATCATTGCGGCATCTGCGGTACTCAGACGAGACATTGTATCAATATATCCTTCAGTCAATGGTCGCAATGATAAATGCATAGATATCTTGAACACAACTTTCTATGCGCGCCAGAAAACATCCAAAGGCAGTCAAATCCGTATAATGTGGACGCTTATTTCGTCACCAGATACAACCGAGATGTGGAGGCCAAACCACTTCGTCCCTTTGATTGATTCAACAAACGTAGGCCTATGTCAATCTAGTCCAAAACCGACTAAAAGGTAATATGCGGAAGTTGCTAGAAATTTAACATACACAAAAGCTTCTGCCGCAACAGCCAAACCAACAACCAAACCGCCAATGACCAAGCGGCAATTCACTGATGTAGCTGGAAGTATGAATCCGTCAGCCAAGTCGAGAGCCAAGAAGGTATGCACATCTCCCAAAACGAAGGTAAAAAACCCCAAACCGATTTCATGCCCATCTCCCCTTACCCATATGACACTCTGTGCGACGAATGCGATGCTCTTCCTGATGCTGTTGAAATTTCGCCACCAGCAAATGCCCGAATCCAGCACAACAAAAAACATAAGGAATGTGTGTCAAAAACTAAAATGCTACAACAATCGTTTCTTGTGTCACCTATTTCTCCTGTACCAAATGCACAATCTTCACCATATCTGAATATACCGAATGCGTCTTCACTTATAGAATCCAGCCCTGACGTTGACATACCCACGAACAATGCGTATACATCAGCCAAGAGGCTTTTTGATAGCATGGTGTCCAACACTGAGAACAACATTGAAAACACATTGCCATGCCAAAACCTACTCTCAGATTTGGAAGATGATATGTCAATGTTATCCACAGAATCATCCACAGAAAGTGAAACTACATGTAGAAATCAGCGTAGGCCCATACCAGGAGCAATTACTCTGACCAACAATGCTTTTCTAAGTACCGACAAGTTGATAGATGTACTATTAAAGTCAACAGCTGACATTTCTGAAATACCACCAGGCGTTAAGGAGAACGTGTGTTTTGTTGTTAATGATAAGGACAACTTTCACAGAGAATGTGGAAGGCACATTAATTTATGTGGTGACTGTGGTGTTTTGTCATCAACAAATGCTGGTACCAAATGCCATTATTGCCGTAATAATGGCCGTGTGTTAGAATATCTAGAACTTAAGAACAATTTGTATTGCAAACCGATTAAACATAAGATGGTGCCACTCGACCCTCAGCCAGAGCAGAACACGATTATGATCCTTCGGAGAAATTATCAGACCTTAAAGCGCCAACCACAATTCAAGAAATGGTGTTCATGGATTGAACAGCTACCTGCCAGCTGTTCCATGCCTGCAGTCCAACGTGAATTGAGTGTGGTTCAATGCATAGGCGAATTTCCCGATCAGAAGTCCCTGCACGCAAATGCTAAAAAAACTGAACAAGAATATGCTCGCACAAAACCGGCTAACATCAAACGACTGAAGGACAAATTGAAAGACGACCCACGGCCCAGAAAAGTATATGAAGCAACGGGGAATGACTCAAATATTGCACCAAAAGACATTAGACAAGTACAGAACATGAAATTTAACATGGCGAAAAAGGACAGAGGGTCGACACATCGATCAAATATTGCAGATGATATCCTGGATGTACTGAATAAAATTGATGATCATCCTTTGATCCAGGCAGTGCTGCGAACAAAGGACAGTCCTCCGTGCATAATTCTATATACAAAGAACCAAATTAGAGACAAAGAATTCATGTACAGATAGGGTAAGAAATCCAAGCGTTTTAGGTGTTGATAGGCCATTTAATCTAGACACATGTTATGTGACGGTGACAGTTTTTCAACACATGAATTTGTTCAGAAAATCATCCAATCATGCTAGGTCCAACATATCTGCATTGGGATGGCCATTTTAACATGTATCATAAATTCTTTTCACATTTACATGGAGAATTATCAGACATCAAAGGTACAGAACTGGGAGGGGCCAAATTAACATTTGGATCGGATATGGAAAAGGCATTGCAAAAGGCAATCAGCCTTGCCTTCCCCGCATCTGATCGTATTATGTGTGTTCGCCATTTCCGAGAAAATCTTAAATGACATTTACAAGACAAGGTAGGTGTGACAGAAAAATTAAAGAAAGAAATTGACAATAACATATTTGGCACGCAAGGATTATTACATAGACAGGATGAGTTCGAATTTGATGCATACGTGTTAGAATTGACTATAGAATATGAGCAATCATTACCAACTTCTGCTCATTATTTAACAAATATTTGTACAACTTTATGAAATGATGTATTTCTATCGCAAAAAGCCAAAAAGTAGCTGGGTTTCAACTGGGCAAACAATGCGTGTGAATCTATAGATTTTATATTGAAACTGTGTACCAACTGGAAGGTCATGAAAATACCAGACCTAATTGAGAAGATGTATAATATCATTGAATTACAGTATGCAGACATCAGACTAGCAATTCACGGACAGGGCAATTATGAAATTGTGACTTGGGCAGCACATTTCGCGTGAGACACATTTTTTGGGGACAGATGACAGAGGATGAAAAAACAAAAGCATTTGAGAAATTTCAGAAAGGACTGAAAAAGAAAGAAAAGACTGTGACATCGACTAACGGACACCTTACAGTTCTAAAGACACAGAGAACAGCCAAAAAGCCTGGACAGCAGAAAAGGGTAAAGCTGGCATGCACTACCACCATAAAATGGTCATTATATATATTCTCGATAGCAATCTCGTTTAGATAGCCAGTTTAAATGTGTTTACTTTTTCGGTGCTCCTTTCCACGTTCGCATTTTTATGGTAAGCATGAAGTGACATTTTCTTAGTGACGGAAACGAGAATGGGTGGGGGTGGGTGGGGGTGGGGTGGGGGTGGGTGCTGAGAGAGATTTGAGTGTCTGTTTCGACTACTGTATATATTATACTTGTATATGTAAAAATTTGTATAATTTGTGTTTGCGTTTGCTCGCCTGCGTATGTGCGTGCGTACGTTCTGAGAGAGTTTTGAGTATCTGCTTTAGTTGTATATATATAACATCAGGTGTCTTCTGATAACATGTATTGATGAGTAGATTTAATATTAATTACGCCATATCAGTCTTATTCAAGCGTGTTGATAAGCTGTGGCCGTAAATGTAAATGATCATAAATGCATACTGACTACTGTATAGGCCTATATTATACTTGTATATGTAAAAATTTGTAAATATTTGTATAATTTGTGTTTGCATTTGCTCGCCTGCGTGCTTGCGTGCGTGTGTACGTAGTATGTGCTGTGAGAGTTTTGAGTATCTGCTTTAGTTGTATATAACGTCAGAAGTCTTCTGATAACATGTATTGATGAGTAGATTTAGTATTAATTACGCCATATTAGTCTTATTCAAGCGTGTTGATAAGCTGTGGCTGTAAATGTAAATGATCATAAATGCGTACTGACTACTGTATAGGCCTATATTATACTTGTATATGTAAAGATTTGTAAATATTTGTATAGTTTGTGTTTGCGCTTTGCTCACCTGTATGCGTGTGCGTCTGTGTGTGTGTGCGTGCGTGCGTGCGTGCGTGCGTGCGTGCGTGCGTGCGTGCGTGCGTGCGTGCGTGCGTGCGTGCGTGCGCGCGTGTGTGTGTACGTATGTCCGAATAATAAGTATACATGCATGTGCACATGTGTAGGTGCGATGGCTCTTTGGATCTCGAGGGGGTGGGGGTGGGGGGACTGAATTGAAGTTAAATCGATTATATCTGTATGCATTCAATACTCATCAGATTCTTTGATCATTAATTCTCTAACTCTCCGAGATTCGCTAACATCATGAGATCAGCCAAGGTGTGTGTGTGTCTGTGTGTGCGTGCTCATGCGTGTTTCCTAATAATAAGTATACTTGTATATGTGTTTGCGTGCAATGGCTCTTTTGGATCTTGGGGGTGGGGGGTGGGGGGACAATGAATTCGAATCGATTATATCTGTATGCATTCCATACTCATCAGATTCTTCGATCATTAATTCTCCGAGATTCACTAACATCACAAGATCAGCCAAAGCGTGCGCACATGAGCGTGTGCGTGCACACGCGTGTGCATGTGTGTGTGTGTGTGTGTGTGTGTGTGTGTGTGTGTGTGTGTGTGTGTGTGTGTGTGTGCGCGCACATCATCATCATCATTATCACCAGCACCATCAACATCATCATCAGTTACAAGGCATAACCCTGATAACACACTGCTTTTTATTGCCTCGTTCATTGTAAAAATTACCGGTAAAATAACTTGTATGTCTTTGGTAGAATTACTATTTAATAAATGTGAAATATTCGGTTGAGTGTTTTGAAACTAATTTGACTTGGCGCTGTTACTGTCCCTAGCGACGTGTGTAGAGTTCAGATTGCCCAGGAAGCCACTGCCTCTATTTCCAATGGGAGATTACAGCACATGAACTGAGAAGTACAGAAACACTTTTGTCAGAGGAAAGGCGCAGGTCTCTGTTTACTTATCACTTAAATATGCCTTGATAATTCTTTCTTTACTAAATGTCTTAAACTTCTGCTTTGCCTGCGGCTGGCTTAACAGTGGTTTTGCCAGTGCGGTTCGACTCCGCCTCCTACTATAGAAAAAAGAGAGAGAAAAAAAATCTGCATATTTTACTTTGAATATATTCACCATAATATAACTTTTTGTGCATATGTTTATGCACGAGATAGTTAATATACCATTAATTGAGTTTAAAACAGTATCGATCAGTCATCTTTATGTTCCGGTCAGCATAGGTCAGTACCGGTTAGTATAGGTCAGTACCGGTCGGTATAGGTCAGTATTTGTCGGCAATTATTTGCGCCCGACATACATCACCTCAGTTATGAAGTGAGGCTAAGTTCATTGAATTTGTTCTCTCTGAAGTACCACAGGACGCGTGGAGACCTGATTGAGGTGTACAAAGTGACCAGAAACATCTACAATGTTGATCCATCCAATCTCTTCAGTGAACCCTCCACAAGCATCACCCTTGGCTATAGCTTTAAACTAGGAATTCAAAGCTGCAACATTCACTTAAGAAAGTACTTCTTTACAATAAGTACCCCGCCAATCTGGAATCACCTACCTGCACACATAGTGGGAGCTAAGAACATAGACGAATTAAAGGCCAAACTGGACTCATATATGACAAACTCAGCATATATCTCTTCGACTAATATTTCGAATATGATGTAGACTGTAGACATGATACCGAAAATGATCCACAACTAGTTTCTCTGATTACACAGAAATTCGTTATGTATATTGGGAGTGCAGACTGGACTTAAAGTGCAGGTGGCACACTGCAGTTAACACATAAACCAGTGCCTAGCAGCTGTAGGCGGCACACCGCAATATGTGGCTGTTGGGCATGCGCATCCCATAAAACAGCATTTAAAGCCAAGTCCAGGAGCTGTAGGTGACACACTGCAGCTAGCGGCTGCTGGGCATGCACATTCAACTATAATAACTAGCAAATATTAAGATATGTACAATATCTATGACTGTTAAGTAATAGTATGTAACAATGTCAAATTCGCTCTCTTCGCATTCGCTAATTATAAGTGGTTAAGATATCGACGGAACTAGAGGCTTAAGTCCTGAGAAAATGATAATGATGATGATGATGGACAAGTATTGAATCTTGAATCTTGACAGCACTGTACACCTCTCAAACTATCTCAGAGTGACGGGAACTACATACGAGAAGGAATGGGGAAATGCGGGAAGTTTTAATATTTTCTGTGTTAAAATTTGACATTTTACTAAAATCAAAAACAGTACATCTGGTGAAATATAATACAACAATTACATAACAATATTTCGTTATGTCCTTAGTCAAAAGGTTATCTGCAAACCTCGTTTTTGTGTAATGTTACCAGTCTTCGTATTTTTTTAAACCAGTAACTTGTATCTTGAACTCTTCTTAGGACTTTTTAGGATTTAACTGTGGACCAGGCTATTACTTAGATATGTTTCACGTTCCTGTATTCCCGTTTTCCAATACTCTGCCATGAACTCAAATTTCATATCCTCATTGAGTCATTCCTGAATCTTGATTTCCCCAGAATCTATCAATTAGGGCTACTTCAAAAGCAAAGACAGTTTTACAGTATACAATTTCTTCAGGCAGACTGTTCTGGGTATCCACCACCTTTTTAGTGAAGGTGTATTTCCTTAAGTAGGTCTGTCTTCTTACATAGGTAGAATTCTTGATGCCATCAATCAATGCATACCTCAAAAGACCACAAGCAAAGAATCACACCGCATGCAGAAAAGAAGGGCATTATCGTCAATCTCTCTC
Source organism: Chaetoderma sp. LZ-2023a (assembly GCA_034401795.1). Taxonomy (NCBI): domain Eukaryota; kingdom Metazoa; phylum Mollusca; class Caudofoveata; order Chaetodermatida; family Chaetodermatidae; genus Chaetoderma; species Chaetoderma sp. LZ-2023a. The sequence goes on along the minus strand of CM067369.1, from coordinate 176,912,443 downwards.
CCTACCAGGCTTTTTCCGTATGGCATGAACAATAGAAGGGGGAGAGATTGACGATATAGCCAAAAGAAGTGCATGGATGATGGATGAATGATGCTGTCAAAAACAGATTGAGAAAAAAGCGACAAACCTTCAGCAGATTTCGAGAGACCCGCGATGAAGTGCATTCAGGGTTGTTTTGATTTAATCAAATCGATTAAATCAACAATTAAATCGAGCTGAAAAAATCAACTTTTTATTTTTTTGATTTCGATTTTTTTTCCTCCTCAACTCATCTCATTTGCACTATAAAATTTATAAAGATTTTTTTTGATTTGTTAAAGGTTATTGTAGCTATTGTTTCAGATAGTTAATAGGCCTGGTTATACAATATTATGCTAATATAAGAACTAAGAAGCTTTATTTCTATCAGTACAGTTAGTGGAAACTTTCCTTAGTTGTTATTTGATGCGTAAACACAGCACACACCAATATTATTTATAACAGTTCTGTGGATATTATTTTTAACTGACTTGACTTTGACTGCTGCCAGCCACTACTGGCACTAGACAATAATTTCACTAGACAATAATAACTAGACCAGCTGAATATTTTTAAACAAATTTAACCGACAGTTATTGCCGACTACATTCAGTTAAATTGTATTAAAAATATTTTATACCCTGTCCAGACTTATACAGCCTTATACAAATTTTATCCACAAAATATTAAGACGGATAAAATGTAGCCCATCAAGTGTAGACAAAACATGGCTACGGTAGTGTAGGCATATTTGTTAGAAATTTGGTCAATGGTCATGACCCGTCCAGTAGAACGGCAGTTATTTCAAAATATGATAACAAGTTAAAAAATGTCTTAAGAACAACAAGAACAAATTATGGGCTGCATATTGTTATAATACATTTCAATAGTATAAATAAGCTCAACATTGTTAGAGTGATTATATTCTATTTAGCTCCGAACATGAGTGCATGTAAAAAAAAAAATGAATGATTTTGTTATAACTCTAGTAAACAAATCATAAAAATCGAAAAAATCTGATTAAATCGAAAAATAAGTCAGATTTTTTCGAAAAAATCATGATTGTTTTCCAACCGTGAGCACATTATAAAGAATATGCCAGATGCCACCATCAGTTAAAATGGGAAGTGAGGAAGGCAAAGAGAGTGTTTGAAAGAGAAGTTGCAGCGAAATCAAAGTTTAATCCCAAGACGTTCTATAGTTATGTCAAGTCAAAACTGAAGACACCGTCTGATATCGCTGACCTCAAACGGGCGGATGGTTCAATAACCAAATCAGACTGAAAAAGCAGATGTACTACATAATACTTTACCAGCGTATTCACACACACAGATACTACGGCTATAGTATATCCTTATTCTTACTTACCCCTCATGAAAAGTTATAACTCACGTTTATTTCTGTTATTTAATTTTTCCGCTTTCTTCGTATGGCGAAAAAAGCATCATAGAAGTATTGCCTTACTTAATAATATGTTGTAGACATTGAAAACATTATAGATAATTTTATTTATAGTAGGCTGGGGTGCAGGGAAGATCACTCTTCTTAGTCAAAATAATTGAGTCAGAATTTTGGTTGTTTTTTTTCATGGAAAGAGGGGACGTTTTCTACCACGTTTTACAACATGGTATTTGATTGGATGAATAAAAAACATTGAGAAAACAGATAGTAGGATAGATTAGGTGTCTGTGTCTAGTAGTTTTATGTCCGGATGTTGATATTTACACTAAAAGTTAAGGCCCTGAAATGTTTGTTATTGAGAAAAAGTAAAATATACATTTAAGCAAAACACAGCCATAAAATTTATTTCTACTTGTGTAGAGACATTCAGAGAATTAATTGATATGTTAAGTTAACTTATATTTCATAGGAAAATATGTTTTATCAATTAATTTTGTGAGGTACTTGTAGCATATTTTTGACAAGTATAAACTTCTCAAGTCGTCCTTGTAAACACATAACATGCGCATATTAAAAGAACAATTGGTAGAGTTGGTTACAGGAATTCTCATAAGGGTCATTTTGAGGGTAGATAGACCTAAAATGCAGCTTGGTGTGGACAGTGGGGCCCCATGGGACCCCTGAAAATATTGTATGATTGTAATACTAAGTAGTTTTATAGGTTTTTGCACAAAACAAAATCTAGCATGGGAGCCTCATAATTCATGGTTGTGAGGCCATGGTACCCTCTTATTTTAGCATGGATGAGAAATACTGCTCAGGAACACCAGACTTCAATTGGGCGTATTGTGTAAGCCAGATTTCAGAGTGTGTGGTCCATGGTCCAGAGTGAGTGGAAAGGTGAAGATTTTAACACAGACTGGACCCCCATAAATTGAATGTAGTGTTTGTAATAAGTCGTTTGACAATGGGAATATTGGCGAAGCGGCTCTTGTTAGCCACATGCCGGGGAAAAAACATGAGACACTGACAGAATTCGTCTAAAGCCAGCGCCGAAAGTTACAGATTCCTTTGGTTCAAGGTAAAAATGTTTTACATTTTCACATTGATAGTACCAGAATCATTTAGAAGCGTAGCAATTTTATATCGCCCAACGTTAGATGATCCCAACTTTACCCTCGTATCATGAGGCCTCTTGTGTTGGCTCGTCATTGAGTGAAAATCATGAATTCCTGTTTTTATGGCGATCATTTAGAAGCGTGGCAATTTTATATCGCCCAATGGGTTTTTTATTGACTGTCCGACAGCTCTTTCGTATCGCGAGGCCTCTTATGTTGCCGCATTATCAAGTGAAAATAATGAGGGTTCCTGTTGCTATGGCGATATGATCAGCTATAGTAAATTTAAATTAGTGTATGTGTATATGTGCAGGGTTTAACTTGTTATCTAAAGGTGGGGATGGTGGGGTGGGGGTGGCCCTCAACAAATAAATGTGTGGTCTTAAGCTCAACTTTGCATGATAGCTGTTGAATATTTTGAAAATAATTTGACTGGAAACTATTGCTGCAACAGTTTCCAGTCAAATGTGCTGCTGTAATGAATTCATATCTGGTTTGCATCCTGAAAAACACTGAGCCAATCCTAGACAAAATACGGTTCCCAAAACCACTCATAGACAATATACTGTTCCCAATCTAGATTTTGGGGCTACAGTAAATACCCTCAAAAAGTCCCGTTATAATGAGAAATCCTGTGTATGTGTGACACACTGTGTGTTTGTGTGTATGTTGATATTTCTGGCTATGTTAGATTAAGATAACTCCTATGATCTTTTAATAGTGTGTTTTGATAGGATAGCTGTTGAATATTTTGAAAATAATTTAACTGCAAACTATTGCTTCTTAAAGCAGCAAGTTTCCAGTCAAACTATTTTCAAAATATTGAACAAAAAATGTGTTGCTGTAATGAAATTCATATCTGTGTGTGCGTGCGCTGTGCTTTGACATTCTTGTGACAATTATTTATATGCGGTATTGTTATTTTCCACTACTGCGGTTGCTTCAGTTCCATAGGCAAAAGTGCGCACGCTGTGTTTTGATATTCTTGTTTTATAAAGTTTAATAAAGTTTATATATGATGAACTTAGTAACTGTGTTTGTTTTTTGTCTGATTGAAAGTCCCAAAATAAGGTCTGGAAAATTTGAAATTGAGTCTGGAAAAGGTATGGAATTTAATTCTGCTGAAGGTGTATGAACCCTGTTGTATGGTAGATTGAGTTAAACGTCGCAATCATGAGAAAGTGAGAATATTCTTCTATATGGCAATGTGATGATAAGTATAAAGAATGGATAGCACCGGATTTTGTAGGCTATTGGGTGGGTGACTGGTTCCCACGGGTGAAAATAAAAATAATTCTTGAACAATTAATAAATGTATTTTAAATGTCCAAAAAAACAACTTTATTTTGTATATAATCATAAATAATATTTAATTAAAAAATTTTTCAGTTTTGACAAGATATAAAACTGAGGCAGCAACTGCTTCCAGTCAAATTAATTTCAAAGTATTTAAGTTTTGCCTCAAAAATGTGGGAATTAATCACTGAAAGGGTTAATTACAATTTTCTTAAAGTTTGACACGCTATAAAACTTATTCTATGGAATATTTTGAAATTAATTTGACTGGAAGTCATTGCCGTCTCGGGCAGCAACTGCTTCCAGTCAAATTAATTTCAAAATATTTAAGTTTTGTACGGTTGCCTTGAAAATGTTTCTATTTGCCATTTAGTATTAACTATTGGTATGATCGGGCAATGCTACACAATGGGTATGGAAATTATAAAATGTAGTGTGGAAAAAGTATGGAAATTTATTCTGGTCAAGGTGTATGAACCCTGTATAGTGCTCTAATTTTAACATGGATGTGGAAAACTGCATGGGAATTTCAGTTTGGGAGCTCCAGTTTACAGGTTAGGACCCCCAGATTTCTAGTTGTGAGGTCCCTGTAACCTACTGGCTCCAAAATTTAGCTGCCATGAGAAGCTGGAGGTCATGTTGCTACATGAGGACTATAGAAAAACAACTAGATTGCCCGGTCGATGACGCGTCATCGCAAATCCTCACATTCACTGCATTGAACTTTTGACACACACCCCACACTCACTCCACATTTGATCGGAAAAAATGTTCTAGACTATAACTCTATCACACACACACACCACTACATGGTCACAACTTGTATACATTCTTATAAAGCCAGAGCCCATGTTTTATTTTATATATCTGGTCACATTGTGTGTTTTTAGCTCACCTGGCCTTTTAGGCCAAGTGAGCTTATGCCATGGCGACCGTCCGTTGTGGGTCTGTCCATCCGTCTGTCCTACAACTTTTCCTTTAAATGACTTCTCAAGAACCACGAGGCCGATTTCAATTATATTTGGCATGAAGCATCCTTAGGGCATAGGGATCCAAGTTTGTTCAAATGGAGCCGATATGCCAATTTGGTTGGTGGCCATCTTGGATTTTGTCCGATTTTAGGAAACGTCTTTAAAAATCTCCGAAACCGCTTGGGGAATCTATTCAAAACTCATGAAACATCATCTAGGGAAAGAGGTGAGCCCAGTTTGGTCAAGAAGACGTGATTGACCAAATGGTTCAGTGGCCATCTTGGATAACCTAGTTTTCCCGAAAATGACTTCTCCAGAACCATTGAAGGGAGCGGGCAGAAATTTGGGAGATATGATTAGGGACTAAGGGCCATTAAAGTTTGATCACGGGAAGTTGATCCGTCAAAAAAACATGGACCCTGTGGGTTAATCAAAATGTAGTGTGTTTGGTGGCCATATTGCACTTGCAAAAATGTCCACAAACTCATTTAAAAGACTACTAAACCACCCACCAACAAGTGTGACAAAAATTGATGCTGCTTCAGGCGAGTGACACAGGCCCCTTGTGCCTCTTGTTTGTTTTTGTTCTGGTTAGGTATACGTAGTTACCTTCATGAAAAAAATTACATTTCAACAAATTCGGTTTTTTACATAGATTACAAAGTAATCTTTATGGCATACCCCAAAAAACATCCTAATCATTTTTAGCTCACCTGGCACTACAAAATGAAAAATTGAATAAAAATGAAACAAAAAGTCACAGCTTGAAAAAGTTTGTGGATTTATACTTGATAGTATAAGTCTGCCAAATTTGGTAATTATTTTTCAATATATAAAAAACGGCTGCCCCAGCCCATTTATAGTGTTTTAACCAGATTTCGTGGCAATTCGAAATCCCATAGTAAACGTATGGGAGGAATCAAGATATTATATAGCCGATACTTAGAGCTTTGCTCAAAATGGTCAAGCTGCTCACAATATCATTTTGCAAATGAAAACGATATCACAATATCGTCAAACCTGCCTACCAGCTGTCCGTGTACACTGATGCATCACTGGAGGGGTGGGGTGGCCTGGCCGGGAGAACATAAGGTTTCGGGCACATGGACTCTCCTAGAGAGTCAGCTGCATATCAATCTGTTAGAAATGATGGCAGTAGAACTGGCACTGGAGAGATTTCCAGAAGTCAGGGGCAAGGTGATATTGATACAGTCAGACAATTCGACAGTGGTATCATACATGTACATAAATTACCAAGGAGGGACCAAGTCTCCCACACTGTGTATGAAGGTGTGGCACTTGATTCAATGGTGCAGGAATTACTCAGTTGTTTTGAAAGCAGCTCACATTCCTAGGCGATTGAACATTCTGGCGGATGCTTTGTCTCGCAGACAGAGAATTCTCCCAGCAGATTGGCCTCTCAACCCTCCAGTTCTATGAAGGATCTTCGAGCATTGGGGCAAACCCAACGTGGACTTGTTCGCCACAATGGGAAATGCTCAAATCATCACTTATGTCTCGCCGATTCCAGATCCAAATGCCATCGATATAGACGCTCTGGCGATAAGCTGGAAAGGGATGCATGCATACGCGTATCCACCCACCATCCTTTTACCGAAGGTCAGGATCAGGGACGAGCCATGCCTGGTCCTGCTAATAGCGCCATTCTGGCCCAGCAGGGCGTGGTTCTGGATCTGCTGGTAGACAATCCAGTGCATCTGCTCGAGATTCCGAACATAATCTCCCAAGTCAAGGGCCGCTTCCTACACGAGTGGCCCAAAATGGACAAATTGACTGCATGGATATTATCAAACAATGTTCCACATCAGAAATCTTCTCGACAGGCTGCGAGGTTTGGTGCAGCCGCAAGAAGGAGGTCAACCTTCATAAAACCACACGGTTAACAAATTTGCAGAATGGTGTGAAGGAAAGGATATTGATCCCTTTCAATCCACTATTCAGCAAATAGCAGACTTTCTCTGTGAGCTATTCTTTACAGGATTAGCTCCTGTCATGATTGCTGGATACAAGTCAGCTTTGGCATCAGTTATCCTTTGTCTAGTGTCTACATGTAGCCAACAGGGATAGTCCAGAGGTGGCCCAGTTGAACGTGATGCTGAAGGGAATGAGCAATCTTCGACTGAGACAACCAGTGGTCATTCTAGCCTGGAGTCTATCTTTGGTGCTTAATGCTTAATTAATTGATTGATAAATTTTTTGGGTGAAAATCTTAGATTTTATGAAAAAGTTGCCGGAAATTGTCAAAACATTACTCCTCATTAACGGCGTGGCAGATTTCAACTTAATTGGACTGAAAGGACCCTATGTGACTAGGCTTCAGAACTTGTATACAGAACTTTGTTGGTAAATTTTTCTGGTGGCCACCTTAGATTTTTGGGAAACTTCGGGAAATCAGTTAAAAGGCTAGTTTTAGCTCATTAACCGCTTGAACGATTTCAAGCAAACATGGCTGGAAAGACTCTATGGGTGTGTGCTTCAGAGATCGTATGAAGAATTTTGATTGGCTAATTTGTTCGGTGCCATCTTTAATTTTCCGAAGAATGGCTGGAATCATTTAAAATGCTACTCCTCATTAACCGCTTGGCCGATTTCAACCAAACTCAGCTGGACTGACCCTAGTCTGGTACACTTCAGAACTTGTATACAGAATCTTGACTGCTTGATTTTTTTGATTTTTTTTTGCGCTGCCATCATGGATTTTCTGGAAAATGGGAATTTGCTTAAAACGCTATTCCTCATTTAACCCCTTGGGCAATTTAAACCAAATTTGGCTTGGAGGATCCTATAGTGGTAGCCTCTAGAAATTCTCTTCCGCATTTTAATAGGTCAATGTCTAGGTGGCCATCTTTGATTTTATGAAAATTATCTGGAACCATTTAGTAATTTGGTAATGCAACAATTTACATGTATCTTGATTTTGAAAATTTGCAAGAATGACCCCCTACTACCTGGTAATATAAATTTTCAGACTAACAACAACAGGCTCAAGGAACAGTCTTAGGCTCCACTGCATAACACAATGCTAACAGAATGCTTGTTGAAATGTAAATTTATCAAAGGCATACCATGTTTTCACTCGTTAGTGATAGACGTTTGGACTTTTGTGATGGCGCTATACATCATTATGATTGTTACATCAGCTAACTAGTGACATAATGGACCTTTCCATTTTTAGCTATTCCCTGCCCATCTCTAACTAAGCTCCACCCACACTTCACCGTGTTTGGATTGATCGATCCCCAAATGCCCTAACTATCAATTTCCTGAAAACTATACAGGGAAGCTGTTGAATATTTTGTAACTAATTTGACTTGGTGCTGTTGCTGCCTATGGCAGCAACAGCGCCCAGTCAAATTAGTTTCAGAATATTCAACAGCATATTTATTAAAGAGTAAAGACATGCAATTCATACAACAATGCATAGCCCGTCTTCAAATATGCATTCGTGACGTCACTCGTTATGATGTCATTCTACACATCATGTATCTGATTATGGCGTTATATGATGGGTGGATACTCTGGAAAGGTGAATTGATTATGACAGCGGATGTACTTGAGCAACCGATAAGATCCTCCCATTTGTCTACAATTTAAGACAATAAAGGTCACTACCACAGGCCTCTCGTGGAGGGATTGCTCTCCTCTCGCCTCCATCTGCCTAAAACTAATTTTAGGCGAGTATCTTATTGCTCGCCTCCATTGCTTAGTCACAATATCAGCATACAACTGTATAGGTGACTACTGACACAGCTCGTCTCACTGGCATGACTGGGTTACATTTAAATTCAGGAGAGCAGGGAGTTATTGCTCCCCTTCAAAATTCTCATGGAGAGGCCTGCTACCACCATGCAGTTGGATTCCACAACTCTAGTCTTTCTCTGACATGCCCGACGACGAAAAATAAATCTGAAAAATTCAAGATGGAAAAATGTCAGAAAGAGGGAAAGGTGAGCGTCTGCAGTTTCTAGTGTTGGGAATTGGTACTATTTTTGTAATCGATGATTGGTTTTATATACTAATCGATGATCAATTAATGATTGATCATAACTGGTTCTCATTTTTTACCCATTTTGAATGCAGTAATTATAGCATGTTCAAGGATAATTACCCCTTTCAAACGAAGTCGCAGGTATGACAGATTCTTAATAATTTAAGAAATAATCTGTTGAACATTGTGAAACAAATTTGACTGGAAGCTGCTGCTGCCTTAGGCAGCAACAGCTTCCAGTCAAATAAGTTTCAAAATATTCAACATGTTATTGGTATGGTTGCTTTGAAAATAACATACTATTTCAGTGCTGAAAGAATTAATGTCTTAGACTAAGGAGTAATACTATATAGTTGTAACAATTAAATTTAAATTCTTTTCCTGAAAGTATTCGTTTTCTAGCTTGACCAGTTAAATTATATTAATAAATTCAATTTATAAACAACCAAACTCGATTTCTGAAATCATGATCGATCGGTTGGTTGAACATCCAAACCAATCAATCATCGATCAAATCGATTAATCGGAACAACACTAGCGGTTTCTGATTGTGCTTGTTACATGTAGTTGCGACTCAACAACTAGTATGCAATGCTCTGTCAGTATGTGTGTCTCACGACTGTCTGTCAAATTTCTGATATTTTATACAAAGCTACATTGTACCTTTGGTTAAAACTATAGCGAGTTTTATTTGTTATTTCTTTTTAGGACTTCGGAGGAAGTTGACTCGGTTTTCCTGTATGCCAAACTTGAAGCAGCTGATCACAATCCTTGCGCTCAGAGCATTTACTTTTCTGAGAATCTAGATAATGAGAGCATAAGGCTTGTGGAACTTGAAGACGAAGTTCTACAGTCATTACAGGAAGGGACCAGGTATTTACAAAGTGGTGTGTTGATTTGATTTTTTGTGTCTCACATAAAATCAATATTTTAAAACATTTCCCTACAGAGTACAATACCAGTTTAGATACATGTAATTCTCCACATTTGCTGACATGGCTGAGCACCCATTTTATAACTGACTGAACTGTTGACATGTCTGCAATAATCGCAAAAGCTGCTCACAGCAAATTTCAGCTAAATCAACTAAAAAATAAGAAAGAAAGAAATGTTCTAGACTTTGTGCCAGGTACTGGACATTACATGTATGTATGTGTATTCCAAAGCAATAGTTACAGAATGTTAGTTTACTTCTAACTTGATGGATGAGTACTTTTCGGCGTAAGCTAACAGCTATCTAAAAAGTAGCTACATGTACAGTACAGGACGGAATAATTTGTGACTAAAAACGAGAGAACAATTTAACGAGATTAAATTTTGGTTGCAAAGGCGCTGGTCGGCGTCTCATCACGTTTGTTGGTTTTGTTTATTGGGCGCCTACACCTAGATGTATTTGAGCCATGACTCACTCTGAGAGTTGATTCCACTAAGGGTTGAGGATTGCGTTTCTTCCCCTGAAGGGTGACTATAGATAAAAATCAAAACTGAAAAAATCCAAAAGTAAGGTGTTGCTATTGGTGTGTTGGCTTTGGCTGGTGTCAATGTTGTATGCCGTGTAAAGGAGTGGTGGGAGGGGGGATTACTTTATTTCTCTCAGAGGTGGGATGGGGGGTGGATTAAATCTAGAAATGGAAATCATGAACAATTTTGAAATAAAAATATTAAGAGACGAAACAGAAATAATACTATCTAATAAACCTAAATAACTTAAAATAATGGCATGTGATTAAATAATCAAGAAAAATTAAAATCTAGTGTCTGGAAACTAAAGATCCAAAGTGAAAACTTAGAATTATAACCTGTTACTGTTAGAAATAATAAGTTGAATGCAGATGGCGCTATTTGGGAGTTAAAAAGGGCCTATTAGTCACGTCGTCAAGTCGCTAAAAATCCTTTCATACTCATGATAAAATGTTGATCCACCGCTGGACAAAGCAGAGCCATTCAGAGCGACAACATCTACACCAAAAGTAAAGCCATGCCAGTCATGATTCTCATGTGCAGTTTTCGCGTTTCCAGCGCCACATCAACACCAATGTCTGTGTCATTGCATCATCAGGGGAGTCATCACCAGGAACACAGCAGCGAGCACGCAGTGTCCTCACACATCCTCACACGACCAACAGCATCTCTCCAGGGCGGGTTGATTGCAGCTCAACTATAAGGCCGCCTTGGGTGCCACGTGGAGCCGACCCACATCCGGACCATGTATGGATCATCCTGACCTCAATCCGTCGTCACGTTCTCTCTCTCTCTCTCGCTCTAGCCTCATCGCATTCTACTCACGCTGAAGAAAAACAAAATTATCAGAAACACTGAAAAATGTGTATGAGAATGTTTGCTGTTTGCGCTTAGACTAAAAACTGCCACGTTACTAAATTCCCCGTGATTTAATACATACACGCTTATAGAGAACTTAAAGAAAGAAATCACGATGTCTCCACTAAAATCAAATACGCGTCATTGAGAAACAGAAAATATTATGCAGTCACAAGTGCATTTTCTGCGAAGTGGTGTAAATCTATGACACGTTTGATATGTCTCTTCTACCGATTCCTGTCTAATTTTTAACTCACCTGGCCCGAATTCATTTTAATGAATTCCAAAAAATATTAATTTTCAACATTGTTTTTTTGTGCACGATATTCAACTGAGTGAGCGTAGTATGCCGCGGCGACCGTCCATCCATCGTCCGCCCATCAACTTTTGCTATAAAACACTACTCATTAACCACTTGGCCAATTTCAACCAGATTTGACTATGGTCGTAGGCTCCAGAACTTCCATTCGGAATTTTGAATCATCAATTTCTTTGGTGAAAATCATAGATTTTATTAAAAATGTACCGGAAATTGTCAAATTGCTTTTTCTCCTTACTATTCTGAACGATTTTAACCAAATTTGGCTGAAAGGACCCTATGGTGGTACATGTAGGCTCCAGATGTCCATTCAGAATTTTGATTCGTCAATTTTATGGGTGAAAATCTTAGATTTTATGAAAAATCTACCGGAAATTGTCAGATTGCTTCTTCTCCTTAGTACCTTACCATTCGGAGCGATATCAAACAGATTTGGTTGGAAGGATCCTGTGGCGATGGGCTCTAGAACTTCCTTACAGAATTTTGATTCGTCAATTTTTGGGGTGATAATCTTAGATTTTATGAAAAATTTACCGGAAATGATCAAAATGCTACTCCTACTCCATAGCTGCTTGACATATTTCAACCAAATTTGGGTAGATGGATTCTACGGTGGTAGGCTCTAGAACTTCCATTCGGAATTGTGATTCATCAATTTTTTGCGTGAAATATTAAATTTTATGACAAATTTACCGGAAATGGTCAAATTGCTTCTTCCTGTCAACTTAACTGATTCCAAGCAAATTTGGCCAAAAGGATCCTATGATCATAGGCTCTAGAACTTGCATTAAGAATTTTGTTTCATTAAATTTTTTGGGTGAAAATCTTAGATTTTGTGAAAAATATACCGGAAATGGTCAAAATGCTACTCCTCCTTAGCTGCTTGACATATTTCAACCAAATTTGACTAGATGGATTTTATGGTGGTATGCTCTACAACATGTATTCACAATTTTGATTGATCAATTCTTTTGGTGGATATCTTAGATTTTATTAAAATTCTACCGGAAATGTTCAAAATGCTACTACATTGTGTACTACTCCTTGGCTGCTTGACATATTTTAACCAAATTTGACGACGGTAGATGGATTCTATGGTGGTACGCTCTAGAACGTCTCTTCAGAATTTTGATTAATCAATTTTTTGGGTGATTAGGGTCGAAACGCCTTTAAAATTTATCCATGGAAAGTTGATATGTAAAATAAACATGTCTGCCATGAATCAATCAAAATTTAGCGTCTTTAGCAGACATCTTGTATTTTCTGCAAATATCTGAGAAAATCATTAAAACCACTGGGCTAATTTTAATAAAACTAGGCTAAATCTTCTTCACAGAAAATTGATTGGTAAATTTTTAGTGTTGTCATTTCGTTTTGTTCGGTTGCCCTGGCCAATAGTTCCAGGTGTGGGATACAGGCCCCTTGGCAGAAAATTAAAGAAAATTGGTTAAAAGACCACTATTAAAGAAAGCGGATAGGTCTATATTACGCATTTTTCCAAATAAAAGTGCTTAGTGAAACCCCGAACAGTCTTCTAATAAGTAATAACCTCATGTGATATGCATATGTGGTTGACCAGTTAGTACGTACCAGTACCTGACTACCCTGGCAGTCGACCTCCACCACACCATGCATGTACATACTACATGTAATCATGTACCATCCCCATCGACACTATCGCTGAGGTGACTTGGATTGGATTCAGAGACGTTACCGAATGTTCACCAACCCCCCATCAATACACACATCGCAGCACCTGAGGCACCAATTCTGTGAACAAAATGGAGACTGTCCTGCCCTAGCTCAACTGCGAATGGCCTTCCACGCCCTCCACCATCCGAGTGCCATTCAAGCCACTGCAGGGTGACCAGACCTTATGGGACGAAAAAATCCCGAAAATAGGGTTGGATCTAACAATCACTCTATTTAAAGAATGCTAACTCCACAAAATGGAAGTGGTTAAAAGAGCACTATTTGATTGAGATTCATCAACCTCATTGTATGGAGCCACAAGGCATCAACAACATAGGACTTCTTGGACAAGCTTAATGGATGCTCGGTGCACGTGTGTGTGTGCCTGCCCACCTGTTTTGTTTGTGCATGAGCAGAACCACCCCGTAATGTTCTTATCAAACAACCCTTATTTATCTGAAAAGATTAAATCCTGGGGATATACCATCAGCCGATGGCTCTGGTTTGGATATATTGTCGCTTTGATTGGTTTCTGATATGTATGAAGAATAAAGAAAATCCTTTGGATGTAGTACTTGAGGATCTTCTGCAGTGGTCTTGACAACATGCTTGAGAAAGGATGAGTCCAGGCATGCCAACAAAAATATATTTGAAAACTTACCACTGGAATAAATGACACGTTATCTAACCCATTCATTCCAGTGCTAAGCGGTAATAATTGATATTCACTCACATGACTAAGCAAAAATTTTGGTTTTCAAGGGACAGTTAATTGAACGATTAACAATCTATACATCGTGATTGATTGTGCTAGAATATGATGGATACAGTACAATGTAAGTATGCACGATTTTAGTAATGACTGAAAACATTCATCTGTTGTTTTGCCGGCTTAGAAAAGAATATTTCAGTTACATCCATACATGTACACCGTACATATACATGAACGTATTCAGTAGTGTTGGGAATCGATCAAATCGATTAATTGGAACAACACTAGTATTAAGGTGGTTACATTTTAAAAATAGTATTCTTTTCCTCTGGTTTGTCTCTGAAAACTGAGTGTACAGTGTATTTCTTCTACATCAGGTTGGTGATTCGTGGTGAGAAAGATGATCTCGCTGTACTGTGCACAAAAAACAGAACATATGACATTAAGGAAGCAGAGACATCCAATCTTCTGCTTATTCTACCAGAATGCTCATTGCCTGAAGATCTTAAAGAAACCGGCCCACAGCAGTACCACAGGACAGTATGTTTTGTCAAGCTAGTATAACCATATTTAAATAATTAATGAAACCTAAATTAACCCCTTAATGGTCATGAGTTGTCATGGTACTCGGACCATACTGACCAGTAGAGCTGCGCGATATTACCGAGAAAACTGTGATATACATGTACCATATTCCGTTACCACAAGCATTTCAAAATATTGTCACTACTCACTACTATCAATGACAAAATTCGAGAAATTGGTACCTAAATAAAAATAAAAATGTGTGTTCAGAACTTTTAAAATCTTCCCATACCTATAGTGATAGTATGTGGATAAATATGTGCTAATAGAACCAATAAGTACAAACAGCCCTACTATTAGCCGGGAGAGGCTAGGGAGGCTTTGAAATCACAAACAGCAAGACATCAATGACTATATTTACAGGCAGAATTATATGATGTATGCCTTGCAAGTCTCATAGTAAGATTAATATATTTAAAACATTTAGATTCCTGCTTAGGCAGATAAATTAACCACCTAACCCTTGAATTTATTCAAGAAGATTTCAATTTTCTCATAGAAAATGTCCATTTGCAGACCAAGAAAAGGCTATTTTTGAAAATTTACCACTGGAATGACTGGCTCGGTTGTCGAGCCAGCCATTCCAGTGGTAAATTTTCAAAAATAGTCTTCATAGACCACTGCAGAAGCCCTTTTTGGCTGATATGAATGTTAAGGGGTAAGATACATGTATAATATATTGCCTATTGTATTACATGTATTTACATGTACACATGTACAATGTAGTCCAAACAATGTGTCGCTAAGCAAACATGCTAGAATAATAGTTCACATAAAAGCTGCATTCTCTTCATAGGCTAGAAAACCTTCTTGTAATGACATCTGATTGGTTGTTCATGAACTAGACCATGGGGATAATCCGTTACTATGCTTCATTTATCAATGAAAATTTAATGAAATATGCATGCATGTGTAATATTTTTTGTGCCATTTTGATGCTTTGTTGACAGTGAGTAACAATGAAAAGTTGGTTAGTTTTAGTTCGCAGCCAATTCTGATGAAGTCAACTTGAAGGACTTACAATTATTTAATCGAAGTGTATACACATGTAGCACTGTTGACTAATGTAGTGTATTATCAAGATTATAATATAATGTTAAAATTGTGATTTATATTAAAGTACGTAGTGATATGTACATGTAGTACTACTGTATATTAATATAGTATCATATGATATAATACTATGCAATTCTACATCACTATTTTAATCATAGGACTGTTTTAACCATATATTTCTACATGTCATGGGCTGTATCACTCAGCTGGACTATTGGCATTTCAAGTAGAAATGTCATGTTCTACATGTACAAGTAGAGCCCTATAGATTTTTTTGTCAGTAATTCAGCAGTTACAGAGATTTTTGAAAAACATTAGACCAGTCAAAATTATGAATAGATGTTTTGCAAGTTACGATGTACCACGCAATCAGATCCATCCGGCTTTTTCTGTCATAACTTCACCTAGCTTAAACGTCACCATGTCTGACTCCCAGTTGGGCTGGGTGAGAGATAGAGCTGACATTACGGTATCCTGCGAATAAAATCTGCCAAGCTTTTTATAAGGAGATACGTTTTAAGTGATTTCTGGATAGTTTTTGGAAAATCCAAGATGGCCTCGGGAAATAGAGACCAATCAAAATTCTGAATAGACATTCTAGAGCCTGCCACCATAAGATCGTTACAGCCAAATGTGGATAAAATCTGACTTGTGGCTAAGGACGAAATGCATTTTGAAATTTTTTGGTAAATTTTGCATAAAATCTCAGATTTTCAGCCTCAAAGTTGACCAATCAAAATTCTGAATAGATGTTCTAAGCGTACCACCATAGGGTCCTTTTAGCCAAATTCAGTTGAACTTCACCAAGCGACTAAGTAGGAGATGCATGTTTGACAATTTCCAGTACATTTTTCATAAAACAAGATTTTCACCCACAAAAAGTGCCAATCAAAATTCTGAATAGGAATTCTGGAGCCTACCACCATGTGGGTCTTCTAACCAAATTTGGTTTAAATCCGCCAAACGACTAAGCAGAGGAAAATGGTTAATTCAAGTTTATTTTCTTTGGTGATAATACCTGTCATGGATAATAAATCAATTGATGGTGGTGTAGGAAAAACCTGTTATTCCCCTATGAAAGTTCCACTACATGTACCATTTTACTGCTGAATGGCATGTCACAATTTTACTGCCAAATTGCAAAGCAATTAACCCTTTTACTGCTGAATTGCAAGGCTCAATTAACCCTTTTACTGCTGAATTGCACAGCACAATCAACCATTTTACTGCTGAATTGCAAGTCTTCATTAACTATTTTACAGCTGAATAACAAGTTTCCATAAACCCTTTTACTGCTGAATTGTGAGTCAATTAAACCTTTTACTGCTGAGTGGCAGGTCTCCATTAACCCTTTTACTACTGAATTACGAGGCCCACTTAACAATTTTACTGCTGAATTACAAGTCTCAATGAACCCCTTTACTGTTGAATAAACGTAAAGCAATTGGAAATATAAAATTTCTTCTCGAGAATCACTGAACCTGATTTTAATCAAATTTAGTAGGATGCATACTTGTTGCAATGGATCTTTCTGGTTTTAGCTATGCCCCGCCCATCTCTAGCTAAGCTCCACCCACACCTCCCTCGTGTTGGGATCGATCGATCTCTGAACACGCTGACCATCAATTTCCCAAAAACTACAAAGGTAAGCTGTTGAATATTTTGAAACTAATTTGACTGGGTGCTGTTGCTGCCTTAGGCAGCAACAGCATCCAGTCAAATTAGTTTCAAAATATTCAACACCATGTTTATTAAATAACAAAGAATTACAAAGACATACAATTCATACAAGGTTTCGGACCATTTGAGATTTGGTGACGGTCCATATGAAACCATTTGTGACGTAACGATTATGACATCATTATACACGCGCTGAGCTGATTATGACATCATACGAGGTCTGATGATGAATGGATACTCTGGAAGGGTGAATTCTGGCCTCTTGTTTTATATTCTAACTATTGGTGGTATACATGTAGATGGACATTGCAGAAGCGAAAACAACTGATCTAATTTCATTATATTTATTGTCATCTATAACCAATCACACCATCTACCCATGATACTATGATTATTGATACAGATACCGTCATGTAAATGTCAATACCGCCCAGCTCTACCAACTACAAAGGGCTTACAAGAAATTCAATTATTGCGACGTGTAGTACAATGTAACTACATGTATACCGTTAAATATTTTGAAAATAATTTGACTGGACACATTGCTGACTAAGGAAAAAATAGCTTCCAGCCAAATTATTTTCAAAATTTCCACCAGCTTTCTTGTATGATTGCCCTTAGATAGTGATACAAAAAAGGGATTTCATTTCTTAGCAGATGTAGCCCAAAGTCACATTAGACAGGAACCTTTGACTTCCAGTCAAATTGCTTTCAGATTATCACACAGCTTTCCCGTATGTATAATCATGATAATTTGTGAAGTTGAGATACAAAAAAGTGATTTCACTGGTGAAAGTGTACATGTAGCCTCTGTTATAGATTACTCCGGGGAAAACTCGGATCTGCCAGGTAATTTATTTTTATTTTATAAAAATTTAATTTTAAGGCTGTTTACAACTTGCTTACTAAAGTCTGTATTTAATGTCCAGGTATGCGCCACTATTCAAAGCTATTATGAGCTTCGACCAACAAAACCCAAACTCCGATCGTTACGGAAAAAACTTGAAGAAAACATGTACAATGGCAAGGAGTGTGAAAATGATGAAGATCATCAAGGACAGAAAGTAAGACAGACACTATGATTAACACTAAGTTGTACAAATTAGAAATTATTTTGACCAGAAGCTGCTGCAGCTGTACTTCCAGACATTTATCCCCCTGCTATTCGCAAAAGCTATGGGATTGTTTTCGCGTCCATTTGTGTCCGTCACACACATGTTTTTGTTCATTAAGTACTTTTGCTTGTGGTATCATCATGAATCTTAATGTGATGGTTGGCTATGGTAGTATGGAATTGCCTGTTATCTTGTGGGTCAATCAGTCCGTCTGGCTTCTGATTTTGTGGCCATCCATCCCTCCAAATTTTGGGGGTTTTGATCGATAACTACTTTTGCTTGGATTATCTTGATTACACTTTATGGAAAGGTTGGCTATGGTAGTAAGGTGTGCACCATACAAATTATCACGAATGGAATCGTGGATAGGATTAGTCAGGATATCCGGGAACTCCACGTTATTTTGTGGGTCAGTGTCCATGCAATGTCCATCCATCTGTCCATCAGTGCATCCATCTTATCTTTCTGAGCTTGGGGCCATCTATCCATGCAAATTATGAGTTTTTGTTCGATAACTTGACTTTTGCTTGGAGTATCATGACGAAGGTTTATGGGAAGGTTGGCTATGGTAGTAAGGAGCTACACTTTGTTCTGTGGGTCAGTCAGTCCATCTGTCATCCATCTTTCTGAATGTGTGTCCATCCATCCTTGCTAATTTTGTGGCTTTGTTCCATAACCACTTTTGCTTGGAGTATCGTCACAAAATTTCATGGGAAGCTTGGCTATGGTAGTAGGGTAATTAATGCATGTTATTTTTTTGGTCAGTCAGTCCATCCATCCATCGGTTTCTGAGTTTGTGTGCATCCTTCCGTGCAAAGTTTGTGTTTTCGTTCGATAACTTTACTTTTGCTTGGAGTATCGTGACGAAAGCTTGGCTAGCTGGGTAGTGGAAAAATGCACCTTATTTTGTTGGTCACTCAGACCGTCCATCCATCTTTCTGACCGTGTGTCCCACCGTCCATGGAAATTTTTTATTCGATAACTGTCACTTGACGTATCATGACAAAACTTCATGGGGAGATTAGCTAGGGTAGTAGGGAAATGCACAATATTTTGTGAATGTCATTTCATCTGTCTTTCTATTCATCTGTCTTTTTGATCATATGTCTGTCCGTCCATGCAAATTTTGGGTTGTCGTTCGATGGCTACATTTGCTTAGAGTATTTTGGCAAAACTTCATGGGAAGGCTCATTCTTTTTTAGTTATGAAAAGCCAAGTGAGCTTATGACATGGCGACTGTCTGTCGTTCGTCAACTTTTTCTTTAATCGACTTGGCGAGAACCGCAGGCCGATTTCAATTATGTTTGGTAGGAAGCATCCTTAAGGCATAGGGATCCAAGTTTGTTCAAACGGAGCCGATCGGCCAATTTGGCCGACAGTCATCTTGGAATTTCTGAAAATCTATGGAGATCATTTAAAAGCCAGCTCGATAACCACTTGGCCGATTTCAATCAATCTCGGATGTAAGAACGCTAACATAGTACATGTATGCTTCAGAACTCTTATACAGAATTTAGTTTGGTCCATTTTGTCGGCGGCCATTTCAAATTTTCCGGGGAAAATGGCAGGAAATCGCTTAAAATGCTACTCCTCATTAACTCTTAAGCAATGTCAACCAGACTTGGCTGGAAGGATACTAGGCTGGTAGCTTTCAGAACTTCTATACAGAATTTTGATTGGTCAATTTTTCAGATGCCCATCTTGGATTTTCTGAAAATTTCTGTAAATCAGTTAAAAGGCTACTCATTAGCCGCTTGAACGAGTTCAAGCAAACTCTGCTGGAAGGCCCCTAAAGTGGTATGGTTCAGAGCTTGTATACAGAATTTTGATTGGTCAGTTTATTCGGTGGCCATCTTTGATGACCTAGTTTTCCCAAAAACTACTCCAGAACTGCTGAAGGGATCGGGCCAAACTTTGGCAGATACATGTATGATTAGGGCCTAAGGGCCATATGATTAAAGCTTGTTCATAGGAAGTTGATACATAAAAACCCGGACGGCCCTGAACTAATCAAAATGTAGCATATTTTGCGGCCATTTTGGAAATTTTTTTTTGATGGAATTTGAAGCCGAAATTAGTTTTATGTTTTTTTGGGTATGCTGATTTCAAATTTGACACTTTCGAAACTGTCAGATAAACGGTTTGGCGGCCATCTTGGATTGTTTTCCCACCCAGTACTCCCATACTAAAGCAATGGGAAATTTGGTCTTCTTTTCGAGAACCACTGGGCCGATTTTAATTATATTGGGCAGGAAACATCCATAGGGCATAGAGATCCAAGTTTGTTCAAACAAAACCGATCGGCCAATTTGGCCGGCCGCCATCTTGGATTTTCTCAAAATTTTGGAGATCACGTAAAGGCCTACTCGATAACCACTGGGCTGATTTCAATCAATCTCGGATGGAAGAACCCTAACATTGTATGCTTCAGAACCTTTGTACAGAATTTTGTTTGATCCATTTTGTCGGCGGCCATCTCAAGTTTTCCGAAAAAATTTAAAACACTACTCATTAACTTCTTGAGCAATTTCAGCCAGACTTGGCTGGAAAGATACTAGGCTGGTAGCTTTCAGAACTTCTATACAGAATTTTGATTGGTCAATTTTTCAGGTGGACATCTTGGATTTTCTGAAAATTTATGTAAATCAGTTAAAAGGCTACTCATTCAAGCAAACTCGGCTGGAAGGAGCCTACAGTGTTATTGTTCAGAGCTTGTATACAGAACTTTGATTGGTCAATTTGTCCGGTGGCCATCTTGAATTTTCCGAAAAAAGGCTGAAAATCGTTTAAAACGTTTCTCCTCATTAACTCCTAGAGTTATTTCAACCGGACTGGCTGGAACAAGCCTAGGGCGGTAGGTTAAAGAACATGTATACAGAATTTTGATTGGTCAATCTTTCTGGCAGCCATCTTTTTCTGAATATTTTGGGAAGTTAAAAGGTTACTTCTCATTAACAGCTTATCCGATTTCTACCAAGCTCAGGTGAAAGGTTCGTAGCCCAGTACGCTTCAGAGCATGTATACAGAATGTTGACAGCCTGATTTTGATCGTGGCTATCTTGGATTATTCCGAAAAAAGGAACATGCTACTCCTCATTAATCGCTTGGACAATTTGAACCAAATTTCGCTGGAAAGATCCTATTGAAATACATCACCGCTGTCTGTAAATGTCGCGCAGCAAAAATGTTCCATCTTTGGCCATGTGCTAAGGATGCCAGAAGAGACACCAGCGCAGAGAGCCTTGAAATTCGCCCTACTCGGCGCCAGCAAATACAAAGCCAGGATAGGATGTCATTGCATAAATCTGCTAAGCGTGCTACGAGGTGACCTTTAGAAAGCAGGACACGGTACTGTACACTCAAGTCAAGAATGGACTTGAGGAAGCTAAGGATTTCGGCTGAGGACAAGACACTGGGCAAAAGCGAAGAAGGACTGATTGCAGCTGTAGGATGTTTCTACTACTACAGCAACAGAATACAGAAATCATACATTGTGGGGGTCGGCTTCCGGTGGGTGTGGGGGGTGTGTGTACTGGGGGATCATTTGAATTATATCGTCTAGTTTTATTTCACAACCGTAGCGCTTTAATGGTCAAGCTGGTTAAAACCGGCTTCTGCAGTGATCTTAAGGAGTGGCCATTCGCATTCCAAACGAAGACTATTCTTGAGATTTTACGACTGGACTGCCTGGCTCCATAACCGAGCTAGTCATTCTAGTGGTAAATTGAAAGAATGTCTTATCTTGGCCTGCAAGTTGACATTCAATAAGCAAATATTTTGATTTTTTTAAAGGATTTTGACAACGTTTCTTCCCAAGCCTGAATAGAAGGGATTTGTATTGCTTTCAATTCCACAAACTATTTTAGCTGTACAGTATTTTGAGCCGTCATTTGAGCTAGAAGATAACTTACAAATTTTATTTCAAACTATTCCTGGTTCACTCTGTTTTCTAGTACACATTTGCAGATTTACGGAACACAGTTCAAGCCAGTGACACAGAATTAGAGATTGGATTGCAGAAACTACAAGCATGCCAAGTTGATGGTTTGTATTTGGTCATATATATATATATAGCCACTATATTATCTGTTTTTACCAGCGTCACTAGATGCAGGTGTATATATGCGAGCATGGGGTGCTGCTTGTTGTTGTTGTTGTTGTTCTTAAGACACTTTTGAATAACTCTGATTATACTGGAGGGATCTTCTCCAAATGTGGAGGGAAGTATGCCCGTAGGGTCCTGAGCTGATCTGGCAATTTTGGTGTCTAAATCTCAACAGCAACAGCTTTTAGCAACAGTTTTAAAAATGGACAGTTTTACGCATTCTTCAATAACTCTGGTTCTACTGGTACAATCTTCTCCAAACTTGGGTAGAAACTTGGCCAAGTGGTCCTGAGCCTGTATGCCAATTTTAAGGCTAAAGGATAAAACGCAACATTCAGCAAGATTGTTAGCTCACCTTACCTGAAAGTCCAAGTGAGCTTATGCCATGACGATGGTCTGTCATCCGCCGCCTGTCTGTCAACTTTTTCTTTAAAAGCCTACTCGTCATTAACTGCTTGACCAATTTTAATTAAACTCAACTGGGAGCATCAGGACCTCTATTCAAAATCTTGATTGGTCAACTTTTCCGCCTTCCATCTTGTATTTTCCAAAAATTGTCTGGAAATCTTTTAAAACACTGCTCTTCCAATATCAATGGCCCGATTTTGACGAAACTTGGGTAGACTAATCATGTGGTGGTACTCTTCAACACTTATAACAAGAACTTTGATTGGTCAATTTTTCCAGCGGCCATCTTGGATTTTCCGAAAATCCAAGGGAAATCAGTTCAAAACCTAATCCTCATTAACCACTCGGCAGATTTTAAGTAAACTTGACTGAAAGGACTCTAGAGTTCTATGCTTCAGAAGGTGTGTACATAATTTTGAATGGTCAAGTTCTTCAGCAGCCATCTCGAATTTTCTGACAAATGGCAAGAAATCGTTTAAAATGCTACGCCTCATTAACCGCTTGCACGATTTCAACCCGACTTGGCTGGGAGAATTCTGGCAAAGATTTTGGGAAATCAGTTAAAATTTAAAGCTACTCCTTAAAGCTCTGGTGTCCCATTAAATATAGACACTTTTGCACGAGATACGAGATGCTTGTTTAATTTACCCAGCATGCTATGCAACCCGTCCTACAATGCTACCCAGCATGCAATACTCTGACTAATCGTTGTAACTATTGGACACCATATTCGTTTAGTCTATTGTCTGCACAAGCTAGGATTTCTCAAACAATTCCAACCTGCTTGCACGTGCAAATGGTCATTTGTCCTCCAGCTCTGGAAGCGTAAACATGCACGTAGTGCGCACTCACGGCAGTACACTGTACATTCGATTTCAATGTTTCAATACTGTTCAGAGAAAATGTGTTAATGTCCAGGAGAAAATAGGAGAAAGCTTTTATATACATTGACAGTAATTTGCATGAAAGTTGTTACTACATGTATCAATTACCACACCAACATTCACTCAAATTATTATCAAAATAATTAGTCAGTAATGCAATTACTACCTGCTACATATTTGATAAAGATTTGAATGAAAATTGTTGCTGCAACAGCTTTCAGTTTATCTATTCTAAAATAAACAGCATAAATTTCGGTCAACACTTGCTACGGTTTTGAAGAGCAATTTAATTATAAGTTGTTACTGACTAAGGCACCAACAACATTATCAAATTGTCCATAGAATCACATGGCGCTCAGTATTACTATTTAAGTAGAGTGAGTATATACCCAAAATACGCTTTTCCTGCACACAGTAAATATGTCGCCTAGCTACTGTGTGTACGTTTCTGTTCAATTAATGCATTTCAAACAAATGCACAAATCTGTCAACGAAACATACACACCGTTTGCTAATCATTCATTCTTGCCGAGAAAGCGTATATAGGCCTAGGCTCCCTTTGCCTAAATAGTAATATATTGATTGCACGTGTGTGGATAATAATTTAACAATGTTGTTGGTGCCTTAGAAATCAACAACTTACAGTCAGATTGCTATTCAAATCCGTAGCGGGAGTCGACTAAAAATTATGATGATTACTTTAGTATATAGAGACTGAAAGGTGTTGTAGCAACAATTTACATTCAAAGCGGTATCAAATCTGTACCAGGTAGTAATCGCATTACCTAATTATTAATAATTATTTTAACAATAATTTTACTGACTATTGTTGCTGTCATTGATAGTAATAACTTTCATGCAAATTATTGTCAAAATATATGTAAAAGCTTTGTCAAATTTTCTGGAAATTGACATACTTGCGCTGAAGACTATTGAAATGCAGGCTGTCGACTGTACTGCCATGAATACACCCTACATGCATGCTTACGCTTCCGGAAGTGGAGTACAAATTACTATTTGCACGTGCAAGCATGTTGGTTTTGTTTGATAAATCCTGACCTATGCAGACAATAAACTAAACGAATATAGTGTCCAATAGTTACAACGATTATGGAGTCAGGAAATTGCATGCTGGTTAGCGCTGCATGCTGGGTAGCATAGCATGCTGGGTAAATTGAACATAAATCAGCAGGCATCTCATGCAAAATGGTCTTATTTAATGTGACACGAAAACTTTAACCGCTTGGCCAATTTCAACCAAGCTCATCTGGAAGGTCCCTAGGCTGGTAATCTTCAGAACTTGTATACTGAATTTGACTGCTTGATTTTTTTTAGTGGCCATCTTGGATTTTCCGAAAAATGCTGGGAAATCGTTTAAAAGGACTTCTCATTAACCGGTTGGGCAATTTCAACTGAATTTTGCTGGAAGGATCCTATAGTCATGGTAGTTGTAGACTCAAGAAATTCAATTCAGAATTTTGATAGGTCGATGTTTTGACAACCATCTTTGATTTTCTGAAAATTGTCGAGAAGCATTCAAAAAACGGTACTCAGTAATCAATGGCCAGATTTCACCAAGGCATTGGTGGAAAGATCCTATCATGTTACGCTTCAACACATCAAATGAGAATCTTGATTGGTCAATTCTTTTGGTGGCCATCTTAGATTTTCCGAAAATTATCCACTATTTAAGTGCAAACAGCTCAAATGCTAATGGTCCAGGTGAGCGTCACAGGCCATTGGGCCTCTTGTTAAACATTCTGTTGAATATTTTGAACCTATTTTGACTGGGTGCTGTTGCTGACAGCACCAGTCAAATTAATTTCAAAATATTCAGCAGCTTTCCTATATGATTTTCTGGAAATTGAGATTCAAGGAGTTCATGGTTCAATCGATCCCAGCATGGGAAAAGCATGGGCGGAGCTTATCTAGAGATGGGTGTGGCATAGCGAAAAGTTGATTTATCAATTGTCGAGAACACCGTAATGCAAACATGTATCAACATACATGGAGACTGGGTAGCCAGGTACCCGTCTCATTCTACCAGCTTCTTATTTTTCCCTTTTGTTATTCTCCTACTGGTAAAACCGGGTGGACTATAGGTTTGCTCCCCGTCTGTCGCAGTTGGTTTTCGCACTTTTTTTGCAGTCCTTCAAGGTATTCAACTGAGAATTGGTACATTGCTAAGTTACAGACTAAGTTAGAGTTTCACGCGTACATGTATGCATCAATTTATGATGACACCACCCCTCCACCCCCACCCCAATTTCGACTTAAGAAATACAAAAAATATCAACTTTCCGCACTTATTTTCACGCTCCTTCAAGATATTTAAGCGAAAATCGGTGCATCGCTTTAGTATAAGGAGTTTCAGAGCAATTTCATGTTTCAGACATTTTCGTCAATTTTCCATGGATTTATGCCCCGTTTCGACTTATATTAGTTTTTCGCAGTCTTTCAAGGTATTATACTGAGAATTGGTACATTGCTTTGTTAGGAGAAGTTACAGACCAAGTTTGAGTTTCAGGCCGATGCGTCAATCTTTGATGAAGTTTGACTTAGGAAATATAAAAAATATCAGCTTTCCACACCTTTTTTGGCACTCTTTCAAGATATTTAAGGGAAAATCGGTACATCGCTTGAGTATAAGGAGTACCTCCTTATACTAAAGAGCAAGTTCGAGTTTCATACATTTTCATCAATTTTTCATCGAGATATGCCCCGTTTCATCTTATGAAATTCGAAAAATAGTAGTTTTCCGCACTGTTTTTCGCACTCCTTCAAGATATTTAAGCGAAAATCGGTGCATCGCTTTAGTATAAGGAGTCTCGGAGCAATTTCAAGTTTCGGACATTTTCGTCAATTTTCCATGGGTTTATGCCCCGTTTCGACTTATATTAGTTTTCCGCACTGTTTTTCGCAGTCTTTCAAGATATTCTACTGAGAATTGCTACACTGCTTTGTTATGAGACGTTACAGACCAAGTTCAAGTTTCAGGCATATGCGTCATTTTTGATGGAGGTACACGTGTATGCCCCCTTCCGACGAAAAATATCAGCTTTCCGCACTTTTTCGCACTCCAGTATATTTAAGGGAAAATTGGTACATCGCTTTAGTATAAGGAGTTACAGAGCAATTTCAAGTTTCAGGCATTTTCGTCAATTTTCCATAGAGTTATGCCCCTTTTCGACTTATGAAATATGAAAAATATTAGTTTTCTGCACTTTTTCTCGCGGTCTCACAATATTCAACTGAGAATTGCAGGTGCTGCTTTGTTATGAGAAATTATAAACCAAGTTCAAGTTTCAGGCATTTGCATCAATTTTTTATGGAGTTGTGTATGTCGCCTTTCGACTTATGAAATACAAACATATCAGCTTTCAAGGCTTTCTTTCTCCTTCACCATATATAACTGAAACTTGGTTTATTGCTCTGTTATGAGAAGTTACAGATCAAGTTCGAGTTTCAGCTGCTTCTCACAATTTTTAATGGAGTTTTTTACTCAATCTCTAACGATTTATATCACCAGGTAGGGGACATGTATTGCAAAGCAATACTTACAGAATGCTTGTTTCTTATTCAAACCTGTTCAATCAATTTTAGAGCCAGTCTTTGCAGTGATGAATTTTCAAAAATACATGTAATCTCTTGGCCTCAAATGGACATTCTCTAAGCAAAAATTTCTTTACTGCTCGTAATTTGTCACGTCGATTGAAATTTTCTAAAGTGAATGTTTGAAATTTTCTAAAGTGAATGGCCATTTGTATGCCAACAGAAAAGTAATTTTGTAAATTTACCACTTGAATGACTGTCTCAATTATCAAACCAGTCATTCCAGTGATAAAACTTTTAAAAAAATTTCTCTTAACCCAGGGTTAGTACAAGTTTAAAAAGTTCTTCAATTTTGTCATCAGTCCTTGAAAGATTTTGAATTTGAAATTTTCCTTGAAAAGGACTTGAAAATGGCAGTTTAAAGGCTTTGAAAAGTACATGAAAATGTGTTTTTCCCAATATAGACAAAAAGAGCATAAAATATATGGCTGCTGATTATGACTCGACAGTGCTGTGGAGATGACGTCGTTGCACAACATCTAATATGCAATGCTTCCGACATCTCTTAACCCTTTAATGACTAAATTTGTTCGAAAAATTAAAACAATTACTTATCGAATGTCAATTTGCAGGCCTAGAGAAAACTATTTTGAAAAATTACCATTGGAATAACTGACTCGGTTATTGAGCCAGTCATTCCTGTGCTGAATTAAAAAAAAATAGTCTTCTTTTGGCCTGCAAATGGACAATGCCCAGGGCCACAACTGAGGCCGGTTTTGGCTGGCTTCGTCGAGAAGGGTTAGAGATACTAGCTAAGTTTTAGCATCCTTGAAAATGAGAGATATAGTCCATGAGTGCTTGAATGATTCCGGCAAACTATTGTGGGAACCATGTTAACCTGCATATGCTCAAATTTGGTCAAGAAAATTGAAAGATCGGCCTATTGAATTTCCATTTACATGCCAATAGAATAGAATTTTTGAAAATTTATCACTGGAATGACTGGCTCGATAATCGAGCCAGTCATTCCAGCGGTAAATTTTTAAAATTCTATTCCCTTAACCTGTAAATGAACATTCAACAAGACCATAATAGAGGCCGGATTTGGCCGGTATGACCATTAAAGGGTTAACCAGCATATGGATATATTTATAACAATGTGTACGGTGTATACTAAACTAGCCTTACGCCTTGTAATTTATTGTACAGAAGTCTGAACAACCTGAACTCGGCTCACCCAACTATCAAATTCACAGAAGAACACTCGTACACAGAGGTCACATTTTTGGACACAAAAATTTCCATAGGAGAAAATAATTGCCTACAACTATCCCTCTATACCAAGCCCACATACTCACGTGTACCTTCACTACTCATCAGCCCACTCAAATTCATGCAAAAGTGCAGGGCCATATGGGCTATGTCTTCGACTACGCAGAATCTGCACATTGGATTCTGAATACATCAAACACAGCAGAGAACGGATAAAACACTATGGAGCTAGGGGTTACCCATACACCCTGTTATTAAGGGCACAAGAAAAAGCGTTCGTACATGTACTAAAAAGAGAAACAATACTCCACAAAGACAACACACATGGAAGCGAGACCAAACCCCAAAGACAAATTTTTATCAGCGAATTTCATGAGAACAGTCAATTCCTCCAAAAACAGATACTCAAGAACTGGCACATCTTAGAAAGCAGCGATCGATGCAGATCAGCCTTCCCAGAAAAAACACTTCGGTTTCAGAAAAAATCCCACAATCAGGGATGAAGTAATACGAGCCCGTCTCAGCAACCCCACCGAGACAAAACCAACACACAGAAACAAGTTTAAACCATGCCCAAAAGGCAAATGTGATTTCTGTAAAGTAATGGATCAGAGCAAATGGTTCAAAAGCAACCACACAGACCTCACATTCAGGGCAAAGATAGCCGGCAACTGCGCCACACGGAACGTCGTCCACCTCACAAACTGTAAAAGGTGTAAAAAACAGTATGTGGGAGAAACAAAACGCACCTTTAAGATAAGGATACAAGAACACTTGCGTTCGATTATAAATTTCCAAAAACATTAGATATTACACACTAGTCTCAAGACACTTCACATCAGAAAACCACTCTATTAGTGGCGTCAAGTTCTGCATCATCCAAGTCCTTTCCTCGGACCCAGATGATGACACTTCCACAATCTGGAGAAAGGCTGAAGAAAATCACTGGATCCACCAACTACACTGTATGGCCCCTATAGGCATAAACGAAGCGGAATGAGATTGTCATAAATGGTCTCCCACCTACGTTGTTATTAATGTTTAACCAGCATATGGACATTTTTCAGGATAACTGTAATGGTCAGTTTTGGTTGTCTAGAAAATTTGACTACATGTCTTGACCACTTGACCGATAAATTCCATGTAACTCAATCTCGGGGCAAACAAACAGAATCTGTTGATATTTTGAGATTAATGTGACTCCGGGCATAATTCAGAATTTGATATTTGCAGAGCATGTATTGCTGTGTAAACTATAAATTGTATAACTATCGGCAAAAATGTATAGCAATCAACTCTTTCACCGATAAATTCCCTGTATCTCAATCTCAGAGCAAACAAATAGGAAAGCTGTTGAATATTTTGAAATTAATATGACTGGAAGCCATTGCTGCCTTGGGCAGCAATGGCGTCCACTCATATTAATTTCAAAATAGTCAACAAAATATGGTATACATTGTAAAGAATGAACTCTCAGGGATTTGTTGTTGAAAGGGCTAATGATAGAATAGTGAAAATCAATGATAAATTGCAATTGCGTACAAATTTTGTATAGCAGATACAGCTATGCATGATGCCGAATGTATAGCAACTGCTTAAAGATACACCTGTGCAAAAGTTAAGCACCACCCTATTTTTACGCACATGCGAGGGTATATTCATGTGCTATGAAGAAAGCAATAGCATAAACATTTATGTACCCATCCATCTTAGTGCAAGAGGTAATAATGCAACTAGAGGAATGCTGATTATGATGGTGGGGAAACACTGTATGTTTTTGTTTGAACTTGAAAACGAGGCCTGAATATGGTTACGTTGACACAACTGACAACTATTGCCCTACAGTTAACACACGTGGCTAGATTGTCATTAATGGTGTCTGAAAACGAAGTTTACCATCTGTGCACGAGTGAGACTGTCATTATTAATACCGGGTATATCCACCTTGTGCCTGGATGACGGCCTGGACACGACGTCTCATGCTGGTCACCAATCGACTGATACGCCATTGTGGTATTCGTTGCCATTCAAGATGGAGTGCGTCTGTTAATTCCTGTAGGTTCTGCACAGGAGGATCCCTCCTTCTCACCATGTTTCCCAGAATGTCCCAGATATGCTCAATAGGGTTCATGTCAGGGCTCCTTGCTGGCCATAGTAGGGTTTCGATGGCATTCTGGCGGAGGTATTCATGCACAGCTCTAGCACGATGTGGTCAGGCGTTGTCATCCATGAATATAGGGTGGGTTCCAGGTGCATGATTTACAAAATGAGGGACCACAACTCTATCCAGTATGGAATCTTGATATCTTTGTCCATTTAGTGTTCCAGGTACAGTCAACAGATCCAGCTTACAATCAAATGAGATGCACCCCCATATCATAACGGAACCTCCACCAAATGGAACTTCTTCCATGATGTTACGTTGGTCGTACGCCGTGCGTCTGGACCTCCATACACGAGTTCGACCATCTGTGGCATGAAGCAGGAACCGACTTTCATCGGACCAGTGTACCCGTCTCCAGGATCTCATGTTCCAGTGTCTTCTTTCGTTGCACCACCTCAGACGCTCCTCTTTGTGGTGTGCAGTGAGGAGAGGATGTCTGACAGGTCTCCTAGCTTTCATGCCAGCAGCATAAGTCTCCTTTTGACGGTAGACATTGACACTCTATTGCGTGTTTCCCATTGCTGGCTGAGCACTCTGCTGTTGGTGAATGGAGATCTCCTAACAAGGCGTACTAGGGCTCGATCATCACGGGCAGTAGTCTTCTTCAGTCTTCCAGATCTAGGCCTGTCCTTCACCTCGTTAGTTTGCTCATGTTTTGCAATCAAACGACTGATTACAGTATGGTTAATGTTCAGCTGTCTACCAATCTCTCTGCATGACATACCAGTGGTATGCATGCCTATGATTTGCCATTTCACACGATCACTTAACCTTCGTCTTGCCATAGCGGTTCACAATCAAGAGCTAATTCTCTCTGTACAAATAAACCACGGTCATGAACACAAAATTCCTAATCTTGTCGCCTAAATCTGTATGTAATGTTCTACACCTCAAACTGGACTTTTACATAACTGAACACGTGTGCTGTTTCCCGCCACGCACGGACATCAAGCGGCGTGAAGTCATGCATGCATGTGCATTTCGTACTTGGAATTATGTCAGCTAACGCGGGGACAAAAAGTATGGCAGCCTAGTTGTACCATCATGTTTCTACGTTCTATTGTTTTTGCTGGTGCTTAACTTTTGCACAGGTGTATATGTGTAGCAAATTGAGATGCGATACCAGATAAATTATGCCTTGTGACTGTAATGGCTTCCAGTAATATTAAGGTCAAAATATTCAACAGCGCGCTATACATCGCAAAGAATTTACTTTTTCATGGATTTGTCGTTGAAAGGGTTAATTCCACTCTGCTTGGTCATGCAGAAAGGCAGATTATCACTCAAACAGGTTTGTCTACATATGATCAATACTGATTTTCTGTTTTAATAGGATACTGGCGACTGCTTGACATAGACCATGTATCCCAGATTGTGAGTCACATATTGAACCTATGTGAGGCCAATGATTGGCTGAATACAGGCATGCCAATTCAAGAGTGCTTCAGAGAACTTGATTCATTATATCCACGGTAATAGTCAAATGCACCTTTATGTGCAACCAAGTGTACAAAATCCCCACATACGCGGCTTTAACCTTTTGACCCCCACCCCTGTGGTTGGAGCCAAATGTAAATGTTGTCTTGCACTCGCCACTCATATGGGTAATTCACGTACCAAATTTGGTTGAATTCCGTCCAATGGTTAGGTGGCGTCGGCTGCGTACACAAAGACACGCACGCACTCACGGGTCGTACAGCACAATCCCAACCTTTCTTCGAAAAATGAGGGTATAACAATTCCATTTCAGTTGCTGATTTGTGACAAATCTATTATTGAACCAGTCATTCCAGTGGTACATTTTCACATATTTTTCGCTTGGTCAGCAATGGGCCTTTCCTGTTTTAGCTATGCCCCGCCCATCTCTAGCTAAGCTCCACCCACACCTCGCTCATGTTGGGATCGATCGATCTCTGAACACCGTGACTATCAATATCCAAAAAACTACACGGGTAAGCTGTTGAATATTTTGAAACTAATTTGACTGGTTGCTGTTGCAACAGCACCCAGTCAAATTAGTTTCAAAATATTCAACAGCATGTTTATTCAATAGCAAAGAATTATAAAGACATACAATTCATACAACATGGGGGGACTCTGAGATTTGATAACGGTCTATATGGAACCCTTTGTGACGTAATGATTGTGATCATACACGTGCTGAGCTGATTATGACGTCATACGAGGTCAAATGATGGATGGATACTCTCGAAAGTTGAATTGAACAGTTTTTGGCCAGCTTGAGGGTAAAAGGGATAAAGTGTTTGAATTCAGAAATTTTTTTTCCAAGTCCCTTAAAACTGCCTGGTTTTAGTAAATTGACTTTAAAATACTTAGATTTGACAAAAATATGGGAAAATCTATATTTTTGTGAAACCTTTGTTCCTAGTACCTGGTAAAAGTACATAATGTCATGATGACTGAATATTTACCCCTTTAACCATTTCCTGACTGTAACGGCCTAGACCACCTCATACATGCTTTACTTTACCAATGGTAATATCGCCAAAAGTTTATCATTGATGAGTGCTCTCCCTTTAGACGCTAGCCGTCTGCGCTGTAGAGGTGTATTTATGCAGTGAAATGCGAGACCAATATATGCGTTGAAGTTATTGGAGACTTAATTTATAATCTCATAACATTGTCAATTACGCCATTGGTAAAGTATGGGGTGACTGGGCCATTACAGTCTGATCTGATCTGATTTATTTCCAGAAATCTTTTTCCTGATTTAAAAATTGTTTGAGTCCACACAGAATATTTCATAAATATAATCATTCATGAAAGGGTTAAAGGTCACAAATGAGAATTATGCTTCGATATAAACCACAAAAAATTAAAGTTTATCAGATTTTAGGAATTTGACAAATTTTTACAACGGGTCTATCAATATTGATATTTTTGCTAAAATCATCTACTTTCACCCACAAAAATAACAGTATGACGTCGTAACTTGAATCATAAATCGTGTAAGTTCAGATTACATTGCCCATGTTTACGGAATAGGGGATGCTTTCTAATAAAGCTAGGAATCTGGACATCATCCATGAATCATGGTCTAGTTGACCAGTAACTAAACATTGTGTTTTTTGTCTATTTAATTAATTTCCTGGTGTCTGAATGAGGTATCAATCATCAACTACAAAATACATGTATCATTGCATGGCATAATTTAGAATTTGATATTTACATAGCATATATTATTATACAAATTATAAATTGCATTGTTGTCTGCAAAAATGTATAGTGATTAACTCAATTACCGATAAATTCCATGTATATCAATCTCAGAGCAGGATAGCTGTTGAATATTTTGAAATTAACGTGACTGGAAGCCATTGCTACCTTAGCCAGCAATGGCTTCCAGTCATATTAATTTCAAAATATTCAACAGAATATGCTTTACATTGTAAAGAATTTACTTTTTCAGGGATTAGTCGCTGAAAGGGTTAATGATAGAACTTAAGAAAATCAATGATAGATTGCAATCGCGTACAAATTTTGCACAGCAGATGCAGCTATGCATGATGCAGAATGTATCGCAACTGCTTAAATATGTGTAGCAAATTGAGATGCGATACCAGATAATTATGCCCTGCACCGTCATATCACAATACTCATTCACATGGCATCACTCGATGATTACCATGAATATTGAAAAAAGTGACTCTGTAAGCTTCATAATTTAGAAATTCTAACCCATGCACTTAATCTTTTATTTTACTTTACTTACAACAAGAAATCATTAGGTGTGCTTTGACCCGTCTATGATTGTGTGTGATCCACTTTAACCCTTGAATTTGTTCAAGAAAATTTAAATCTTTTCATAGAAAATGTCCATTTGCAGACCAAGAGAAGACTATTTTTGGCTATCGAGCCAAGCATTCCAGTGGTAAATTTTCAAAAATTGTCGTTTTTGTCTGCAAATGAACATTTTCTATGATAAAATTGAAATTTTCTAAAATAAATCCGAGAGTTAAAGGGTACAAACTGTAGATTGTATGAATGCAAGGCAATACATGTTTATACATGTTCGGTACTCTGAAAAGATGCCTTTTAGAACCCCAGTATGGTGATTCTTTAACCCTTTCACTGATGAATTCCCCATATCTTATATTTAACGCTATCATACAGGAAAACTGTTGAGTATTAACTCTTTCATGTCTATCGGCCTGGGATAACTTGTCCACCCCATACTGTACCGGCTGAGGCCATCCAATACTTTATTAATGCCAATCACGCCAAATAGCTTCCTCGGAAGAGTGCTCTCCCTATAGTTGTTAGTTGTCTACGTTATTAAGGCTTATTTATGAGGTGAAATACGTATATGTGATGAATTTATTTGAAATAAGGGCAGAAAGCTCAGTCATTTGGTGTGGGAAAACTCGTCACACGGTTCTGGAGATTTAACCAATAATCATATATAGCATTGTCGGACACCTCACTGGAAAAGCATTGCCCAGACTCGGCTAGTACAGGCAGCTATAGAACAGATCTGATTTCATTTATTAGCTCACCTGGCCTGAAAGGCCAAGTGAGCTTATGTCGTGGTGATCGGCCGTCCGTCAAGTTTCCCTTTAAACAACTTCTCAAGAACAGCTGGGCCAATTTCAATTATATTTAGCAGGAAGCATCCTTAGGGCATAGGGATCCAAGTTTGTTCAAATGAAGCCGATCGGCCAATTAGGCCGGCAGCCATCTTGGATTTTGGCTGATTTTTAGAAACGTCTTTAAAAATCTTCTCCGAAATCGCTTGAGGGATTGAAGGAAACCTCATGAAATATGATCTAGGGAAAGAGCTCAACCAAATTTGTTCAAGCGAACTTAATTGGTCAAATAGTTTGGCGGCCATCTTGGTTGACCTAGTTTTAGCGAAAATAACTTCTCCAGAACCGCTGAAGGGATCAGGCCGAAATTTGTCAGATATGATTAGGGACTAAGGGCCAGTAAAGTTTGTTCAAGAGAAGTTGGTCCATCAAAAAACATGGCCGCCGTGTGTCAATCAAAATATAGCATGTTTGGTGGCCATATTGGATTTTTTTATTTGATGGATTTTGAGGCAGAAATTGGTTTTATATAGGTTTTTGGCTATTCTGATCTCAAATTTGCAATTTTCGAATTTGTCGGATAAACGGTTTGGCGGCCATCTTGGATCATTTTCTCGCCAAAAGCTTCCATACTAGAGCAATGGGAAATTAAAAATTTCTTCTCGAGAACTGCTGGGCCGATTTCAATTATAGTTGGCATGAAGCAGCCTTAAGGCATAAAGATTCAAGTTTGTTCAAACGAACCCGATCGGCCAATTTGGCCAGTGACCATCTTGGATTTCGGCCGATTTTTTGAAATGTCTAAAAATCTCCTCCCAAAACATTTGAGGGATCGATTCAAAACTCATGAAATATGATCTAGGGTAAGCGCTAAATCAACTTTGTTAAAGGGAACTTGATTGACCAAATGGTTCAGCGGCCATCTTCGATGACCTAGTTTTCACAAAAACGACTTCTTCCCCAGAACCTCTAAAGTGATCAGGCTGAAATTTGTGATATATAATTAGCAACTAAGGGTGATTAATGTTTGTTCAAGAGAAGTTGATTCGCAAAACCATGGCCACGGTGGACCAATCAAAATATAGTGTGTTTGACAGCCATATTGGATTTTTTTATTTGATGGATTTTGAGGCCGAAATTCGTTCTATAGTTTTTTTGGTATTCTGATCTCAAATTTGCAATTTTCGAACTGTCGAATAAACGGTTTGGCAGCCATCTTGGATCATTTTCCCGCCAAAAGCTCCCATACTGAAGCAATGGGAAATTTAAAATGTCTTCTCGAGAACTACTGACCTGATTTGAATTATATTTGGCAGGAAGCATCCTTATGGGATAGAGATTTCATTTTCTTCAAACGAAGCCGATCGGCCAATTTTTTTAGAAATGTCTAAAAATCTCGTTCTCCGAAATGGCTTGGGGAATCGATTCAAAACTTATGAAACCACATCGTGTTTGTTCAAGACAACTTGATTGACCGAATGGTTCGGCAGCCATCTTGGATGACCTAGTTTTCCCGAAAACGACTTCTCCAGAACTGCTGAATGGATCAGGCCAAAATTTGGGAGATATGATTAGGGACATTAAAGCTTCTTCAAGGGAAGTTTCTCCATCAAAAAACATGGCCACCGTGAGCCAGTCAAAATGTAGCGTGTTTGGCAGACATATTGGATTTTTTTATTTGGTGGATTTTAGGCCAAAATTGGTTCTACCGTTAAAATTCGACTAAAGGACACAGTTTTTTGGTCAAAACACATGTACTAGAAAGGGGGGTGCGTACTATAATCGAGAACATTCCTTCCGCACATTTTTGTGTCGAAATTTTTCTTAAAAAGTCAGATTATACCACGGAAATTTAACTAAATGTTACCCTAGCCAATTCGCGCCGCCTGACGACTGTGTTTAATGTATAATTCAAAAACACCAAGCGGAAGTGAAATTATTAAATTGGGGCGCCTAAATATTGCTTATTCTTTAATACATATCACTTATTACATCAAAATTAATCCAGAATTTGACATAAAATGGCATCGCGAAAAGATACGTGTATAAATCACGTGATTCGCCTCCAATCGCAAAAGATCTTTATTCTAATTAGAGCGAGTACTCGGATATAAATATTCTGGACTCGGAACTCGGAAATTGCTATAGATCATCATTGCGCGATAGGAACTGAATGTTCCCGTACCTGTTTGATAACCAACTCCCGTTAGCGCATAAGATTACACAGCACCTCCAATCGCAAAAGAGCCAGATAACCAACTCCCGTTAGCGCATAAGATCACACAGCGCCTCCAAACGGAAAAGAGCCATTACAATCTGTTTCTATCACGCGATTTCGATGTTTTCAAGGAGACATTTTATGCCAAAATTAGATTGATTTTGATGTAATAAACAATCTTTATTGAAGATACACGATATTTAGGCGGTCCTATTTAACAATTTCTCTAACATCATGATAATTTTTACTCATGCATTAAACATGACGCGGGGTGATGGTTATTTTTTATACCAATTTTCGATTTTTTAAAGGTATGTTTTTTCTAAATTTAACAGCGTCTTATACTTGAATAAAAGAGTTTTTTGGGCGGATTTTGGTCAAATTTGGGACAGCGTCCTATATTCGAGAGCGGCCTTTAGTCGAGAAAGTACGGTATATATGTTTTTGGGTATTCTGAGCTCAAATTTGCAATTTTCGAAACTGTCGGATAAACAGTTTGGCGGTCATCTTGCATAATTTTCTCGTCAAAACCTCCCATGCTAAAGCAATGGGAAATTTAAAATGTCTTCTCGCGAACAACCAGGCTGATTTCAATTATACACATGTATTTGGCAGGAAGCATCCTTAGGGCATAAGGATCCAAGTTTGTTCAAATGAACCCGATCGGCCAATTTGCCCAGCGGCCATTTTGGATTTCGGCCAATTTCAGGAAATGTCTAAAAATCTTCTCTGAAACCACTTGGGGAATCTTAATCTAGGCCAAGAGGTAAGCCAATTTTGTTCAAGCGGACTTGATTGACCAAATGGTTCGGCGACCTGGATGACCTGGTTTTCACGGAAATTACTCCTCCAGAACCGCTGAAGGCATCAGGCCGAAATTTGTCCAAGGGAAGTTGATCCATAAAAAAAACATGGGCGCCGTGGGCCAATCAAAATGTAGTGTGTTTGGCGGCCATATTGCACTTGCAAAAATGTCCACAAACTCATTTAAAAGACTGCTAAACCACCCACCAACAAGTTTGACAAAAATTGATGGTGCTCCAGGTGAGTGACACAGGCCCCTTGGGCCTCTTGTTACAATGAGAAATTTCTTTACTGATTTTAAGAAAAATGTCAAATTTACGCGAATCTTTGATAATTTGTTCATTCCATTCAGGACATTTCATGACTATATTCAGGCATGGAATCATTCACCCTTTAAGCCTCAAATTTGATTAAGATAATTTTTCTTATAGAAAGTCCAGTTGGAGACCAACAGAATACTATTTTTGAAAATTTATCACTGGATAAATATAAAAATAGTCATCTTGATCTGCAAATGGACATTTCTCAAGACCAGTACAGAAGCCGTTCTTGGCCTGCGTGAGGATTAAAGAGTTACTTAAATGCAGGTGTTGCTGTGTTTCAATCACCTAAAGCAACAAGTGCTATCTTTTGACGACAATAGGCAAGTTGCATTACGTCTCTTGGATGCATGGAATTGAGATGAGTGTCATGGAGAAATTAGGTTTTTGCTATGCCCCGCCAATCTTTAGCTAAGTTCTACCCACATTCGCCCGTGTTGGGATCACTCGATCCCTGAACTCGTTGAATCTCAATTACTAAAAACTATACAGGTAAGCTGTTGAATATTTTGAAACTAATTTGACTGGGTGCTGTTGCTGCCTATGGCCTATTAGTTTCAAAATATTCAACAGCAGGTTTATAA
Source organism: Chaetoderma sp. LZ-2023a (assembly GCA_034401795.1). Taxonomy (NCBI): domain Eukaryota; kingdom Metazoa; phylum Mollusca; class Caudofoveata; order Chaetodermatida; family Chaetodermatidae; genus Chaetoderma; species Chaetoderma sp. LZ-2023a. The sequence continues at coordinate 176,873,294 of CM067369.1, read as the reverse complement.
ATTAAGCAGTAAAGACATACAATTTGTACAACAATGCTTTCTCCGTCATCAGTTAAGCATTCGTGACAAAATTGTTTACGTCGTTCATGACATAATTTATTATGACATCAGCATACACATCACGTAGTTGATTATGATAATTGATGGATAAACTGGAGTCGTCCTTTAGATTTATATGCAGTAACTACAGGTGTATTTCACTTGATTCTTTCAGAGATATTTTGATGCATGTCATGCTTTGCTACTCGACCAGACTCTCGTCAGGAACAGAAGACGCTGGTATGTAGCTCTACAGGTTGATACACATAATCTCTGTCTAGATACGTGTCCAGTTCTAGCTAAGCCCCGCCCATTTCTAGTTATGCTCCACTCACATTTTACCTGTGTTGGAATCTAATTGAAACTTAAATTCCCAGAATCTAAGTTTCAAGGTAACTATACAGGTATGCTTTTGAATGTTTTGAAACTAGTTTGATAGGGGGGCGCATGGCAGCAACATCTCCAAGTTAAAATAGTTTCAATATATTCAATTTGAACTTTTATTAATTTGTAAAGATATACAACAATGTATAAACACATGTTACCCGACGCCACAATCAAAATGATGTAGTACTGTCAAGAAAAATCTATCAGGCTTTATGTTGACTGTGAGTTTGGTAGTTCCGGAATCGCTGATATGAACCAATACATCTGTACTACGGCAATCTGGCCATCTACAATGTACCTCACCTGTGAAATGGATGCATTCGTCGATACTGTTGAGGTGATCGATGAATGGTTTGATGTATGTACAGTGTAGGCATATGAATGTATCGTCAACATAATGGTACGAGAAGTTTGGTTGTCGTTGGCTGTGCTGAGTGCTTGTGCCCTCAAAAGATTTCAGGTTAGCAATCACTGGTGACACTGATGAACCTATAGCTCTTAAATTTATGATAGAAGTCCTTATTTTGAATGAAGTATTTGGTGTCTAGAACGGTCTTCAGGAAACTGATAGTCAATGTGGTGAGGCAGCTAGTCCAGTCTTTTAGAGTGGTGTCTTGATCTACTCTCTAGATGACTGGGAGGGCCTTGTCCACTAGGACGCTTGGGAAGAGTGAAGACATGTCAACTGATAGTAGTTTGTGAGTGGCTGGTACTTCAAGTGATCGTATATTACTAGGCAAGTCCTAACTTGTTGTTTTTGATGTGATGTTCCGAGGGCCAACTAGTGAATTTAGGATGTCATGGATGTGTGAGATATTTCGAGCCTTGATGGGTGACGCATCCAATACTGGCAATGATATGTCTAACAGGACTATTGGTCTTGTGAATTTTTGGAAGTCTATAGAATCCTGGAAAAATGGCAGTTCCTGGGTAAAGTTTGAAATATTATATATAGCTACATGTATTGGTCATTGTTGGCGTTTCCATTCTGTGAGATGTGATGTCATGTATCTACTATACTTATAAAATCTGCCAAGAAATGACGTACATTTAAAGCCCCATTAAGGCGGGGACAGGTCTCAGAAGTCGAGTCTGTATTTGTAGTCTATTTCTGTCCATTCTCTAACATGTCTAATAGAGGTATCCATTCCTAGCTAAGCAGTGCCCATGCTGTGCGCGTCTTGAGATCGAGTTATATATTTTAATCCTGAATGTCCAGAATCCCAATTTCACTAATTATAAACTCGGGTAACCTGTTGAATATTTTGAAATAAATGTGACTGAGTTGCTTATGGCAGCAACAACGCGCTCAGTCAAAGTATTTTCAAATATTCAACAGAATTTTTATTAAATAGGAAGGACATAAAATTTGTACACTTGGCCTATTCAATGTTCATGACGGACCTACATACGCCGTTTGCTACACATTTTGATTGTGACATCAGCCTACATATGAGGTAATTCATTATGACATCATATACTCGAGTGTCACATCGGATCTATTCATTTCCAGGCTAACACCATCAGCAGAATTTTGATATGAATCCATGATGTCATGTAGCAAAGTTAAACCTATGTCAATCTATTTCTTAAAAATTGTTTCTCCCGATCCCAGGATAATTCGTAAAATGGAAAATTAGTTAACCCTAGGGGATGTTGAATTGGTTTGAGTTTAACTTTCTTAGCCGAGATGGTCACGAAAGCTACTCTCAAGCAAATTCAACATCCCGGAAAGGTAACTAATTGTCCTTACTATGTCATCTACTTTTAATGGTTTTCTTCGACCACTTCTAATTATGGTTTTGTTAGTGAATCATATCAGGTGCAATATAAACCAGCAAACTACATACATGTATGTTAACCCTTTAATGGTCAATTTGGATAAAACCAGCCTCTGCAGGTGTCTTGAGGAATGTCCATCTGCAGGTAATGAGAAAGTATTGTTGAAAATTGACCACTGGAATGACTGGCTCGATTATCAAGCCAGTCATTCCATTGATAAATTTTCAACAATACCCTTTCTTCTCTTTACCCGCAGATGGACGTTCAATAAGGAAATATTTTCTTTTTCTTGACCAAATGTGACCAGTAAATATTTAAATAAGTCGCTTATATATTTCTTCAGTTTCTTATAAATCACTACATGTGTTTCTGCCATGAATCATGTCCATGGGGAGAGATCATTATTCTCTGTGCCTCACAACTTCTCCGTTTAACCCTTTAACTCTCAAATTTATTCCAGAAAATTTCACTCATAGAAAATGTCCATTTGCAGACCAAGAGATTATTTTTGAAAATTTACCACTGGAATGACTGGCTCGATATCCGAGCCAGTCATTCCAGTGGTAAAGTTTCAAAAATAATCTCTTGGTCTGCAAACGGACATTTCTCAAGACCACTTCTGAAGCCGTTTTGGGCTGGTTTGTGTGTTAAAGGATTAAAGGCTGGCCATTGCTGGGGATAATAATATAAGACAATGGGGAGGGATCCATTTATAGCTATGACCTGCCCATTTCTATCTAATCTCCGTCCACTCTGTTACATGTGTTGGAATCGATTTATATACTTTGATTTCCTGAATTCCACGAATCCCAATTTTGACGTAATTTTACAGGTAAGCTGTTGAATATATTGAAACTAATTTGACTGGGGTGTGTTGCTCACGTTATAAAAATAGTTCGTCAAAGACATACAGTACACTTCATGATAGAATTTCCGATTTTAATGACATAATGGGCCTTTCCCGTTATAGCTATGCCCCACCCATCTCTAGCTAAGCTCCACCCACACGTTGCTCGTGTTGGAGTGTCGATCGATCCCTGAACTCCCTGCCTATCAATTTCCAGAAAGCTATATAGGTAAGTTGTTGAATATTTTGAAACCAATTTGACTTCCTTTGGCAGCAACAGCGTCCAGCCAAATTAGTTTCAAAATATTCACCAGCATGTTTATTAAATAGTAGAGACATACAATTCGTACATGTCGGATTATTAAGAGTTAAAGATGGGCCAAATAGAGTCATTTATGATATAATGATTATGACATCCTACCCGCCGATTAGCTGATTATGACGTCATATGACATCAGATGATCGATGGATACTCTGGAAAGGTGAGTTAGTGTTCATACAAATGTAGTGATGCATACCTCTGATCTAGTTCACACATTATTTTCAGATAATGATTTGTATCAGCTGGATGAGGACAAGTTATGCCGCTTCTTTGCTGAGATCACACTTAGACAAGCCGATAGGGTGTGTTTCTTAAATAGGCATGTTCACATATTATACGTTTTGCGTTTGATTATTAGCTCACCTGGCACTGAATAACTTTATACCATGGCGGTCATCCATCATCCATCCGTCGTCTGTCTGTACGTCAAATCACATCTCCTTAACTGTTTGAGAAATTTGTCTGGAATGATGTTACGGTAGGTACGGTGGTGGGATCCAGAACTTCTATTCAGAATTTTGATTGGTCACTTTTCGGTGAATATCCAATTCAACCAAAATTACAGCTCATCAAAAACAAATTTTAATGTTATAGGAAAAGCTGTTGGTTATCTGTAGAGACAATTTTTGCGGAGTTAAATTGATTTGAAGCAGTATATTTCCCATTTAGTGTTTTAACCCTGGAGTTATCTAATATCCATTTTATTCATTGTTAAAATCACAATGTTTTGGCAACTGACACATGGCTGATCATATATAGAGAATCTGGAACGAGGTCACTTTTCATATCACTATTATGGACTGCGTTGAAAATTATCAATTTGCATGAGCTTTAGCGAGTGCAAAATTGATAATTTTCAACGAGGTTCATAATAGTGATATGAAAAGTGACCGAGATTGAGATTTTATTTATCATATAAACTGTAATTTTGGAATATTTGCCAATAGTTGCTGATGTGACTTTTATCTGATTTCTCATTGTTGATTTTCAAGAAATCAATACCGCCGCTGTGGTGCACCACTACTTGATAACAGATACTGAATGCGCAGCAAAATATAGTGACAAACACAAAATCCGGCGATGTCAGCCGTAAACTACACTTCTTCTAAGACTATCGCAGAGCCACGGCCATCAATCGTTACTTCGCTGCCGACTGATAAACTGTCAAACGATGACATTTTGCGATGACGTTTCATGAATGACAAATTGTAGTAAACAAATCGTAGTAAAACAGTACCACGTAGTAATCCCTACGCGTCACGCTCACATCAATCGATGTTTTAATTGGTTGATTTAAATGGGTTGCGCATCCAACAGCCAATGAAAATACTCCGTTGAATATGGCACGTGTGCTCATATCGAAAAATATAGAACGGGCTAGGCGGCGTGTTTATATGATAAATCAGGATTTAGAATGCCAGCTAGAAATTGGTGTTTATTTGCGATGCAAGTGGTCACTAATATCCATCTCAATCCACAATAAATTAATTGAATTTCTTAAAATCATTGCTTCCTGCCACAATATAGCGCAATGTTAATATCCAAATATAACAGGAAAAGGTTTCGTAAATTTTGGCGATTGAAATAGTGAGAGATATGATCGAGTAGTATTAGGACCTAGACAGCGTGCAAAATATATTTTAGAATATTTATACTTCCACATTCGGAATTATTTTGCTGTGCTTGATGTAAATTGTGACTATGCCATCTGGAAGTGCATACAATTCTACAGATTTCATATGCAGTCATCCCGGAGGGAAATTTTTATAATTTTTCGAGAAAAATGTGATCAAATTTTTCAAACATTTCTTTTGACAATTTATTGGTTAATTAATTAGGCAATTAGAAAAATATTGTGTCACATTCATGCTTGTCGAGTGATCCATTTCTAGCTATTCCCGCCCATCTCCTAATTTGACTGGGTGCTATTGCAGCATGTTTATTAAATAGCAAAGCCATACAATTCGTACGTGTCAGACTATTAAGCATTTAAGACTGACTAAATCGAGTCGTTCATGTTGTAAGGTCCATTAGATGATGTAGGCCTGACATGAAAGGGGCAAAGGTCAGACAGTAACTCTGAGTTGTATGTCTTTGGTGAATTTATAATTTAATAAACATTGACCATAGCAAGCAACAGCTCTAAGTCAAATTAGTTCCAAAATATTCAACAGCTTACCTGCATAGTTACCTTGGAACTAATTTGACTGGGAGCTGTTGCTGGCTATGGCAGTATTTTATTTATTTTTTAGCTCACCTGGCCTGAAAGGCCAAGTGAGCTTATGCCATGGTGGCTATCCATCCGTCCATCCGTCAAATTGCTTCTTCTCCTTAACGGTTTGACCGATTTCAACCAAATTTGGCTGAAAGGATCCTATCGTGGTACCCTCAACATTTTTTTCGAAATTTTGATTGATCAATTTTTTGGGGTGAAAATCAGATTTTATGAAAAATCTACGGGAAATGGTCAAAATGCTACTCCTCAGCTGCTTGATATATTTCAACGAAATTTGTTTTGAATGACCCTATGGCGGTAAGCTCCAGAATTTCCATTCGGAATTTTGATTTGTCAGTTCTTCCGGTGGCCATCTGTTTTAATGTAAAGAATCATGTATCTTTAAATGCAAATGTTTCAAATGCTAATGGTCCCGATGAGCGTCACAGGCCCTTGGGCCTCTTGTTGTAATAATACGAATGTTTTGAATAAAAGTGCTACCTACTAAATAGAGAAACATATTTTCAGTGATTGCGGGGCCCTCTGAGTCAAACATTTTCTAGTTATATTTGCTTAGCATCATAAAAATAATTGTGATTATTGATAGCATCAATATTGAACAATCGTGCAGTTGATGGTTTTCAATCTCTGATTGTAATCCAACTATGTTCTTTTACATTCGGAAATGAAAAGCTGAAGTCTATTGCATCGAAATGCACATACATGCTAATGTTTTGCCGCTCCTTGTCAAGAGTATAATTTATGAATTTTGTGATCCCGGTAAGGTCATTTTTATGCAGATTCTGTTAATGCTTTGATGGTCAAGCCGGTCACATCTGGCTTCTGCTATGCTTCTGGAGAATATCCAGGTACAGTGTACAGGGCAAGAAACTATTGAAAATTTAACACTGGAATGACTAGATCGATAACAGAGTGGGTACATTTTCAAAAATAGTCTCTTGCCCTATAAATGTATATTCTCCAGGGCCAATGCACTAAGCAAAAATCTCAATGTTCTTGATCTATCTTGACCATTAGAGGTTTAATGAGCCATCATTTTTGGATCCAAAACAGACATGACAGATAGTTTCATAAGTAGATTTGTCTGCATCATTACAAACTTTTGATGTTTCAGTTCAACTTAGCTGATTTCCTTCGTGTTTGGCAAGAATCTGTTCCAGAAGGCATGAAGACTGATTTGGCTCAAATACAGGTAATGTTGATTGTTGATACATACACATGCACGCATGCACATTCACACAAGCACGCACATTTCCTTTTCACTTCAAGAGTATACTTACCTGCCTAATACTTTTTGATATTGCTAAATATCGGCGTTCACTCAATAAACACTCAGAATAAAAACAGTTAGGTGCCCCTACTGGGCAGGTAGACAGAGGGCAGTCCGGCGGATGCCAGCCCCACCACCGCGCATGCGCCGACTACTACTTCCTCTTTGCTAATTTATTGGCACATGTTTATGCTTTGTGCAATTTTCACTGTTCAACGCGACTTAATAAGCCTTAAGAGTGTTTATATATTAGAAAATAAAGAACCTGGATATGTCAGAGAAAGTGGCTTCGCCAGAGGATGGCGCCGGATCTTTATATCAGGTGATTTCTAATATATTCTAGCGAGTTTTCCCCGGTGTAATGTGTTTCCGGGACTCGCGTTTACCGTGATAAACGCCTGTTTTAGTTGTTTTATTTCAACATAGTGCTATATAAGACTAATCTCTCTCTGTGTTTATGTCCACAGGTCTTTGTGAGGATATGTAATGGACATCACAGCATCTGAGGTTTTGTTTCTCTCCACCAAGGTTCCATTTCCTACTAATACTGTTAGGTTATCTAACCAAGATTTTTATATCCAGTGAATCGGAGGCCTAGTATAAAGGTCTTCTCACTTTGCCCTCTTGATCCAATTCCTTCCCCAATGAGGTGGAGAGAGTTAAGAGGCGTACAGTTGGTGGAGTGCTCCAGTTCATCACGTTGGATGGTTTGTTTATACAAGGTATCAGGTATCTAAGTAATGATATGAGGTGAGGTTAATTATGTAAAGAAAATTAACTTTGATTGCTATTGTTATCGTTGTGTATCTGATGGTTGTGTAGTCTGAATAACCATTCTAACATGTTCTGGTTATGTATACAATTCGTCCGCATACCTTGTTGTTGGTTCGGATCGATTTATTTCTGTCATGGGATCATGACGTCATAATCAGCCTTGCTATTTATTAACAATTAATGTTTTGTCCAAAGCTGGTTTTGCTCAATTATTGATCTTTATGATCATTTTCCCTCTCTTTTAATTTGGTTTTGAGTTTCTAACCTTAACAAAATTACTCACTGTCCTCGTCCTTTGTCCTGTTTCAGAGACCTGGTTGTTCGTCATGTGGACGTTTCTTGAAGGATCGTTTTGTGCCCCACCTTTGCTTTGGTTGCTGTCCCTGTGGCCCATTGCTTAAGTGTGATGTATGCAAGCATTGGGGGGGGGGGGGGGGGGGGCGACTTAATGTCTGAATTTCTATCTTTACAGGCGAAGGACAGGGTAGTGGAGGAGGAGAGGAAGTTGAAGAGAGAGGATGTGAAGGGTAAGAGGAAGGCCTCGTCCGCGGTGGACATGGAGGCCTTCTGGACCGAGATGTTGGGAGAGATGAAAAGGACGATAAAGGATTTGGTTCCAGAGTTGCTACGTGGCATGCTTCCTGGTCCAAATCCTTTGTCGTCCTCGGCGTCTGCTTTCGAGCAGGTAATCCCCGCCTCTGAATCACCTTTCCATAGGCCGGTTCCGTTGTTCGACGATTCAGAGGTGGCCCCATTAGTGGGGGTGATCCACGACCCTGGCAGCAGGCTTGGTGCCGCGCCGAGGGGTCGTGGACGGCTGTCGCTGGAACCCTTATCAGTCCAGGGGTATCCGCACGCCGCGGGTGCCAGTACCTCCTATGGCACCTTTCCTGGCCAGTCCGGGTTAGCTCTCTTTGCTGACCCGGAGTCTAATCTTTCTGGCCAGGAGGAAGAGGATTACCTGTTAGGGTCGCCGTCTGGGGACGTGACCATGGATTATGACATCTGTGCACCCCTCGCGGGGAATACATGCGACATATTCCATGGCTCTACTCACGCAGGAGTAGAGTTCACGGCACAGAAGGTGGCCCTGGCCGATGCTGATGGCCAGCTATACCGCATACCTCGGCTTGCCGAGAGTATCGCTGGTGCTGGCCGGGGCTGTGGTGGGGCGGTATCTGCCCCGCGTTCTACCACGGCGCCTGCTCCTGGTCAAGCCAGTCAGGTTAGCATGCCTGTTCCTTCGGGCCCGCATGCTTTCCCTGGCTTGCCAGGGGTATCAGCTTATCCGCCGTCAAGCTCTGCTGCTTGCGCTCAGGAGGAAGACGAAGGCCCCCGCCTTGTAGAGCGCTCGCAGCTAGCCACGGTAGAGGATTGGTCGGACGCTTGCCAGTGGCTGGTAAGTGTTCGGCCAGATCTGCCCGTGGAGCAGTCGGCTAGCCAGCATGACCACAGGCCGTGGTTAGCTGGTAAGGCTACTGCTACCGCCATGCCATCTCTGCCGCTGGCAGAGCATGTCGTTGACATGTTCGAGGCGACGGAGACGTCCATTAAGGCGAATGGGCGTCTCGCGAAGGCCCCTCGCGAGGTAGCAAGGCGCTGCCGCATCGTGCCCCTGGACTACCAGAGGTACGGTGTGGTACCCAAGCCGAGCGTGGATGACCGCGCGGCTTTGGGGGAAGATGCGCGGCCAGGCTCCCGTTCTGACACGGGAGTCTTGTGTTCGAACGCGTTGCGTTCGGCCAATGCCGCGTTGCGCGATGCGGAGGAGAGTGGGAGGGCTTCGATTGCCGCTCTGTCCCACGTCTCACAGCTGTTACAAGGGGTAGTAACGGCTTCCGCATCGCGCCAGCCGAGCCCGGTCACAGTCCAGAGAGCCATCCAGGGTGGTATCAACCTGGCTTTGGACTGTATGACTCGGGCGGTGACCAGGAGTGTCCGGGCGCGGCGCAGATTTGCTTTGGACAATTTGTGCCCGTCCCAGGACCTGTATAATAGGCTACTGCGTACGCCTATGACAGGTCCTGGTCTCTTTGGAGGTGAGGGATGTAGGCACCTCCAGGAGACGGTTACTCTGGTCAACAACCAGAGGGCGCTGCGCGAGCAGTTTGAAGTACTCCGTCGGGAGCGCGTTCGCGCCGCACCCCCTGCGTATCATCCCCTGCAGGCTCGAGGTGGAGGTGGCCAGGTCGGAGGCCACCCACCAGCGCAGCGTCGGCCTAGGCCGCGTGCGATTCGGCCAGCAGTGAGGGGGGCGCAGGCTCCTCAGGCGCAGTCAGCCAGGCAGCCACCCGCGCTCCGTGGTGCTTGGCGTGGCGCGCGAGGATCTGGTCGTGGTAATCGTGCCTGATGGGCTGGTTACCGCGGTGAGAACCACTCCGGTGTTTCTGGCGAAGGAGACAGTGCCACTCTTGCACTCCTTTTGTCCACCTCTCTCCCTAGGTGGACCGGTGGGAGGCCGTTTGGCCAACCACATGCAAGAGTGGGAACGGTTGACTCAGGACCGTTTAGTCTTGCGATGGCTTTCAGTCGGGTATCATCCCGATTGGATGACAGGCCCGCCGTCGCGACTGTCTCTAGTGCCAATCTGGACTCCAAATCCGAGAGATCCAGATCAAAGGTTGTGTATCGAGGAGGAAATAAATTCCCTCATACAAAAAGGAGCTATTCAACCGGCACAAAAGTGTCCGGGCTTCTATTCAACCGTGTTCTTAGTAACAAAAAAACACCGGAGGGTGGAGACCAATTCCCAACCTCAAGCCGTTGAACAAGTTCATAGAGACGCCCAGTTTCAAGATGGAGACTGTGCGCTCGGTGTTGGCGGGGTTAGAGAGGGGAATGTGGACAGCTTCAATAGATTTGAAGGATGCTTATTTCCACATTCCCATAGCGAGGAGTTTCCGTCGCTTCCTGAGATTTGCATTCCAGGGCAGACAGTGGGAATTCAGGGTGTTACCCTTCGGAATTTCCACCGCTCCTCGGGTTTTCACCCGTGTGGTTCTTGCGATCACAGCATACCTCCGCAGGAGAAGCATTGCAGTCCACACGTACATAGACGACTGGCTGTTAAAAGCACACACCCAGGAAAGTTTATCGACCAATCTAGAGATTGGTTTGAAAACCACGGATTTGGGCTGGATGATAAATTTTCAAAAGTCAGAGCTGACTCCATCCCAGAAGTTTGTTTACCTGGGGATGTTCTTCGATCTAGAGACAGGATATGTTTATCCGACTCAGGAGAGAGTTCAGACACTCATCTCGGTAATTCAGTCAGTGTGCGACAGTCGTCATGTCCTGGCACGGGTTTACTTGAGAATGTTGGGGTTGATGGTTTCGTTGGAACCGGTCATTCCTCAGGCCGCCTTACGCAGGCGGCCGATCCAGTTGTTTCTCATGACACAATGGACCCAGAGTACAGGTTCGCTGGACTCGAACATGTCAGTGTTGGCGCCTTCTATTCACCACCTGCAATGGTGGTTGAATACAGAGAATCTCTTGGTGGGGGTTTTGCTAACCCCTCCCCACCCTCAGGTGACTGTGTATACAGATGCATCGATGGAGGGGTGGGGAGCTTGCCTGGGAGAATCCACGATATCAGGGCTTTGGAATCTAGAACAGTCAAAGGAACATATAAATCTACTGGAACTAAGAGCAGTAGTCCTGGGCCTGGAACATTTCTTACAGAAAGTTCAGGGCAAGATTGTTCTTATTCGTTCAGACAACTCAACAGTTGTGACTTACATAAACCGCCAGGGCGGAACGAAGTCGCCCAGTCTCTGTATGATGACATGGAGACTGCTTTGTTGGTGCCTGGATCACAGGATTACCTTGAAAGCAGTTCATATTCCGGGAAGGTTAAATCTGCTAGCAGACTCATTGAGCCGAAGGATGACTGTTTTACCGACGGAATGGCAACTAAATCAATGTGTGGCGGATCGTCTGTTCGACCATTGGGGGAAACCCAACATCGATTTGTTCGCTACGAAGAAGAATGCGAAGATGACGACGTACGTCTCTCCGATTCCAGATCCAAGCGCTTTCGCAACAGATGCGTTAGCTATCAGCTGGGGGGTGGGGTGGGGGGGGGTGTGTGTGGAATGTATGCATACGCATTCCCTCCAGCAATCCTGATTCCAAAAGTTCTTCAGAAAATCAGACAGGAGGAGTGCCAAGTGCTTCTGATCGCCCCGGATGGGCCAAGCCGATCATGGTATACGGATCTGCTGGACCTTCTGGTCTGCAATCCGGTTCCTCTGCCTCTGATGGATGACATTATCTTCCAGGGCAAGGCCCTTCACAACAATCCGTCAATGTTCCGATTGACTGCGTGGATGTTATCAGCCGAGGAAGACCATTTTGTGGTTACAGGGGAAGGCCTTAAGCTGCTACCTAGGATTAATTTCTTGGCTAAGAATCAGTCTTTGAAATATCCAGGTCAACCTATTTTTTGGCCTGCTTTAACTAGATATGATCCTAATTGTAAAGCATGGTGTCCCGTTCGGGCGCTACTTCGGTACAAACAGCGTACTTCGGAGTGGCGGACCGATCAGTCAGCGTTATGGTTGTCATATATTGAACCCCATGGCAGGGCGTCTAAGGACACCATTTCCAGGTGGATTGTAGAGTGTATCCAATTTTGTCATAAATCCGCCACTGGTAAGCAGGTTTACATAGCCAAGGCTCACAGTGTCCGCAGCGTAGTGACTTCCACTGCCCTATTTAATGGGGTCCCTGTGGATGACATTATGTCCGTGGCTCAGTGGCACTGTGAGTCAAGTTTTACAGACCATTATCTCCGTGACACCTCGAATCCTCTCGCCTTGTCGATTTTGAAAAAATAATCGCTTGTATGTTTTTTGAGGAGGGTTTCCTCATTGCTTATATACTTCACAATTAACTAATGGTAACAACCACTTTTTGGGACTGCATCGGTCTTCTCCACTGGGAAGAGGATGACAGCTGCCAAGTTCAACAAGGTCAGTCTTGTTCATGTGTTGTTCATTGTTGATTGTATTGTCACGTTACCCGTTGTTATTAATATGGTGATGGTTTGTGTTTTGATGTGGTTCATCATTGAGAGTATACGAAAATGGAGCCTTTTCGTCTCTGTCCTATAGTACATGGCACTGGTACGTAGAGAGCGTATAGGACATTGAGGTCATTCTAGTCTTCCTCCCAGGAAGGAGGGGGGGGGGGGGGGAGTGCATATGACATTCGGTCATCTCATCCATCGGTTGGTGTTAGCCGATGTTCATCAAATCCTGACTGTGTTTTCACACAGTTTCAGACGTTTAAGTGCCTTGAACGCATGAAAGCGCATAGGGAAGAGCTGGTCTTTTGACCTCGCCTCCCTCCCGCCGAATTCCCTGTCGAATTCTGGCAATATCAAAAAGTATTAGGGAGGTAAGTATACTCTTGAAGTGAAATAAACGAAATCAAGGATTTCTTTTTTCACGAGTGTTGATACTTACCTCCCTAGATATGGACCCGGCCTCTCCACCCCACAGAGGCTCGGTCTTCAGGCTCTTAATAGTTGCATGTGTGTCAGCCAATAAATTAGTCAGAAGTAGTAGTCGGCGCATGCGCGGTGGTGGGGCTGGCATCCGCCGGACTGCCCTCTGTCTACCTGCCCAGTAGGGGCACTTAACTGTTTTTATTCTGAGTGTTTATTGAGTGAACGCCGATATTTAGCAATATCAAAAAGTATTAGGGAGCTAAGTATCAACTCTCTCGTGAAAAAAGAAATCCTTGATTTCGTTTAGTATACGTACATGTAAGCACACATGAGAACTTACTCGCTCATTTTGATGCTTGAGCTGAGAAGTATTCACATACTAGAGGATATTGGTATTTAACTAAAATACCATTGTATCACAGTATATCATCATTGTACGTGAATGAAATTTTGCTATTCGTATGTATAGGAAATGCTATAGTTTTGAATTGCAGAAATAGTGTATCTTTTCCCTTTAATGGTCACAATTGGTCAAGAAAATCTAAATTTGTGTTTTTAGTGAATGTCCATTTGCAAGCTGAGAAGACGAATTTAGAAAATTTACCACTGGAATGATTGGCTCGGTTACCAAGCCAGTCATTCCAGTGGTAGATTTTCTAAAAATCCATTCTCTTGTCCTTGACATTCAGCAGGACAGTTGCATATAAGCTTTTTTACTCAACCTGCCAATTATAGGGTTAATTGGTTTATATAGTGACAAATTCTATGTCAAGAAGGATTGAAACTTCGCACTGAGACATTTAACTATTTTTTTCTTCGCGCTCGATCATGTCCTCGATTGTGGTGGGCATTATCATTGTGATAAGGCATTGTAATAGTATCATATATATATATTGTCAATTATTATGCCATGGTATTCTACAGATCAGTCTGCTCACAGATCATAAATAGGCTAACATGTTTCCAAAACAAAACAATTATGAATCTGATCATTAACCATTTAACCCTCCAAATTTCAATTTTGCCGTAGTGAGGGTATCTTTTGACACCACCTCTCATACTCAAATACTGGCACCCAGGGGCAAAAGCAGCCTCAAGTGCCTTTTTGGCACCCATACCCCAACACTATGCTGAACTTGGTGCCAGGGGACATCTGTCCCCTCTAACCACCCACCCCCCCCCCCACCCCTCTTCACTACTTCACTAGAATTAGGTAAATGTTTGTTTTTCAATGGACATTTAATTCATGAAGGGATTATTCGATCACAATAAAACTACAGATTTGTTGTATACCATCAGTGGAGCGCATCCAGTTGAAAGCATGATAAAAATAATTTTCAAATTTTCTCCAAATTTTTACACCAGGGTTGGACCAAGAATTAGGTAAACGTTAAAGTTTTTTAATGGACATTTAATTCATCAAGGGATTATCCGATCTCAAAAATAATAAAATTTTATAGACTTGGTCTATGCCATCATTGCATCACGACTCCATCATATGGAAGCTGATTGTCAAATTGTTTCCATATTTTTACGTGGTTTGGACTTAGTTTATTGTGGACCAAGAATTAGAAGAATGTTAAAGTTGTTCAATTTTCTTTCAATTTATCAAGGGTATACTATTTTAAGAAATTTAATTTTTTGGTAAATTTTCAAAATTTGTCTTCTCTAGCCCTGCAAATGGGGCATTGAAAATGGAAATATTTTGATTTTCCTGACCAAATTTGACCATTATTATAATAGTTCAGATTCAAACATTAAATTATCCTTCTATATGGCCGTGCTGACGTTGATGTAGAATTAAACATCACGGTTTCCACCATTCTATGTCAATATATTACTGACACCTGTCGGTTTAAATGACCTATAGTAATTTCAAACACCACTCATGGATTGTGTCGACAAATCCATAGCCGCGGAAGTTTCTGGATGGCCATGCAGTGTGGACCAGCGCCTGTGACTACAGCACATCGAGATCCTTTCTCCTAATACCGCCTTGTGATTCGTCAAACCATGCTTTTCTCCTTCTCCCGAAGATTTTATTCTGTCATCATTAGGCTACCTACAACATCCCTCCTCCTCCTCTTCTGCCTCCTCCTCCTCATCCTCCTTCTTCCTCTTCTTCTTCTTCTACTTATTATTATTATTATTACTATTATTAATAATGTTATTGTTGTTATTACTGTTGTGACAGTTGGCAATATTATTATTCGCCTCTTGATTTATTTAATGTAATATATTTGTATGTAAGTGGAAGACACACTCATAAGACATGTCTTATTGTGCTCCCACATAGATTAAAATAAACCCTGTTCAAATCAAACATTAAATTAAAAGCCACGATAATGAAGTCCTTTGACTTCCAAGATTAGATATTACACTCTACAATCGTTCTTAATTTCATCTTTCTATTTATTTGTTAAAAATGAAATATCACTGTTTACAAATTTCAAATTACGCTCAACGTCATCTGATTATATGGAATTAATATGGCAAAAGTGGATCTATGAATTCAATTCTGTCATTTCATGTTCTCTGACAGGATCTTTGCCTGATTGATAATGATAGCATACCGGCTGTTATCTGGCTGTTCCCCGTAGACAATCTGCCTGAGGACGTTGATGAAAGGTAAGCTACCAGCTCATAAATAAGTTCATATGTTTCCAAAACAATGTTAGTTAGTATAATTTTGAACACGATGTAAGTAATGTTATGTTTAAATATTTTGGACCTTAACTTGATTGGTAGCCATTGCTGCCATTTATGTTCAAAATATTCAACAGTACATTTACATCTGTGAAAGTGTGTGGGCTTATATTAGAGTTTTCCAAAAACGTATCCTAGAACTGATACCAGGAAAATTTAACTCAATTTCTCGGTACAAATTCTCGCTGCCTTACGACTGTTTTTAATGTATACCTCAAAAACATCATCACGGACATGAAATTATTAAATTAAATCCATCTCCTTGTCCCTAAATGACATGCTGCTTTACAACCACAACTAGCAACTTAACCCTTCGACACTCACAGACGAGAAACGAAATTCTGACACGTGTCTGATATACGGAATATTCTGTTGAATATTTTGAAACTAATTTGACTGGGGGCTGTTAACAAGTTCCAGTCAAATAACTTCCACAGTATTCAGCAGCTTTCCCATTTAGTTGTATTAAAATTGAGACACTGGAATTTCAAGCATTAATGCTTTACATCGAAGCCAGACAAAACCAGTGTCTCGAGTGGTTTTGAGGAATGTCCATTTGCAGGCCAAGGGTATTTTGGAAAATTTTGCTGCTGGAGCCAATCATTACAGCGGAAAATTTCCAGTCTGGCCATTCAATAAGCAAGTATTTAGCTATTCTTGACCTACTTTAGCTGTGAAAGCATTAAAGTGTTAATAAAAGCTATCTTTATTGATCACCTTTTGATGCTTAATCTGGCCAGAACGTTCTTTTGATGTACTTCAGGTTTGCTGCTCTGTTCAAAACCAAAAAGAAATGGACCCTTGATGAAATAACACCATTCATACGGTAAGTGCAGCATCATATACTGAAGATCCATGATTGTCAGCTTATGCCATGGTGATGTCCTAATTGAGTGATATCACATTTTTTCAAGGGAATGTGATTTATAAGTGAAATCAGAAGAAGCTTTTACAATGTAATATCTGGAATGTTAACTTAATGCAACTTGAAGTGATTTAAAAATTTTGGACACCCTTTTAATAGGTAACTGGGAGTGGGTGGGTGTATGTGACTGAAGCGAAAATCGGGCTCAATTACGACCTCGACTTAGCCACAGAATACCCCAAGCTTTATCAGGATCCATTCATCATTAATCAATAATGGAGTAGTGATTTTAAAACTTAGTGGTGTGGCAATCTAGAACCCAACAGGAGGTGGAATGAAAACTTAGGCTCTGTTACTTTGCCAAGTTAGCCAAAATATCCCCCTCAAGTTTTATCAGGATTTTACTGATTTTAGAATTTAAAGTGCTCATTTCTAGAACCCACCAGGCATACCAGGGGGTGAATCCAAAATCGGAAAATTAGTGATCCCTTGCTATGCAGACTAGACACAAATTTAATGCGGTGTAGTACTTATGAATACAAACAGAAACTCTATGCCTTCAAACCAAGGACTATTTATATAGGCTGTCCCTAAGATTACAATTGTGAGATCTCGGAAGCTGGTTACAACAAAATAGATTTTGTCACTAAGTCACTTTATAATAAGAAAAATACTTAGCGGTATCTTACTTAACCCTAGCGCCCCAACAAATGTTAATCTCAGCCAGTGGTGTAGTCTAGTCAAATTGACTACAGCAGGAAGATAGATATTGATAGGTTTGACTTAGCATGAATTTTATTAGTTTATAGCTGCGTATAGCAGCCCAATAAACCACACTGTCTCTCAGTCACAGAAGCTTAATCCGAACTGTCTTTTCTAGAGGTTTTCGTACTTAGCCAAACCTGGGGGAAAAGTTGCCTGTGGCGTCCTGAAGATGTGTGATAAATTTGTGGTCAAAAGGACAAGGCCACCGATACCAGATTAAAATCATTCTTTTGAAAACTTAGTGACATTTGTCAATTCCGGTAACTATAGTTGTATTGGAGTGATCTTGACAAGACTTGGGTGGAAGGTTGCCAATTGGGTCCCAAAGATGTACATGCTAAATTTGTGGTCAAAAGGGCATGGCCATGGTGGCCATTTTGAGATTTGGGGGGTTTCTTATGCTAGCCGACGGTGGGTGTTCTGACAATGTCCACAGTGACTTAGTACAAACAATATGGTGGGATTGATGGCAACTTATTTCATGGAATTTAAGGGTATACATGTACCTCAGTCTATATTTTTTTTAAACCTAGTATCTGTTATTTTGGTGACATCATGACAGACTTAATATACCAAAACTAACTAACTTTCCTTCAAACTGCATTTAGAATAATATAAAATTCTGAAATGTATTTCTTGCAGGGACATGGCCTCAGAGAAAACTGCTGTGGGAGCTCTTCTAACAAAGTACTGTCGTTCATCAACACAGGGTGGTATGCGGTTATACAGCTCTCGGAAAACGAGTTGATCGGGAATGTATTTTCATTAATAACATAACTGATGAACTCAAAATCATGATGTAGCACGGGTTAGTGCAATAAATGCTGGTGAAAATGATTGCAACAACGCAATTACCAGGCAAATGTCTGTGAATAATACAATCTGATAATTTAGCAGTACACTTGTTAGTAGGGCAAGAATATGTAATCATTTCAAAAACACAGCTCGCAATAACCAGTTTTATCAGTTTTGGATGATGAGTCTTGAAGTTCTCATTCACCAATAAATGCTCCATGTTTCACATGGTATATATTATAGAGTTGCACTGTACTTTTCAGAAATAGTCGTGTGGCCTGAAAATATACATTTACTAAGCAATAATTAAAATTTTCTTGAACAATTTTTTCTCTTAACACTTTAAACCCTTAAAGATGTTCAGGAATATTTCAATTTCTTCATAGGAAATATCCCTGCAAATGAACCAAAAAAATACTATTTTTGAACATTTATCACTGGAAATTACTGCCTGGATTGTCGAGCTAGTCATTCCCAGTGATAACCTTTCAAAAATAGGCTTCTCTTGGTCTGCAAATTGACATTTCTCAACACCAGTGCAGAAGCCGTTTTGGCTGGCTTGAGTGTTAAAGGGTCCACATGTTCTGCTTATTGTACAACTGGCCAGATATGTCTGTGTTGATATAATGGCCCAGGTGAGAGATTACATTTACTGCCACAGGCCTATGGATAAGCATTCAGGCTGGTAGCTGTACAGCACCATTTTATAAGCAGAAAAGTAATGATTTACGTCACATCCTGATACATATAATAGGGTGAAAATTAAAATAGTGATGTCATAACTACAAAAATACTGCATCACAATAGTAATGTATGATAATGGTATGTAATATCCTAATACATTAACCCCTGATAGACCAAATACGAAAAGTCATCTACCATGCCAGAACTAGTCTAGTGAATATTTTGAAGATAATTTGACTGGAAGCTATTGCTGCATGTGACAGCAGCAGGTTCCTGTGAAATTAGTTTCAAATTATTCAATGGCTTGTACAGTTACCTTTAAATTGAGAATCTGGGGATTCAGTGTCCAAAGGGTTAAATATGCTAGACATGTGGACCAGTGTTCTGTTCTACTGTCTGGCATAGATCTGACTGAGCTAGACACATTGGTCTCTCATTAACTAGAAAGGCCATTAACTATAAGTAGAGCCCTAAGGAGTTGAGCACAATGGTAACAAGAATACATCGGCATGTTTATTTGCATATCAACTTCCCTTGAATAAATTTTAATGGCCATTAGTACCTAATCATATCTCCCAGATGTCAGCCCAATCCGTTCAGCGGTTCTATAGAAGTCGTTTTCATGAAAACTAGGCCATCCAATATTGAAGATGGCCACTAAAGCATAGGCCAATTAAGTTCCCTTGAATAAACTTGGTTCAGCTGTTGTCCTAGATGACCTTTTATGACTTTTGAATCGATCCCCATGCAGATTCAGAAATGCATGCGGATTCGGAAATGAAAGATTTTGAAAGGCGTTAGTCAGCCAAAATCCAAGATAGCCGCTGGGCAAATTGGCCGATCCACTTCGTTTGAACAAGCCTGGATCTTTATGGCCTAAGGATACTTCCTGCCAAAATAAACTTGAAATCGGCTCAGTGGTTCTCGAGAAGATATTTAAAATTTCATAATGGGAGCATTTGGTGGGGAAAAGATTCAAGATGGATGCCAAACCGTTTATCCGACAGTTTCAAAAATGGAAAATTTGAAATCAGAATACCCAAAAACCTACATAAAACCTATTTTGCCTTTAAAGTCCACTGTAGCTGCCAAATATGCTACATTTTGATTTGTCCACGGCGGTCATGTTTTTGTACGTATCAACTTCCCTTGAACAAACTTTAATCACCCTTAGTCCCTAACCATATCTGCCAAATTTCAGCCTGATCTGTTCAGCAGTTCTGGAGAAGTCGTTTTCATGAAAACTAGCTCATCCAGGATTGCCGCCAAACCATGTGGCCAATCAAGTTCGCTTGAACAAATTTCATTCAGCTCTTGTCCTAGATGATATTTCAAGAGTTTTGTATCCAAAAATCCCCCAAGGGGTTTCGGAGATTTGTTCTAAAAATCGGCCAAAATCCAAGATTGCTGCTGACCAAATTGGCCGATCTGCTTCGTTTGAACAAACTTGGATGTCCATGCCCTAAGGATGCTTCCTGCCAAGTATAATTGAAATCGGCCCAGCGGTTCTCGAGAAGTCGTTTAAAGGAAAGATTGACGGACAGATACAGACAACGGATGGTTACCACAGCATAAGCTCACCAGACTTGGGGTTAAATACTTTCAAAAGTATTTAAATGTAAATAAATACTTCACACTGGTTCAAATGCAAGTGCAAATACTTTCAACTTTGTTCAAATGCACACCTCTTAAAAAGTATTTCAAATACTTTCAAATGATTTCCAACCGTTCAATACTTTATTATGCAGGGTTCGTACTGGTCATGGAAATCCTGGAAAGTCATGAATGAAATTTTAAATCATGGAAAATCAGTGTTTTTTATCGTAGGTCATAGAAGTCATGGAAAATGTTAATCATGTAAAACAAAAAGAAATCTGTTTGCTATACAAATTATGGCAATAGGTTATCAAAACAAGGCTGGTCGTGGCTTAGTTGTTGGAAGAGGCAATATTCAGACATTTTGCAGAATAACTCGGATCTTATTTTTGGAGCTACATATACATCATAAACACAAATCTCCACGATAGCTGCCTGTTTCTAGCTAAACGCCACATAGCCGCCCGTTTCCAGCTAAACACTTCTCACTTTGTGTGTTGGAATCGATTTCTAACATTGAAACTTGTTCTTATATCTAAATATGATAGATAGTCAGTATGGTGTTGGACAAAACATTTGTTGGAGTGACATCTCATGATTGTGACAGTTGAAATGTATGCTTTATTGACAGATTAAGGGCCCATTCTGGCCTTGGTAGACAGTCAGCTAGTAGAATGGTTGAATAAAACAATGAATAGATCACAGAAAGAAAACCAAGGAATTAAGGAAATTTTATTGTTTTGTGTTATATTAAAATACGTTTAGTTGCAATGTGAAGGCATATTAAAAAGTCCCTGAAACTCAATTGCCTAACAACTCGAGCTCTTTAGAATCACTACATCGGCTATAACTTATTTAAAGCTTTAATTTTTTCAACAAAATTTTAATTCTCTTATACAAAATGTCCATTTGCAGACCAAAAGAAGACTATTTTTGAAAATTTATCACTGGAATGACTGGCTCGATTATCGAGCCAGTCATTCCAGTGGTAAATTTTCAAAAATAGTCTTCTCTTGGTCTGCAAATGGGCATTTCTTAAGACCACTGCAGAAGCCGTTTTTGGCTGATGAGTGTTAAAGGGTTAATGGAAATGGATTATATTTTCTCTAAATACTGGGAGCTCAACATAATTGAAAACTAAATGCCCCAAGGACCATCGCGCTCACCTGGCTGATGAAAACATGTTTACAATAATTAATACGCAAGAATCTGACAAGCATAACTGTTGCCATAGAGCAATTGTCCTTATCATTATAAGCCTGGTCACAGTAAAAAATTTGGATCAGGAACTGCAAGACTCTTGGCGTCCTTGACATTATTGACCAATGGAAAATGTACCATTGATCAATGGGCAGCCATCCCTGACACTATTGACCAATGATTCAAATCACCCAACTGACATTTACCAAATGGGCAATGATAACAGTAAAAAGTATTGATGAAATGTATGAATATTGGCATCCCTGACGGTCAGTATACTGACTGTGTAGTAAAGAATCATTTCTGCCAAAACACCTGATGAAACGTGACACAGATGTATTTTCCCCATAGGTTTCAATACTTAAAAACAAATTAAAGAACCAAGAGTTATGGCCCTTGTTTCAAGTCTTGGCCTCTTCATATTTATATTGCATATAGATGTTGCCTGAAGGAATATATCTGCAAAGTTTGCTTTTAATCCATCAGTACTTGACAAAACGTGCCACAAACATATTTTCACCATACATTTGGCGGCAATACTTTGGAAATATACCACGTGCCATAACTCTGAAGGTGTAACCACTTCATCTTCATAGCCAAAATAGATATTGCCTAAAGGAACTTACCTGCCAAATTGGGTTTTAATCGTTCATCAAATGGTGAAATGTGCCACAATTGTTGACAGACAGACAAATCTCAATTGTATAACCTCACCCAGGTGAGCTAATCAAGAAAGTTGACCTCTATTTTTGAGAAAATGTTATAAGTAAAATTTTGGTCAAGAAATTCAAACAATATTTAACCATCTGCAGGCTAGCTAAGAGAAGATAATTTTCGAACATTTACAACTGGCTTGGTTATCAAGCCAGACATTCCAATGGTCAATTTTGACCGGCAAATGGACATTCCTCAAACCACTGCAGCAGCCAGTTTTGGCCAGCTTGGTTATTAAAGTGTTAATATTAATTATCTTCCCCCCCCCCCCCATTAGATCCAACCATAGCAAATTACCAAGGTCGATGGTGATTCTGGTGTTTGTGTTCAATTTCGGGAGGTGTCATCGCTATAGCCATGCTAACTGACAAGTCAAGTGAGCAAAAAACATCACAGACAGTACTTTGATTAAACAAGAGGCCGCTGGCACAACCAAAAAAATCACTGGAAAAATTTACCAATCTAATTTCTGTGAAAAAGGTTTAGCCAAACTTTATTAAAATTGGCCCAGTTATTTATAAGTAGTTTTTAATGATTTTATCAGAAATGTTCAGAAAATCCAAGATGGCCACCAAACATGATAAATTTTGATTGACCCCCACAGTGGCCATGTTTTTTTACGTATCAATTTTCCATCAACAAATTTTAATGGTCCTTAGTCCCTAATCATATCTTCCAAATTTCAGCCTGATTTGTTTAGTGGCACTAGAAGTCATTTTTGTGAAAACTAGGTCATCCAAGATGGCCACTGAAACATTTGGCCAATCAAGTTCCCTTGAACAAACTTGGTCCAGCTAAGGTATTTCCCTAGATGATGTTTCATTTTCTTTAAAGAGGCTACTAAAAATCGGCAAAAATACAAGATGACCATTGGCCAATCAGCTTCCTGTGAACAAACTTCGACTCCATGCCATAAAGATGCTTCCTGCCAAATATAATTGAAATTAGCCCAGTAGTTCTTGAGAAGTCATTCATAGGATAAGTTGAACGATGGTCGCCAGACATCAACGTTCCCATTGATTTACCATGTTTATGATGCAAGTTTTTGATGGGGGAAAAAA
This sequence comes from Chaetoderma sp. LZ-2023a, assembly GCA_034401795.1. Lineage (NCBI taxonomy): Eukaryota > Metazoa > Mollusca > Caudofoveata > Chaetodermatida > Chaetodermatidae > Chaetoderma > Chaetoderma sp. LZ-2023a. The sequence goes on along the minus strand of CM067369.1, from coordinate 176,849,796 downwards.
TCCAAGATGGCCACCAACCCATTTATTCAATAGTTTTAACAGTGGAAAATTTGAAATCATACACAACTAGAACAAACTAGAATGACCCTTAGTCCCTAATCATATTTCCCAAATTTCGGCCTGATCAAGCTCCCTCGAACAAACTTGGTTCAGCTATTGCCCTAGATAATGTTTCATGAGTTTCAAATCAATCCCCAAGTGGTTTCGGAGATTTCTAATGGATATGTAGATGGCTGCTGGCCAAAGTGGATGATTAGCTTCGGTTGAACAAACTTGGGACCCCTATGCCCCAATGATCTTTCTGACCAAATGTGGTTAAAATCCATCCACTGGTTCTTGAGAATACATTTAAAATTTCCTATTGCATGTATGGGAATTTTTGGCAGGAAAAGAATCTAAGATGCCTGGCCAAACCATTTATCCGACAGTTTCAGTGGCAAATTTGAAGTCGGCATACCCCAAAACTTATAAAAACCAATTTCAGCTTAAAAATCAATCAAGTAAAAAAATACAATATGGCCACCAAACGCAACATTTTGATTGGCTCACGGCAGCCATGTTCAGCAGTTCTAGAGAAGTCATTGGGTAACACTAGGAAAACATGAGGGCCGCCGAAGCAGTTGACCAATCAAATTCCCTTCAACAAACTTGGTTCAGCCCGTGCCCTAGATGTTGTTTCATGAGTGTTGGAATCGATCCCCCATGCGGTTTCAGTCAAATTGGATGATCAGCTCCGTTTGAATAAACTGGGATCTCTATCCCCTACTTTTTGTCAAATATAATTGAAATTGGCGCAGTGGTTTGTGAGAAGTCGTTTAGAGAAAAAGATGGCGGATGGATGGTCGCCACGGCATAAGGCCTTTGAGATCAGGTGAGCTAATAATGTAACATAATTATGCAGATTCAATAAGTACAAACTTTAGTGACATTAGGATATCATAAGTATACCATTTTGAAAATGTTCAACCTGGCTTTTCAGTGGTTTATATTATAATGTCTTACACACAAGGGATCATATGCATAAAGGTGGTGAAAGAATACATTGAGATTCACACATTCTACTTAATATAAACATTATAAACAGTTCTGGCCATAAACTAATTCACTATGATTGAATATAAAATGCATTTTACAGGTACAATGTATTCTCATACATGTCATAAAGGCTGGTACTTAGATCAGGATTATTCCTTATATATTGAAACGCTACGACTAAGCCTAACACATCATGTCAGCTTTAATGTGCAATGAATTTTCTAGTTAGTTTTTCATACTTCTGGTCAACTGAAGTGAGCTTATGGCAACCATCTGTCCGTTAACTTTTGATTTAGAAGTCTACCCCACAGTGACTACTTCGCTAATTTCAACCGAATTTGGTTACAATCACCATATGGCAGTAGAATTCTAAACTTGTAAACAGAATTTTGATTGGTTGATTTTTACGGTGACAATCTGCTTTTCTTTAAAAATATTTCAAAGTGAATCATCTTAAAAAACAACAAGATTTTAACCAAACTTGGCTTTAATGACCCTATTATAGAAGGCGTCAACTTCCTGGATGTATATAGCTAAAGTTGTTGATATTGAAGGGATCTTTAGCAATCCTGGCTAGTTGACTGGTGCAAACCACCAGACAATAATTTCAATGGGCAATAACTCTTGACTTGTTGAATATTTGACTGAACGTTATTGGTGGTTTAGCATACTACGAATGTTATTGGTGGTACTGAAAATAGTGTTCTAAGATAGCAACAGCATTGTGAATATGGATATCAACTTTCGGCAGTTTATACTACACAATCACGATTTGTAGGTGATGCAAAATTTTCATGATTAACGCTTACCACTCTGATGCCAAAACTTTAAATTTTCAAATTAAATTAAAAGATGAACTGGTGGTCATTTTTCAACAAATCTGGTGGGAGATGTTGTCGTAGACAGCAACATCTTTCACCAAAATTGTTGGAAAATGTACACCAGTTTCTTGGCTATTGACACACTAAAAGATAGATTATTGACAGGTAATGGTTAATGATCGCTTCTAATTATGGCACCTATAGCCTATCCTAAAAACACACCGTACAACAGTAATATAGATGTATTTAGGAAATGGTCAAATGCACCATGAGAGCTTTTGTGAATGAAAACCTCATAATACAAAGACCCATCTGTTCTACAGTTGAGACATACAATTGGAGTTATGTTATTATGATTGTGACTACAGCTACCATGTGACGTAATGGATGAATCCAGTGTTAGCTATGCCCTGCCCATTCCGAGTTAAGCTCCGCCATGCTTTGTCCGTGTTGGAATAGGTGAAACTAAATTTTCAGAAAACCATACAGCTGTTGAATAGTTTGAATCTAATTTGACCGGGTGCTGTTGCTGCCCAGTCACATTAGTTTCAAAATATTCAACTGAATGTTTATTAAATAGTAACGGCATACAATTCGTACAACTTGATGGACTGTTACGCGTTTATGACAGATTTAGATACGTCATTCATGATATGTGACGTAGTTCATTATGATGTCATATATTTGACTGACAGATTGGATCCCTCAGATACTTGAGTGACACATCGGATCCCTCTATCCTTACATTACGCAATTTCCGAATGATTGCTATCCTGAATAAACATATAACTCTAACTAATCCCTGATTCTTGTGAACTCACTATTACATACTGTCCTACTCTACCCTCTGGTAAATGTGTGTGAAAGAACATCTCATGCACAGTATATTTATATGTTTTCAAAAATGTTTCTATATCAGATTGCAAGGTGTCAAAGTACACCACGTGTGTAGGTAGAGTGCTTGATGATTTCTGAAATTCATGCGTGAGCCAGGTGGATGGACTCTGGTAGAAAATGTCAGCTTCATCAATATAGTTGACTACATTCCCGAGGTTAGGCTCACATGTAAGAAATCTCATGCTCATGTTTCTATGAATGTAACTGAAAATGAGAAAAGAACATAAGCTGTTTAGCAGGGCCTTAACCATTTGCTCTTTCTCATCAAAAATGGCCATTTGCAGAGCAGAGATTATTTTTGAAAATTTACCACTGGAGAATGACTGACTCGGTTATCAAGCCAGTCATAAATGTTCTTAAATAGTCTTCCTGATCTGCAAATGTGCGTTTCTCAAGACCACTGAACAAGGCAACTCTCACCAGATTGAGTGTTAAAGGGTTAAATTAGTACTATCCGTTCATTGAACCCTTTAATGGTCAAACTGGACTTTGCAGTGGTCTTGAGAAATGACCATTTGCAGGTCAAGAGATGATTTTGGACATTTTACCAACTGACAAACCGATAACAGAACCAGTCATAACACCAATTCTGTAATTACTTTTAGCACTATATACATTTAAGACGTTTGAACTTGTTTCATTCAGTTCCATTTGAACTATATAATAGTCAATGGTTAAGAAAATCAAATTTGTTTCTCAGTGGATTTCCATTTGCAATACAACACCTTTTTTTAAAAGTGACCCCTGGATGAAGACCAGTCATTACAATGGTAACTATTCAATTTCAAGAACGGCTCTGTCTCTTCGCTTGCAAATGGACATTTCTCAAGACCACTGGTAGAGGTTGATTTCAGCTGACCTGACCACTTACTGGTTAAATGATGCCTGGTGCAATTTAAAGAGGTACTGTCAGATTTTGCTACATGCCAATGTCCTGACTCGTGCTATATTGACCTGTACAGTGTATACCAATTGTTCCATCTTATCTTAATTAAACGGGAAAAGAACAAACTTATGCCGCCAATGGAAGAATGTAATTTAATTAACTGGGACACCTTTGTGGCATTCTCACCTCGCCTGATTGATTCCAAAAGGTGCCATGCAGAGTTAATGTGTCCAGTGGCTTTCTTTTTATTGTCTCCAAAACATGGATAGCTGGGAATTGGGGTCTAGTAACAAAACTTGGAAAATCATGAAAGTTAGATTGCTTTTAAAATGGCCTGATATGAAGTATCATAGCATATGCGCTTGTAGAAACTAGTAGTTTGGTGTTCTGGAATTCTGATTTAAATGCTCTTCATTTCTCCCACATGTTGTTTTTGCAGTGTCTACATGTGATCATATCATGTTTCTAGTTCAAGTTACCCACGATTTTAGTTCTGAGTGAGAGCTTCGTGTGGTGGAACCACCTTGAGTCCATTACCTGACGGAAATAATCTTGTTTCTTGGGTTTTCTGCCACCAATGTTGTTAATTCGAAACCCATATATCCTTGATCCTGTCCTCCCATTTCAGAACAGATTCTCTTTTTTGTCCCATGGTGGGCTGGGGGTTGCAGTCCCAAATTAGTTTCAACATGTTCAGCAGAATATTTATGTTCATTGTAAATTCGTCAAAGACATGTAATCCATACTCATGACAGATTTTTATTTTGCGACGGAAATATACATCATGTTGACTATGATGTCAGCTAATATGTAACGTATTACTATTATGATGTCAGATACGTGAATGACAAATTGGAACCCTCCATCAGGATAGTGTTCAATGGAGGATTCCAGTTTATCCATCAATCATATGACATCATAATCAACTACTGGACGTGTAGGATGATGTCATAATGAATTATGTCATGAAGGATGTAGATAAGTTTGTCACAAACTCATAATTGATGACGGACTAAGCGTTGTTGTACGAATTGTATGTCTACTATTTAGTAAACATGCTGTTGAATATTTTGAAACTAATTTGATTGGGCGCTGTTTATGGCATAGTTAAAACTGGAATCCTAGTTCATGTAACCCAAGTTTAGTTTTGGTTAACCATTACCACTCTGATGTCAATATTCTATCTTTTATTGTGTCAGTAGCAAAGAAACTGTACATTTTTAAACAATTTTGGCAGACGATGTTGATGTCTACGACAGCACCATCTTCCACCAAATTTGTTTTAAAATCAACACCAGTTCGTTTAATTTAATTTTAAAATTTCAAATTTTGACATGAGTTGTAAGAGTTAAAGATCCACAAATACCTTACTGCATGGATGTTTTTTATAAGTAGAGATACTTGGGTGTCCATGTTTAATGGGCTAATACAAACCTGTAGTATGGTGTGGAATGGCAGGGCATCAAGAACAGTACTTTGATCTCCTCATCTCTGTAGCTTAGTGTCCGTAGATGGTTCATCACGATAACCGTGCCTCGCTGGTGAATCAAGCTAAAGTATAGTGCTACTGAAACATTGGCTGCTATCATCGTCATCATCAAAACCTTGGATACGGATGAAATCACAGTCTGTTTTCTTGTTGCATGTTCAGTTTTATTCTTTTGGTTCCTTTTGGAAAGCTGTGGATTCCTAGCATATGTCGAGGACACTGGTGAGTTTGACGAGCATTGGACTGTACTGGGTGAATCATTTTTCTTTTCAGCATTATTTGTAGAGGATATAGTTGACTTAGTTGTTACCAGCGACAATGCTGATAGCTTGATACTAAGTGCATGTAACCCTAGTCCGCAATAATGCATTGACAATGGTAGAGTTGTGTAGATAAATCTGAACTCCTTGTGACCAAGACAGCTGTCAAAAGCAAGCGAGCATATTAATAGAGGGAAATTTCAAGGTAGTTTTAATGGTATAATATATAATATCTTTGAACCGTAAGGGGAAGAGCGTATTGCATTCTGGTATGTCTGGCTGTGTGTCCGGAGCTGTATCTCAAAAAGTACTTGATGCAAATTTTAACACAATGAAGGAACTTAGTATGTAAGAGGATTTCCAGACTGCCCGTGATCCTGATAAGAGCCCAGATCCTGATCAGATCAAATTCGTGATCTATGGGTATCTCGGAAACTAATAGTCCGATTTGGCTCAAATTTGAACACAAGAACAAGTGTACCCAAAGACTATATATTTCCCCAATCCCCACTTTTGCTGTCAAAATCCATCACCAATCCTTTTCTTGCACGTTTCATCATACCGACTTCTACCTTGGTTAGTTGCTTGCTACCGTTAGGTATAAGCTGCTACGCATATTTAAGAACCAGCTCAGTTTAACATGGTATCCATCTGTTGGGCTAAAATTTTAAACCACATCTGGTCAATATTAATACATCTAATATCGGCATTCCGAAAAATGAAGTATATTTGATGTCAAATTTCAATCTAACTAACATGTTCTGGTTGCGTATTGCCTTTGGTAAAAGTAACAAGGTGTCGCAATGATATTCTTATAAATATCATAAGATCTATTCTTGCAAAGATTCCTACAGTACAGATCAGATATAACTTTAAAGGTTTCCCAAAAAAATATATGCTGTTGAATATTTTGGACTTAATTTGATTGGAAGCCATTTCTCTCTAAGGCAACAATGGCTTCCAATCAAATTAAGTCCGTAATATTCAAATGGAAATTTCTAACATCATGCTCAATACTGTAATAACATGTTTCTAGTTTTGTTTTGGAAATATGTTAATTTATTAATGAGCTCATTTGTTTAAAATTTGGTCAAGAAGTCAACATATTTCTTTATTGAATGTCCATTTGCAAGCCAAGAAAAGACTACATTTTAAATTTTACCACCGGAATAACTGGCTCCGTTATCGAGCTACCAGTGATAAATTTTCAAAATATTTCTTGGCCTTCAAATGGATCGCTACACTTAGATTCCGGTTTTGGCTGGTTTCGCCATCAAATGGATCAAACTTTTAAAGAATAAGGAAGCGTGATATGAAACAATAACACTATCAACATTATACGAGTGGATGGTAGGATTAATAAACTATTCACTTATACATTGTATTAGTAATAACTGTAAACTCTGAAATCCTAGTAGTATTCATTTCAAGGAAAAGATACAGGGTTCAAAATAACTTAAATAGAATCTGTTGCCATTATGCTGGATATAAAAACTATTTCTTACATCATAAGGATGTTTTATATTTTTATATAATTGTTATGTAATTCAAAGTCATAATTCAATCAAACTGCTTGATAACATGTGAATTACCTGTATACTGCTATTGTCCACATAACGAGCCAAGCGAGTACTTTATTCCTGGCCATGTATACTCCATATGCAAAAGGAATTAGATGAGTCGCCATTATTACTGGATAACCCTGAAAAAGTCACATTTAATGCATTATATATTGGCTTTTATTAACCCTTTAGCGCTTATATCAGGCAAAAATGGCTTTTGCAATGGTCTTGAGAAATGTCAATTTGCAGACCAAGAGAAGACTATTTTTGACAATTTACTACTGGAATGCCTGGCTCGATAACCGAGCCAGTCATTCCAGTGGTAAATCGTAAAAAAAATAGTCTTCTCTTGGTCTGCAAGTGGACATTCTCTGAGAAAATTTGAATTTTCTTTACCAATTCGATGATTAAAGGGTTAAGGCACACAGACATACATATACATATACATGCATACAGAAATAGTGATTTAGACTGTGTTCTATATATCATATGTTTTATATGGTCACAATATATACTATGCAACTTTTTTATTATTTTCCTCTTTGTCCTCACCCTTAACATCTCGGTATCTTAGTTCCAAGTACAACTATACAGGAAACCAGGTGAAATCTTTTGCCATAGTTAGCAATGGCTCCCAGTTCAAATATCTTTAACCCTTTAACACTCATAACAGCCAAAACAGCTTCTGCACTGGTCCTGGGAAATGTCTATTTGCAGACCAAGAGACGACTTATTGGTGAGGTACCTATCGCCGGCCCCTTCTCATGCTACTTCTGTGAGAAGAATTAGCTTTGAAATGGAGTGCAGGAATATCTCTGGGTGGAGACTGTCTGTATTGGCTCCTACCATATTTTGCTGATTAATTTAAACTAGTAAAACGTGATAAGCCACGTCGCTGAAGTATACCTGATGCTTGTCTTCGGTTGGAGGACGAAAGTCAGATTTCGTCCACTTGTTACTGTAACCTAATAGAACAGCTGCTTAAATCTATATCCAAATGTGGCGCTGCAATATTTGTTTAAAATAAATCAAGGGTGACGCATTATAGTTACCACGGACACAGCCTTGTCAAAAATGTTAAAAAGTTTACTAACAGACTGTCTTATACCAGGTGCGAGTCACAACTAAATATAACCATTTAAAGCCAGACAACTGATACCTTCACAGCCTCTTACTGCCAAATGCGAACGGCTGTAACAATTTTATTGCAGAGATGTAGGCATTGATTCATGCTGCTAGCATCTTACACCACAGAGGGATGTTGATAACAAACAAAATCTTTCTTACAGATTCTATGTCTGTCTTACAAGCTCTGGGGAATAGAAATGAGAAAGTCAAACCACTTGGAAAAGACACGAGACAAATTCAGACAATCAGCATGTAAGACAGTAGAACTACAGCGGATCACAGCCCACTAAGTATCTGGAAATGAAGACGGAGCAGCTGGCAAAAATTCACGAAGATCTGAAGCGAATAATGCTAGTGGTCAGTGGCATTGCCAAAATGGCCACCATAATAAACTATTAACACTTTCTTTCACTGATAAATTCCTGGTATCTCAATTATGAGGCTCACATGCAGGAAAGCTGTTGGATATTTTGAGATTGAAATAACTGGAAGCCATTGCAGCTCTAGGAAGCAATGGCTTCCAGTCATTTTAATCTCAAAATACTTAATAGAATAAACTTTATTTGGTAAAGCATTAATTTTATCGTAAATTTGTTATTGAAAGGGTTAACACCTTTACCTAATGTTCAGATATGTTATCAAGGTACCACGATTACATATCCGAACGTCAGAGTATAATCAGATAACGGTATCACGTGGTACAAATTCTACTAGATTACTCTTTCAAACGTGAGGAGTAAGTGTCCGCATGCGTAAATAGACAAAGCAACCACGTGATACCTCCTATCATAGTACCCCGATAAACGAAACTGAATTCGGCCTTAGTATGAGACACATTAGTGAAATAACTGTCTCCATGAGCCATAATCTAATGGATTGGTGTACGCTATCTCATAAAATACAGATTTAATTTGGCTCGAATTTTTAACACTAACAAAGTATATTACGATGACAAGAGGATTTCCCGACATTGGCCGTGATACAGATAAAAACAACGCAGATTAGGATCGGATAAAATTCTTGATCTACGGATATCTCGGAGGTTACTGGTCTGATTTGGTTCAAATCTTACCACTAGAAAGGGTGTGACATTACACTAGGATTCAACAACTCATCATGCTCTAAAAAATCCCAAATATCCAGAAAATTTCACTAGCCAAACCGAAGGGCAAGAGTGTGCAATATCTGATTGCTGTTGTTTGAATTCAAATTAGTTTTACTGGAGCAACAGCTCCCAGGCAAATTAATTTCAAAAGAATATTTAACATACTTGTATGATAGTCTTGTAATGGACTATGATAATAGTCTTGTAATTGAGGAATCCAGTTTATCCATCAATCATATGACATGATCAACTATGTGATGTGTAGGCTGATATCATATAATCAATTACTTCATGAATGACCTTATTTAGTCCGTCTTTAGAAATGCTTAATAGTCCGTCCGGTTGTACGAATTGTGTCTTTACTATTTAATAAACATTCTGTTGATATTTTGAAACTAATTTGACTTGGTGCTGTTGCTGCCATAGGCAGCAATAACACCCAATCAAATTAGTTTCAAAATAATCAACACCTTACTTGAATAATTTTCTGGAAATTGAGATTCAGAGCGTGCTGGGATCGATCGATCTTAACATGTGCATATCTAAAACTGGATTCCTCCATTATAGACATAATGGAAATTCAGTATTTAAGGAGTTAACGTCTCATTACTTTTGAAAGAGCATGCCGATTTTCCAGGATTTCCAGACCTTGATTCTAAGAATCCATGATTTGAATATATCATGTTTATTCGTGAATACATGGCAATTATTCCGTAATAATCAGGGTTGGAAAAAAATCGATTTTTTTCAAAAAAATCAAATCAATCGATTTTTTTGATTTAAATCGATTTCAATGATTTAAATCGATTTTTATTCGCGACATCCCAGGAAATTACGTAAAACTTATACAGTGAAACCTGTATTAAGACACTGGCTGTGGGAGTCGCAGAAGGTGGTCTCTTAAGACAGGTGGTCTCTTAATACAGGTCCAGATGCATTGCTAAACTGTATTTTGGAACTGAATAAAGTGGTATTTTTATGACTTATTTTTAACTGAATTTTAAGCTTGCTGGTTTCTTAATACAAAAAAACTTTGTTCGCTTAAGCAGTTTTAACAGTATTATTATTGCATCATTTTTTATTGCATCATTTTTTTATTGCATCATTTTTCTATTGCATCATTTTTTTATTGCATCATTTTTTTTAAATGATGCAATAGAAAAGCATTTTTTCATTCTTGAAAAATACAGTCAAAACTGCTTAAGTGACAAAGGCTATGAAATATTTTCAATTCCATAATTAGCAAAATGTCTAACTCCGGCCGAAAACAAGATCCAATATGGATTCATTATGAGAAAGTGAAGACCCCAGATAAGGCCGGTGTCCGGGCTGTCTGCAAGGTCTGCCGACACGAACTCCAAGGTATCCCAGAGCGGTTAAAAAAACATGCAGCCAATTGCACAGGTCCACCAACACCAGCACTTCAAGGTCTAGCTGTAGCCGCAACAGAAACGGGGACTTCATCTCAATCTGAGCAGCAGCAGCGCGTTGAAACTGTTGTTGATCAAAACGATGTGGTGGTGATGGAAGTTGAACCTCTGTCAACTTCAAGTTCTGCTTCAGCGGCAGTGAAGCGCCCAGTGCACGGTCAATTAGCTGCTGGTACATTGGCCGCTAAGATACCCAAGCTGAATTATGGTCTACAGAATTATGTCATCAGAACTTCAGCAGAAAAACGTGGTGAATTAGATCGTGATGTAGCTAGGATGGTGTATGCTACGAACTCCCCATTTCGCTTAGTAGAAAATAGACATTTTATAAACCTTGTAAAAGATTTACGACCAGGCTATCAACCACCATCCAGAAAGGACATAGGGGGGAAATATTTGGATGTTATCTACACAGAAGAGCGGGAGAAGGCGAGAAAAAATTTGGAAGGTGAACTTGTCTGTCTAGCATTAGACGGTTGGAGCAATATTCATAACGAGCCTATCGTATGTGCTACAGTGACGACCTGCTTAGGTGATATTTACTTAGTGGATACTACGGACACCTCTGGACATCCTCACACAGCGGAATATCTTTATGACATTGCGAAGCAGACAATTGAAAACACGCACAATGATTTTGGGTGCATTATATGTAGTATCGTCACAGACAATGCTGCTAATGTAGCAAAGATGCGAGAGTTCTTGAAAGAACGACTGGGTTTCAACATGATTGCGTATGGATGCACGCCTCATCTTCTAAATCTGACTTCAAAGGACTTAGAAATGGGTAATGTTAAGGAGCATGTCACACAAGTTGTGAAGTATTTCCGAAATAACCACTTTGCTAGTGCCCAAATACGCCAATCATCGTGCAGAAAGTTAGTGATGCCAGCAGATACAAGGTGGAACACAATGTACGATTGTTTAAACTCGTATTGTGAGGCATGGCCGACACTTGTGACAATCTGTGATGGACATACTGACCGCATAGATGTTGCCATTGCCAATAAAGTTCGTAATGTAGTAATCAAACGTTCTGCAGATGAATACCGACTTTGTTTGAAACCAGTAGCTTGCGCTCTCGATAAAGCTCAATCGGACAATTGCACAATAGCAGAAGCAGTTGAATTATGGAAAGATGTAAAAACGGCCCTGCATAATGACACTAATAATTCAACAAAGCGTGCGGCCGATAAGCGTTATCAACAAGCTGTGACACCTCACCACATGCTGGCCAATCTACTCCACCCTAAATACCGTGGTCGAAACTTGACTCAGCAAGAACGTGAAACTGCACTCACCGTAGCATCCGAAATCCCTGGTTTGATGACTTTGGTAATCAAATTCGAGGCCATGGCACCACCATTTCACATTCTTAAATTTAACGACGAAGTTGTTAATGGAGTAACCTCTCTTCATTGGTGGAAGTCGCACAGACGTGACTTCGAGGATGATCTGCTGGAAGCATTTGAATTCACTCAGCGTCTGATGTCAGCTGTGGCGGCGTCAGCTGGTGTCGAGCGCGTGTTCTCCAGCTATGGGCTCGTGCAGAGTAAGTTGAGAAACAAACTTGGAACTTTAAAAGCGGCTAAACTAGTATTTCTTTTTCGGTCCCTAAACTGTGACAAAGAAAATGACTTCCGGTTTCAGTTGAATGATGATTGTTGACTAGACTAGTGAAGTACAATTGCAGCATTATTGAAAACTGAAAGTGAAAAGTGATGACAGACACATCTATCTGTGACTCAGTTAGGTTTGCGCGATATTGCTTGAGAGAATATCGATATCGTTATTATAAAAAAATTGCGGTATCTCAATAGTCAATATATCGAGTGTTCTGGTTAATCACTTAATTGTGAATAATTAAAGAATATGCATCCCATCATTCATAACATATTGAATATTTTGAAAGCAATTTCACTGGAAGCCGTTGCTGCCTAAGTCAGCAACGGTTTTCAGTGAAATTGCTTTCAAAATATTCAATATGTTTATTATGTTACGAATGATGGGATGTCTATTCTTTAATTATCACTGTTTGAACTAATAATATATAGAGTTCAAAATTTATATATTACGTCATATTAGCAACGATTTTTCTATTTTGTTCACAATTGCATCACAGATACAGTGAGTAGCAATAGGACAGAAATGATGCAATGCATAAATCTAACGAATTAGCCCTAATTAGATGCACAAAATCTATGAAGGTATGCAAAAGTCATCATTGTCTAAGTCTATCAACCTTGTTAACTTCTGTCTTTAAAAATATGCTCAAATTAAAATTGATAAACTGGTGTACATTTTTCAACAATTTTGGTGGACGATGTTGCTGTCTGCGACAGCTCTATCATCCACCAAATTTGTTGAAAAATGTACACCAGTTTATCTTTAACCCTTAGCACACTGATGTCGAAATTTTTAAATTTCAAATTAAATTTAAAGATAAACTGGTGTACGTTTTTCAACAAATTTTGTGGAAGATGGTGCTGTCACAGACAGCAGCATCGTCCACAAAAATTGTTGCAAATTGTACACCAGTTTATCTTTAAATTTAATTTGAAAATTTAAATTATCATGCTCCAGAGTGCTAGGGGTTATGTTTATTTTGAAAAATTAAAACTCCTACATCAGTGTGCTAAGGGTTAATGTAATGTAATGATGTGTTTACGTGTTACAATGTATATAGTTTCTTGCCAGTTTCAGCAATTACTGATTTTGATTTTTGAAGTTGTAGTAAACTACTTAATTTAATAACATTTCAATCTTTATTGTTTTAGTGTTAAATAAAATGGAGCCCAAAAGTCCAACTTGATAAGCACTAGCCAATAGTAATCGAGACACTCAATGACACTCCAGAGTGACTCCAGACGCATGTCATAGCTGAAAAAAGAGACAGTGTCTTGCTTTAAAAGAGTGTGCTTTTGGAATTAGACTAATAGTAATAGCCATACTGGCCCATACATGACTTTTCATGTACACTATTGCTTTAATGGTCATGTAGTGACATGTACGCACATGGAATTCTCCTCTTCTTTACAGCTTACACATACTTAATGATCATACTTTGTACACATGTGTGATGTACTGTGTACATGAACCTCAAGTATGTAGATTGTAGATGTGGACTCGTGCACTGGGTCTAGTCTTGCTGATGACAAATATGAGCAATTAAGTGTATAATTCTATTTTGTGTTGATGTTCAAGTGCCATGGAAGCAGTAAAATAATTATGTTACTTTAATTTAACAAAATTACTGTTAATTGTATTAATTACTTGAAAATTCCTCTATTTTTGCAAAACTGATTTAAATCACGATTTTTTCGATAAAAATCGAGTGATTTAAATCATGATTTAAATCATGATATAAATCAATTGATTTAAATCAAGCCAACCCTGGTAATAATACATACCTGTGTAATATACCAGTGCCAGGGATGCGATCCATAGAATGTTCCAGCATTGGACAGAACATTGAATTTCAAGAAATTATATTGCACACAAACCCAGTGGCCATAAAACAGTCTATCTATAAATAATGATAGGCCTAGGGCACATACACTGAAAGAAAAGCAACACAAAAATAATTTTAAAATGTATTAACCCATTCAATGACAAATCGCTGAAAAAGTAAATTCTTTATGAAATAAAATTTATTTTATGGCTTATTTTGAGATTAATTTTACTGGAAGATGTTGTTGCCCAAAGCAGTAATGGCTTCTAGTCAAATTGATTTCAAAATAGTCAACAGTGAAAGGGCTAACATAGAGACCTGACATGACCTACCCATTAGTACATTAGCCACAATTTACTGATAGAAATTTTGTTTGACTGAAATAGAATTATCAATGCCAAAACAAAAGCTTTTGACGAAATGAGGCCCAAGGCCCAGTGGCACTCACCTGAAAAATTGGCTTGTGAGATTGTGGTTTGCCGGAAATGTTCGGAAAATCCAAAATTGCCACAGGAAAAATTGACCAATCAAAGTTCTGAGATCTCTCAACATAGCGATTCTGTATACAATTTCTGAAGCCTATTACCATACTTGCCAAACTTGGTTGAAATCAGCCTAAGTGTTTCCAGTAAATTTTTCATAAAATCTATGATTTTCAGCCAAAGAGTGACAAATCAAAATTCTTAATGGCAGTTCTAAAGCTTATCACCATAGAATCGTTCCAGTCAAATTTGGTTGAAATCGCTCAAGATGGTAAGAAGCAATGTGACACCTGGTAAATTTTTAAATCTAAGATTTTCAAAAATTCGATGTACCAAAATTGTGAATGCAAATTCTAGAGCAATCACCATAGAATCCATTTGGCCAAATTTGGTTGACTCGGTCATGTTGGTAAGAAGGAATTTGACAATTTCCGGTACATTTTTCATAAAATCTAAGATTTTAACCCAAACAATTTATGAATCAAAATTTTGAATGGAAGTTCTGGAGCCTACCATCATACAGTCCTTTCAGCCAAATTTGGTTGAAAACCCTCAGAATGGTAAGGAAAGGAAACAATTTGACAATTTCCGGTACATTTTGTATAAAATCTACGATTTTCACCCAAAAAATTGATGAATCAAAATTCTGAATGTAGGTTCTGGCACCTACACCCATATGGTCTTCAGCCAAATTTGGTTTAAATCGTTCAGAATGGTAAGAAGCAATTTGACAATTTCGGGTACATTTTTCATAAAATCTAAGATTTTCACCCAAAAAATTGATGAATCAAAATTGCCAATGGAAATTCTGGAGCGTACGACCATATGGTTCTTCCAGCCAAATTTGTTTGAAATCGGCCAAGTGGTTAATGAGTAGTTTTATAGCAAAAGTTGACGGACAGTTGCCACGGCATAAGCTCACTTGGCCCGAAGGGCCAGGTGAGCTAAAAATAGAGTAATACCACGGTTGAAGTGACCTCGAACTTTGACCTCATGACCTCAATATCATTGTACTCAATCCCCTTGATATAAGGAAGCTTGTGGCCAAGTTTAGTCCCAATAGGGTGAAGCCATGCCGAGATATAAGACAATATGTTGAGCTAAACACAAAACTTAACTGTAACAAGAGGCCATGTATTGTTCAAATGGACATAGGCATTTCAACTAGAAAGGCCATCGACTATAAGTAGAACTCTAAAGAGTTACTAGGTGTCACATTGCTTCTTACCATCTTTCAACTTTCAAATTCAACACATTGCAAAAGCAGATAACGAACGTTAACAGAAAACGCTTAAAAGTTTACCCTACCGAACATGGACCGCCGCCCAGGGCTACCCGAAAATCAGCGCCATGAAGCAATGCGAAGACTCGCTGCTGGGCAGAGCGTTTGCACTGTTGCTCGACATTTTAATGTTCACGCCTCAACCATTTCCCCGTCTCTGCCAACGTGAGCAGGAAACTAGCAGACCGAGAAGACCGCTACTTAGTGACATCATCACGATGTCACAGGCTTGAGACTGCGCCGCGGCTGTCCCGTAATTTGCACACTGCTACCAGCACTACAGTGCATGCACAAACTGTGTGAAACAGACTCCCTGATGCTGGACTGCATGCCCGTCGTCCACTTGTTGCTGTTCCGCTTACAGAGCGTCACATCAAGAATCGGTTTGCATGGGTAAGAACTCGTCAGCGATGGCGTGCTCAACAATGGAGCCACGTTTTGTTCAGTGATGAGTCAAGGTTTTGTGTGGATGTGGCGGATGGTAGGCAACGGGTTTGGCGACGTTTAGGAGAACGGTATGATGCAGCCAACATCATTCAACACGACAGATTCGGTGGCGGCAGTGTCATGGTGTGGGTTGGAATCCATGAAAATGACAAAACATATCTTATTGTGATTCGCGGAAATTTAACGGCTCAACGTTACTGTGAAGAAGTTGTCGACCCTGTTGTCATCCCTTTTATGCAGCATCATGCAGACTTTATGTTTCAGCAAGACAACGCCCGTCCTCATTCAGCTAGGGTCACCAGTGATTTCCTTGAGGCTAACAACGTTCGGGTGTTGGACTGGCCAGCGCGATCACCGGACCTGTCTCCTATCGAACACGTGTGGGACATTCTTGGCCGTATGGTGCGTGAGAACCATCCACATCTTCACAACATGTGGGAGCTGGAAGCTGCACTGCTCCAGGAATGGGATGCGATTCCTCTTCGTGCCATCAGGTGCTTAATTCGAAGCATGAGAAAGCGATGTACGGCGGTGGTTAATGCGCACGGAGGTCACAACCAGTATTGACAGCTCAGTGTCAATATTTAAATTGAACCCTTCCGTTGAATGATGCCGTGTTAAAGGCGCCATCCTAGCATTACAGTAACAAGAGACTGTTGTTCACATTGGAAAATGACAAATCAATTAAATAATATATTTGAATCAATTTATTGTTATTGTTAAATAACATTTATACAGTAATATCCTCAAGAGTTGCTAAACTTTTTTGGTTCGGTATATAAAAGTTGAGCTAAATGCAAACTGACGACGACGCCATCCTCGCTGCTGCGGACAACATGCAGGGTATCACAATAGCTCGTTTTACTTCGTGGTCGGGCTAAAAATGTCTTCTCGTAAACCACTGGCCCAATTTCAATTATATTTGGTAGCAAGCATCCGTAGAGCATAGAGATCCAAGTTTGTTCAAAGGAAGCTGATCGGCCAATTTGTCTGGCAGCAAATTTTTCTTGCATTTTGGACGATTCTTAGAAACATCTTTAAAAATCTTCTCCGAAATCACTTGGGGGAATTGATTCAAAACTCATGTAGGGTAAGAGCTGAACCAAGTTTTTTCAAGGGATCTTGATTGGCCAAAGGCTTGATGGCCATCCTCGATGACCTAGTTTTGGCAAAAATCACTTCTCCAGAACCGCTGAATGGATCTGGCTGAAATTTGGGAGTTAAGATTGGGGAATAAGAGCCATTAAAGTTTGTTCAAGGGAAGATGATAGGTAAAAAAAAACATGGCCGTTGTAGGCCCTTCAAAATGTAGCGAGTTATTTTAAGAAGATTGGCAGCTTGTCCATCTGCCGGATGCAGTAAAAATCGCAAAAAAAAATCATCACAGAGCATATGGAGATTTATTTATAATGGCATAGCATTGTCAGATATGCCACTGGTAAAGTATGGGGCGGCCTGGGAGTGAGCATAGATGTAATTTCATTTATTTCAACAAAGATTTTGTGAGAAAAATGTCAAATTTATAGAAAATTTTGTAAAATAATTCAGTCCACACAGAACATTACGTAAATATAATCCGGCATGAAAGGGTTAAGGTCTGTACCACAGTAGCATCATGATTCTCGGAGTAACGTCTTTGCACAGTATGTACATGTACTCAATCTGATAGCATTTGTGGTTTTAGTTTTCTTGTCGGCTATGTGTCCTGTTCTTGTTGTTTGATGATGGCTTTGATGTTTAACGCTTACCACTCTGATGTTAATATTCTTTTACTGTGTCAATAGCAAAGAAATCAGTGTTTATTTTTCAACAATTTTGGTGGATGATGTTGCTGTCTATGACAGCACCATCTTCCACCAAATTTGTTGAAAAATAAACACCAGTTTATCCTTTACTTTAATTTGAAAATTTAAAATTTTGACATCAGAGTGGCAACGGTTAAAAGCTGTGTTTGTTGGATATAAACCATAAGTAGAGACGAAGGCAGCTAATGGCATGTATCTTCATTAATGTTGCGTTTTCCCATTCCATAGGAACCAATAATAGACAAATCAAACCTTGTTTGCTTGTCTGTTTTGATTAGTTAGGAATTATATCAATACAGACTATAAAGGAAATATTACATTACTTTTGCTTTCTAACATTTATTGACAGTTTGAACAACACAGACACTTGCTTCCCTTCATATGACATATGATAACTGGTGTTCATGTTTGAGAATAATGTTTTTGTAAGTTATTACTGTCTAGTACAGCAACAGTTTTCAACAACATTATTTCCAAATTGTACACCAGCCTTTCTTCTACTAGCTCTGAAATACTTTTAAGAGTTTGACATACACATGTACGTGTGATATGGGTCAGATGGTCCAATTGATTGCGGGTAGTACTCCCTATATTACCTTACTAATACATATATCCTGAGAACCCCAGGTGTTCTAGTTCTGTTACTCTGGAGATGCCATGAACACATGAGAATCCAAGTAACAGCAGCTGTTGGACGAACAATCACAGATAAAGCTGCAAGGCACAGAAACTTGCATGATCCAAATCTGTCAACAGAAACACACTGAGCATATACGCTACATATTGGGAAAACAAAGGCAACAAGAACAATCAGAAGGATTCAAAACCTTGCCTTTCCATTTTTGTCATCTTTTTAAGTTCAGGTTTTCCCAACTTTTTCAAATTTTCTTCTCAGATTAAGACTACAGCAGTACAAGAGGCCCAAGGGGTCTGTATCGCTCACCTGGAATTATTAGTCACTGATACAGCCTAACAAAAAGAGATGACCACTGGAAAAATTTACCAATCTAATTTCTGTGACGAAGGTTTAGCTGAGATTTATTACAATTGGCCCAGCGGTTAACAAGTAGTCTTTTTATGATTTTCTCAGAAATTTGTCGAAAATACATGTCCGCAAAAAATGCTAAATTTTGATTGATTCAGCGGTTCTGGAGAGGTTATTTTCATGAAAACTAGGTCATCCAAGATGCCCGTCGAAGCATTTGGCCAATCAAGTTCCCGTAAACAAATTTGGTTCAGCTGTTGCTCCAGATGATGTTTCATGAGTTTTGAATCGATCCTCCATGAAGTTTCTGGGAAGATTTTTAAAGACATTCTGAAAATCATCCAAAATCCAAGACGGCTTTCTTTAAACAAACTTGGATCCCTATGCCCTAAGAATGTGTCCTCCCAAATATACTTGAAATCAGCCAAGCAGTTCTCAAGAAGAAGACATTTTAAATTTCACATTGCTTTAGTATAGGAGTTTTTGGCCAAAATGGCTGCCAACCCATTTATCCGACAGGTTTGAAAATGACAAATTTGAGATTAGAATACCTAAAAACCTATATAAAACCAATTTTGGCTACAAAATCCATCAAATAAAAATATCCAATATGGCCGGCAAACAGGCTACAATTTGGTTGGTCTATAGCAGCCATGTTTTTTTAAGCATCAACTTCCCTTGAACAAACTTTAATGGCCCTTACATGTAGTCCCTAATCATATTTGCCGAATTTCGACCCAATCTATTCAGCGGTTCTG
Source organism: Chaetoderma sp. LZ-2023a (assembly GCA_034401795.1). Taxonomy (NCBI): domain Eukaryota; kingdom Metazoa; phylum Mollusca; class Caudofoveata; order Chaetodermatida; family Chaetodermatidae; genus Chaetoderma; species Chaetoderma sp. LZ-2023a. The sequence continues at coordinate 176,829,973 of CM067369.1, read as the reverse complement.
GAGTATTTTCACTAAAACTATGTCAACCAAGATGGCTGCTGAACCATTTTGCCAATCAAGTTCCCTTGAATAAACTTGTTTCAGCTCTCTAGCACTAGATAATATTTAATGAGGTTTGAATCGATTCCCCCAAGCGGTTTCAGAGATTTTTAAAGACGTTTCCAAAAATTGACCAAAATTAGCCGATCGGCTTCGCTTGAACAAACTTGGATCCCTATGCCCTAAGGATGCTTCCTGCCAAATAAAAATGAAATCGGCACAGTGCTTCTTGAGAAGAAGTCGTTTAAAGAACAGGATGATCGGCAGACAGATGGACGGTCACATGGCATAAGGAGCATTCTGGCCAGGTGAGCTAATAATATAACAATCTTATTGCTTTTAATATTTGAGCCAATACAAATCAGATTAGTAGAACTTTTCAGAGATATCATATAGAATTTCTTCGGATTCTGATCTGGTTTGTCGGTCAACACTCAAGATCTGCTGAATGAATCCTTATCAAACACTGCATGAACGCTTCCCTTGTGGCCAAAAGCACTATGACATTTTGGGGTCAAACGTCAAGGTCAAGAACCGAATTAGAAAAATTTAGTTTTAGACAATCATTTATTTTGAAGGGATCCTTACCAAACTTAGAATGGAGGCTGCCCTTGATTACTGGAAGGTGTCTAATTTGGTCTGTAACTTCTCATAACAAAGCAATGAATCAATTCTCAGTAGATTATCTTGAAAGACCACGGAGAAAGTGCGGAAAACTAATATTTTTTGTATTTCATAAGCCAAAAGGGGGAGGTGGGTTTAAAACTCCATGAGAAATTTACAAAAATGTCTGAAACTTGAACATGCTCTGTAACTCCTTATACTAAAGCGATGTACTGATTTTCCCTTAAATATCTTGAAGGAATGCAAAAAAGTGCGGAAATCTGATAATTTTCATATTTCTTAAGACGAAAGAAAAATTGGCGCATACGCCTGAAATTCCAACTTGGTCTGTAACTTCTCATAACAAAGCAATGAAGCAATTCTCAATAGAATATCTTGAAAGACGGCGGAAAAAGTGTGGAAAACTAATATTTTTCATATTTCATAAGCCGAAAGGGGGCATAACTCCCTGAAAAATTGACGAAAATGTATGACACTTGAACATGCTCTGTAACTCCTTATACTAAAGTGATGCAACAATTTTCCCTTAAATATCTTGAAGCAGTGCAAAAAAAAGGTGTGGAAAGCTGATATTTTTCGTATTTCTTAAGTCGAAAGGGGGGTGGGGCATAACTCCATTAAAAATTGACACATACGCCCGAAACTTGAACTTGGCCTGTAACTTCTCATAACAAAGCAATGTACCAATTCTCAGTTGAATACCTTGAAGGACTGCAACAAACTAACAGACAGAGTGCAAAACTATAGTCCCCCCAGTTTTACCGGTAGGGGACTAATAAATGCTACTATTGTTGAAATTTTACCACACAGTCATTTCCCATGATAAATTTCAAATAGTTTTTTCTTGACCTACCCATAAATAAGTTAACATTGTACAAATGGACATTCACTTTAACCCTTTGACACTTAAATTTGTTCAAGAAAATTTCAATTTTATCATTCAAAATGTCCATTTGAAGACAAGAGATTATTTTTGAAAAAATTACCACTGGAATGATTGGCTCGGTTATCGAGCCAGTCTCCAATGGTAAAGTTTTTAAAATAGTCTTCTCTTAGTCTGCAAATGGACATTTCTCAAGTCCACTGCAGAGGCGGTTTTTGGCTGATATGAGGGTTAAAGAAGAGTTTTGTGATTTTCTTGAAAATTTTAACCCTTAAAGGATTAGTTGAGAACAATTTGACTAGATGTTAGTTACCTGGGTTTGCCTGGCCATGGATAGTAATACAGAGCCATTGTCGTGAGTGCTGCCTCTGTTGTATTGCTCAACGTTCGTGTTGCACAATATAATGTGAACCAGGAAATCACGTGACAAGTTAAAGTCCACCGAGCAACAACGGGATTGCTGAGTCGCATTGAAAGCTTGTACAAAAATATATCACCATATGCTGACATCACTCCTTGAAGAACTCTGGGTAATTTGATCTAAAATAATTACAAGTACGTCAAATTTGGACACAGGCTGCACAGCAACACAATTTTAGATTTCATTAAATTGCCGCTTCTCTAAAATAGTGGTATTGAAATTGCACATATAGTGAGGCCTTTCTTCTAAATTGGCAGTCTAACTAACAACAAAATTCTAGAATGCTTATTCATTCTAAATAACACTAATTTAGTAATTCTTGTAAGATTTTTAAAGGATTAACTCAGGCGAATATGGATTGGTTTCGCTGTAAACCCAATCCAAAGCAAGGTCTTGTCACTAGATTTCCAGGCCCCAAATTTAAGCTAATCCATGCAGGCTTTCTAAATTTATGCTCAGGAAAACAGATTCTCAACGAGTTTTGTTTTTCAGGGATGGTATCTCCTACGAATAAAGACAAATTCTGTTGTAAAGTATTCCCACGCAAGGCGTTACCCTGCGCTATGGACCAATTTTGATGTAAATCCATCTAAGCTTTCTAACAACAGATTGTAAGTTGTAAGTGTCTTTAGAGGCAGCAACAACTTTAACCCAACTTGTTCTCGACATAGTCAGAGCCTATGCAATAAAGGAATCCTTTCTACCTACGCCAGCCAATTCACATTTCCTGAGTATCCATCTATCAATCTGACATCATATAACATAATAATCAGCCAAGCTCAAGTAAGATGATGTCATAATCATTACGTTATAAATGATTCTATTCGCCCATCTTTAACTCTTAATAGTACGAATTGTATGTTTTTGCTATTTAAGAAATATGCTGTTGAATATTTTGAAACTAAATTGACTTGGCGCTGTTGCTGCCATTGGCAGCAACAGCACCCAGTCAAATTAGTTTCAAAATATTGACCAGCTTACCGGTATAGTTTTCTGGAAATTGATAGTCAGGGAGTTCAGCGATCGATCGATCCCAAAACGAGCGAGGTGTGATTGGACTTAGCTAGAGATGGGTGGAGCATAGCTAAAACTGGAAAGGTCCATTTCTAGCATGTCTAGCAATCCCAAAACCCATTTTGCACACGTGTTTGGACTGATTTTAATAGCTTTACTTTGAACCCTGAATTTGCAACTTGAAGATAACCATACAGGTAAGCTGTTGCATATCTTAAACTAATTTGAATAGGAGCTGTTGCTGCCTAAAGCAACAGCTCCCAGTAAAATTATTTTCAAAACATACTGCAGTGTTTAGTAAATTGCAAATTCACCAGATAGACAATTCAGATGCTTACTGTCAGACCTTTGCCTCGTTCCTGATGGACAAACATCATTTATGATGTCATCTAACAAGTGACGTAGTTTGATTGACATCAGATACTTGAATGACAGATGGGATCCCTCAATTCCAGCCCTATCCGAGATTGGACTAATTAATCCCGTAACCCTTCAAAATTGTTCAAGAAAATGTTAATTTTCTCAAATAAAAATGCCCATTTGCAAACCAACGTTATCGAGCCTGTCATTCTGGTTGTAAATTTTCAAAAATAGTCTTGGTTTGCATATGGACATTTCTCAAGACCACTGCTGAAGCTGATATTGGCCCGGTTGAGTGTTAAACGGTTATAGCGGGATTTCCTAAGATATGTAGACATTATATGCACAATGTACCATGAAGCTTACACTTTCCTAATTGTAATTTGTACCTATCAGCTACATGTAATACATTACCAGTAATATTCGATAATCCATGTGAAAAACTGCCAAAATCTTATACAGGAATGCAAATATTGTTGGGTAAAAAGCTCCACGAAGTCCTTCACGCCACTCCCAGGTGAGAAAACCATAACTGCAATATACATAATGGTACAGTCACACATAACACATCATTGGCAACACTCGGATATGCATGTATTTACTTTCAGAGTATTAATAGTTATTAAACCACAAAGTATATGTTTCTACTTATAACACATTTAGATAGTTGTATGTGTAACTTTAAATATATATATATCCATTTGGACTATGTACTGTCAGTCATGCATGTCAGTGTATATTTCATAATCCAGTTTCAGATTTTCCTTGAGAGCCATTTATGTACAAACATTATTTCCAAGGAAAGTAAGAATATTTCTGAGTTCCCCTTCAGATAACAATTGACAAAAATAACTACATGTGTACTATTGGGCAAAATATAGGAATTGAAAAGGACGTGACACTTAGGCTTCAACTGACTGCAACCACTGGTGATCTTTTATTGATTCTGGGTGACATTTAGTAACTTTCTTTCTACCATAAATTAACCAAGGACCAACCAGCCATAGCCAATTATGTAAATGACAGTAAAATTTAAATCTGTTTAAGAAAAAGTTCCAGATTGGCTAGATCTTTGGCTAATGATTAAAATCATATTCTTAGCACTACATGTACCTACATGTACAGGCAGTAATTTTTTAATATGATTGCCATAAGGTAACTGTACATGTAAACTTTCGAATATTTTGAAACTAATTTGACTGGGGCTATTGCAGTTTCAAAATATTCCACAAAATGTTTATTAACCCTTTAACGCTCAATTTTATTCAAGAAAATTAAAAATTTTGCATAGAAAATGTCCATTTGCAGACCAGAAAACTATTTTTTTAAATTTACCAGTGACTGGAATTACTGACTCGGTTATCGAGCCAGTCATTCCAGTATTAAATTTTCAAAAAGAGCCTTCTCAAGACCATCACAGAAGCCATTTTTGGCTTATATAAGTGTTAAAGGGCTCATGGTCAAGCCGGCCAAAACTGCCCTCTGTTATGGTCTTGTGGAATGTCCATTTATGATGAGAATAGAATTTTTGAAAAGTTACCAGCAGAATGACTGGCTCGATAACCGAACCAGTGATTTCAGTGCAAAACTTTCAAAAATAGTCTTCTCTTGGTCTGCAAATGGACATTTTCTATGAAAAAATTTTAATTTTTAAAAACAGATTCGATGGTTAAGGGGTTAATATTATGTACCATTATCACATTCTGAAGTGGTCACAATTATCTTGTTTAGTAAATGTCTAATTGCAGACCAATGGAAGATTCTTTTTGAACATTTATCACTGGAATGGCTGGCTCGACAATCATACCAGCCAGTCAATTCAGTGACTGACTTTCAAAACTAGTCTTCTCTTGTCCTGGAAATGGACATTCTCTAATTTATTTTTTTTTCTTGACCAATCCTGTCCATTAAATAAAGGGTTTAATAATCCGTTATAGATGACATTAATTTTACAATATATTATAGTTAACCTGCTACATGTCAGGGATGGGGTCAATTCCATTTTATCAATTCCAATTCCATTTCCACATGAATTCATTTTATCAATTCCAATTCCACCCAGACAAGTTGAATTCCAATTCCAATTCCATTTGATCAATTCCAAGTCCATACCAATATTTACTTGACATCAACATTATTATATCTTAACCCTTTAATGCCCAAGGTTGGCCAAGAAAAACTAGATTTATCATTAGCAAATGTCCACTTGCAGGATAAGACTATTTTTTTCTTAGTTTAACAATGCAATGACTGACTCAGTTATGGAATCAGTCATTCCACTGGTAAATTTTCAAAAATAGTCTCTTAGCATACATATGATCCTTCCTCAAACCCAGCGCATAAGGCATTTTTGTCAAGCTTCTACATTAATATTTACAAACAATTAGAATAAAAATTGTTGCCAGTACTCATAGGTAGTTATATTTTTCAGTCAAATTATTGTCCAAAAAGTCAACATTCAGCAGATCTTATTTTTAGTTCATTTAACTTAATTATAGCTTAATGCCTAACTTTTCTGATGAATATGACTAAAGGTTAATGCCATGTCTAATTATTATAGATACATGTAAACCTTGCTATATAAAATATAAATGTTTGCATTAAAAAGCAATTTAGTATACAATGTATATACATGTAGTACAGTACTAAGTGAGAGTACTGAGTACATGTATGTAGAGTTTGAATAACACCTCTAGTCCAGGTTGCTGTGTTTTAAAAGCTGAGACATTTCGCAGAGGGGTTTGTTCAATGATTCCTTTGTTATGTAGGGGTTCCGGGACGGTTCGTGCCAGGGATGATTCGCCCCGGGACGATTGGTCCAGGACAGTTCGTCCTATTTTTCATATGGGTCGATTCGTTCCGTTTTCGCAGGACGGTTCGCCCCATGGACATTTCGTACCAGGGATGATTCGCCCTGGGACGATTCGTCCCAGTTATAGTCTCGTAGTCAGTTTACAAAAATTATTTGTTGATTGATCGCAGATAAAATTAATTTAGTTTTTATTTTCCTTTTAGAGACTGTAGCAGGCCACACCGTTAGTTTAAGCATTTTTATAGTGCTCTTGAATAGCTCAGACAAGATCGTTGATCGCAATTAATTGTCTCGGATTTCATGAATTCATGTATAATACAATAATAGGCTACTCAAAGTCACAACAATTATTTTCCAGAATTTACCGTTAGTTTCACACATTATAAGATTATATACTTTTCCTAAAAAAATATTTAAAATAAATTTGAAAAAATATCCATTCGCCCATCCGTCCATGTATCTGCGCTCCACTTGGTCCATGGACATTTTTTTCCTTCACCCACACACACATGTATGTACACACGTACAGAACCATGCTTAATATTTTTACCCGTGTTTAGCGTCGCTAGAAACAATTGGGTAAAAAGATAAAGAATAACAGCAATTTTCTCAATGACATACGCCAATTTTTGTGGAAAATCCTAAAACACAACAGCCGTTAGCAACATTGTTTTCAAAATGTCAATTTGTGCTGTAGTTTTCAATAACTCTAGGTCTACTGGAGGGCTCTTCTCCAAACATAAGTGGAAGACTGCCCGTGGGGTCCCGAAGACATGTGCCAATTTTAGTTTCACAAGCTAAAACACATCAACAGCTTTCAGCAACATTCCTTCAAAAATAGAAAACTTTGACCTCACAGCTGCCTGATTGAAAAATATACATGTATCGACGACGCGAGTGTTGGACAAATCTTCCTTGTTTTAATATTTATGAATTTCCAGTTTCGCGGTAATCGTACACGTAATCTATTACTAGGCAGCAAGAGCTCCCAGTTAAATTAGTTTCAAAATATTCAACAGAATGTTTTGTTAAGTTGTAAATCTATCAAAGACATCATTAAGTGATTCACACCTAAATAATAGCGTTTTATATCCATAACTGAGCCAGTCATTCCAGTGGTAAATTTTCAAAAATAGTCTTCTCTTCGTCTGCAAATGGACATTTACTATGAGAAAATTAAAATTACCATATGCATGACAACTTAAACACAGTGACAAATAAACTAATTAAATATGCTGTCTTGGTGAATACTTTACAATAATAACATGGACGAACTGTCTCGCCATATAGGGGCGAACTGTCCCACTAATGGTACGAATCGATCCATCTCGAAACTGGGACGAAACGACCCAGGCGAATCGTCCCAGGACGAAAGGTCCCCGACACGAAACGGCTCGGGGATGAATCGTCCCAGGTACGAAACGTCCCAATACCTATGTAGGAGGGTATAATTACAGGGCAATTATCTTGTAAAGTACTGCTTTCTTCACCCATTTCATTCCATGCAGATGATAGTTATTACTTTACTGAACACTATTGCTAACATCTTGATGAATAATTCTAACACAATTTGGAAACACGGTTAAATTTAGCTTATATATTTGAAATCATTTTTACTAATTTGTATGATTTTAAAGATGGCATGATTTCATAGAGATGAAAACCTGTTTCCAGGGAATGCAGAATGAAATAAGTTCAAGATCAGAGGCTTTGATTGAGTAAAGGAAGTACAAAGCTCACATAGGATAAAATGGTTAAATGGTTACTGGTCAGGGAGAACTGAGTTTATTCAATAAATGTAAAAAGTTCATAGCATTTATTAGATCTTTATTTTGTCAATTCAGAGAGCGAGATTATTTTTTTTAATTTACCACTGGAATTACTGGCCGTTATCCAGCTAGCCACTACAGTGGTAACTTTTCAAAAATATCCTTCCACTGGACATTTCTCAAAAGCATTGCAGTGGTTTTGGCCGGCTTAGGTGTTAAAGGGTTAATGGCTAACTTGCTCATCACTGAATTATCTGATATCAGTATCTCAAATTCTAGTCTTCAAACCAAACATATAACTCAGTTGTTAAAATTAAGTTTAAGAAAAACTGTTGCAGCCATAGGAGACAAAAGTATTCAGTCAAATTAATTTTAAAATATTCAATAAAGCATCTAATAACAGCTGGCATAATAAATATCATCAACCTGCATATACATGTAGAATGAAATGTGGTAAATGGTATCATATAAATCAGTTAGGATTGACATGCATTAGGAGCATATAAAGAGCAGTGTATAATTTACAGATATTACCTGTACATTTTATAGCCAAAAATGTTCAGTAAATCTATGACAATTATGACTGGAATTGATTGGAATTGAATTGGGATTTATCAATTCCGGTCAATTCAAATTATCAATTCCAAATCCAATTCCGGTGTCTTAAAATTTATCAATTCCAATTTCAATTCCAATTCCTGAGTCCTCAGATTTATCAATTTCAATTCCGGAACTGAATTGGAATTGACAGATCAATTCCAATTGCAATCGGAATTGACCCCAACCCTGCTACATGTACACACTTAAGAAAAGTTCAATTGTTCACAAAATATTAAGCTAATAATAATTATAATAATAATTACATTTCGTTATTAAATATCTTCTACGAAAACATTGAATGAAAAACATGTCCTACGTACCCAAACACCATCTTATGCGCAACTTCAAGTGATTGCCAGTACTCGTCAGGGACATAAGATGTTTGTACCATCAATGCGTTCATAATGCGCAGTGCCAGCAAACCCAAAAACAGCTTTTGTTCTGAGAGAAACAGGCTATGTACGGTGCCAGAACCAGCCACTGGATCAATCTCAGCAACATCGCTCCCGCTATCAAAGTCATCATCAAAGCTATTGTCTGTCATATCTGTACTGGGATCTGTAAACAAGAGAGCGGTGTTTCTAATGGGATCTAAATTTTGCAGGTCCCAGGTATGTACATCCTACCCAGAAATTTTGGGGTACCTAGCTGAAATATGAGGGTCTCAAATTGCTGAAATCTGGTGTTCCCAAGCAGTATTTCTTATCAATGCTAAAATTAGAGGATACCATGACAGTCCCATGTTAGATTTTGTAGGTATTTTTGTGCAAAAAGCTGATAAAACTAGCTTATATTTAACATTGACAGGGGGGGGGAGGGGGAAATCAAACCATGTCAAGAATTTATTTAACAGCTTACAAGATTTTCAGGAGTCCCATGGGACCCACTGCTACTACTTGTGGGTCCCAAGCTGCATTTTGGTTCAAAAGGACCCTTATGACAATCCCTGATTGAGAGTAAATGTAGGGGGGGGGGGTGAGACTATCGGAGATGTGCGCATTCTATGCATGTCTTAACCCTTTTACAGCCAAGCTGGCTTCTGTAGCCTTCACATCTTGCAAGATTTCTATTTGCAGGCCAAGAGAAGACAATTTTTGAGAATTTACTGCTGACTGGAATGACTTAGGCATATGCGATTATTACTTTGAGTGATCAGGATCGATTGATCAGCTGTAGCCCACCTTACCCAAACATAAAAACAAAGGCATATCAATGACGAAAGCTGCTATGGTGTTAAGAAATGTGAATTTGCTGGCTAAGAGAAGACTATTTTTTTAAATGTATCACTGGAATGCCTGGCTCGATGCTCTTCTCGTGACCTGCAAATGGGCATACATTCGCTGAGCAAAATGTCAATTTTCGTGACCAATCGCATTAAAGAGTAATTAAAGTTAGGTTTTGAAAATATTCTTATGCAGTGAAAATCATTCACGATTATTCGATTTTTAAATTTTTAATCATATAAATTCACGATTTAAAAAATAATTGTGATTTTCGATTTAATCACGTAAACGCCCAAGCCTAGGAATGACTAACTCGATAACTGAGCAAGTTATTCCATGGTAAATGTAGCCTGTACCCACGGCTAAACAGTGGTGTAATGAATTTATTATCCCACAGATGTCTGAGGGAGATATTTTATCACAACGTGACATTTCGATAAGCAATTCTTGAATTAGACATCTCGACAGCGAAGTCAAATGCAGTTAAATCTGTCCATAACTGACGCAGTATGGACCATCATAGTGTAGACAGTAAAGACTAAAAGCGCTAATATCATCCAGTCATGTGACATTTTAGTGTCAGATTTGTTGGTGTCATTAGCAGCTGTAGGACGAAGCATGGTTGTCCTCGTTGTTTGTAAACATACCGTCATCGCAACTGTCAGCTGATCTAGCTTTTCTACATGGATATGCATAATCCATTTCATATCGCTATCTTGATTAATGTAATTGACACGCTCGTCACAGTTAAAGATGGCATATTGTTGGCAGATCAATATTCTCGAGTTATGATATGCAACAGTTTGATAGTAATTAATTCGCCGTTTTGATAGCTACATGTATGATAAATTCATCACTGTCGGGTATTAAATTTGTTATACAAGCGGGATGTACAGCCTTGCTGCAGCAACGGCACCCAGTCAAATTAGAATCAAAATATGCAACAGTTTTCATGCATAGTTGTTTTGAAATTGAGACACTTGATTGTCAAAAATGCCAAATCTGGCGCATTTCTGCCATTTTAGAGACACATATTATTATGAGCTTTATGGCTAGTAGCTGCGCAGTAAAGCTAAAACACGCTTTTCGCACGGAGGATACCAAGCGGTATTGCCTGTGCGTGAGGGAAATACCAGATCAACCATCCCTGATCTTAACAAATAAAATAACTGCATTTGGTCATGTGACATTACTGAGGGGTAATAAACTAAATTCGCTAATCCATGCGACTATAACATCAGGGTTAGACTATGGCAAGTCTTTATTGAGGGGCATAATATCCTCCCAGCTAGTTCTACAGAAACACCAAAGCACACCAGCTAGATTGACCACACATACAAAATTATATAAGCAGATCATACATGTGCTCCGAGAGCTGCATTGGTTAAAAGTCAAGGATGCATTTGCTCCAAGATCTCCCTCCTAGGGTTCAAAGGTCTACACGATTTATCACAACCTTACGCGGCGCAAATTTTCATTGGAGATTCAGTGCAAACACCATTTTGTCTTGTTGGGCCACCGACCATTTAATGGTCAAGCTGGCCACAACTCTTCTTGACTAATCTACACCATTGTGGGGTTAAAGGGCTATTTTTTACTATTCCTGTTGGGAATAGCATGGCGTAAACCAGAGCTATATTCATTGTAAAACTTAACAACAGTATATATATATATATATATATATAAATATATATATATATATATATATAGATATATATATATATATATATATGTAAACAAACCCTTGATAGGCATATCACCATGTTCAGCTGACTGTTCATTGACAATTTGTCGAGCTTTCTCCATATCATCATGTCCAATCTTCTGCTTACGACGTCTGATGGTCGATGATCCTTTACTTGATTTTCCCATAACTAAATAATAATAATAAATTTTAACTCAATTAATCGGTTGATGACGCATCATCGCAAATTCCTGCGTTCACCACTTTGAACTTTTGACTCACCCCAAAGGGCATAATTTAGAATTTGATATTTGCATAGCTTGTATTGCTATGCAAACTATAAATTGTATAGCTATCGGCAAAAAATGTATAGCAATCTGATCAACTCTTTCACCGATAAATTCCCTGTATCTCAATCTCAGAGCAAACAAATAGGAAAGCTGCTGAATATTGTGAAATTAATATTAATATAAGGCAGCAACGGCTTTCAGTCATATTAATTTCAAAGTATTCAACAAAATATGGTATACATTGTAAAGAAATGTACTTTTTCAGGGATTTGTTGTTAAAAGGGTTAATGATAGAATTTTGAAAAACGATAAATTGCAATCGCGTACAAATTTTGCATAGCAGATACAGCTATGCATGTTGCAGAATGTATAGCAATTGCTTAAATACGTGTAGCAAATAGAGATGCGATACCAGATAAATTATTCCCTGCCCCACAAACCACCCCTGAGGGCAGAGCAAAATGTCGTTTTGCACTCAGCAATCATATGGGTAACTCACATACCAAATTCGGTTGAATTTCATCCAATAGTGTCAGAGGAGTTGCATTACAATCAATCTCATGATCTTTTGACCCCATTCCCCACCCCCTGGGGCGGGGACAAATGTAAATGTCATCATCCACTCCACATTGATATGGGTAACTGACATACTAAATTTCGTTGAATTCCGTCCAACAGTGTCAGAGGAGTTGCATCACAATCAATTTTTTTATCTTTTGATCTCCCCGTCCCCACCCCTGGGGGTGAGGCAAAATGTAAATGTGTTTATGTACTCCACATTGATGTGGGTAACCAACAGACAAAATTTGGTTGAATTCTGTCCAACGGTTTTGGAGGAGATACATTACAATCAATTTCACCGGGTTAAAATTTGACCTTTTGACCCCTCCCCTCCCCTTGGGGGCGGAGCCAAATCTAAATGGCCTCTTGCACTCTGCAATCATATGGGTAACTCATATACCAAATTTGGTTGAGCTCCATCTAATGATTTCAGAGGAGTTACGTTACAACTGATTTGACCTTTTGACCCATGTCACAACCCCCTGGGGGGCGGAGCCAAATCTAAATATCGTCTTGCAAAGCGGAATCATATAAGTCACCCACATACCAAATTTGATTTAATTCCACCCAATGGTTTTACAGGATAGCGTGATGGACGAACGGACAGGCGATTATAATATCCATACATTTTTTTTAATGTGGGGATAATAATATTAATAACTATAATGCGCGGTCGATGGCATGCCATCGTAAATCCCCACGCATTCATCACTTCGAACGTTACCCTTACTTTGACCCAAAACACAATAAATTCCTTGAAATGTAGATTCAATGGGTAATGTGTTTCAAAATTTCAACAATTTGCTGATGCCCAATCCACCCATTTGACCCTTGGCCACTTCCCTCACATTGACTCAAGAAGAAAATAATTTGTTGTAGTAGTCTACTAACTACAAGCTTGGTTCCCACTTTTGACCCTGCCCCCTACCCTCAATGTTTGGTTTGAGCAAAGGAGTCTGTCACTAACAGTAATGCCATAAACAGGTCTGATACAAACACACAACATAATTTACAGCTGTAAATCCAGATCAGGTTAAATTCCGCTTTTCGTAACAACCGGGTAGCAGGAATTTCAGCCAAACTAAAAAAAATTTAAATCTTTCAGTTTCAGTTATTGAAAATGAACAGACGTGTTTCGCCTACCGGAAAACCAAAAAAATAGTGGAAATTTATATTGTATGCGGTAACTAGAGCATGTTTGAATCAGAATTGCAGACAGAGAAAAATCAATCTAGATCTGAAAACTACACAGGCACCCCTTGTCCAGAACAACGCGTTGACAGAAATAAATTATTGCTATGGCAACATATCTGCAACGCCACTCAGGAAAGCAACTGGCAGATGTCATCTGATGCAAAAACTGGGTTGGTTTACATCATTTCCTTGCGATTTATCAGAATTTTTATCACAGGTTAAAAAACTAATAGTGTAAATACATGTTCTTCACTACACTGTCATCAAAATGTATAAAAGAATCACAAGTTTGCTTTACGCATATCTTTTTAAATTGTATATGTGATGTAAAACTAGATTCAAGATTCAATATTATTTATTTGCTTCTTGGATACCAATTTACATATTTTCAATACAGGTTGTCCGCCAAAGGCATTGCCCATAGTGGTGGTGGCGGCCACCTAACATTAAACATACAATTACACACACAGCTTAACATAGAATGTGAGATATACTTGTGAATGTACAGATACGGTACTGAGCTCAGTAAACATAGACAAAAGAACAGACGATACAATACATCTATGTTTTTCCTTTTAGTTATTGAGATTAAAAATTTGTGTTTGGAGGGAGGGGGGGGGGGGGGGGAGAAGGAAGGGGGATGGGGGTCATGCATACTAATTACCCCAGCTCAACCTATAAGTTGCTATTTAGTAGTCGCACTTGTTGAGGTGCGTCAGCATGAAGGAAGCAGTAGTCGCGATAGCTGTAATACTGCATTATGATGTAGTAGTAGTAGTGGTGGTGGTAGTATTAGTTGTTAAAAAAAATTAAAATCTGTGTATCATTGCCATAGCTACTATCATAACAACCACCCACTACTACTACTACCACTACTACTACATGTACCACCACCAACCACTACTACTATTACTCCTACTACCGCTACCACCACTACTACTATTACTACTACTACAACTAATTCTACCACCACCACGACTACTACTACTACATCATAATGCAGTATTACAGCTATCGCGACTACTGCTTCCTTCGTGCAAACAATTCAGATCTATGGCGGGAGAAGGAAGGGGGATGGGGGTCATGCATACTAATTACCCCAGCTCAACCCATAAGTTGCTATTTAGTAGTCGCACTTGTTGAGGTGCGTCAGCATGAAGGAAGCAGTAGTCGCGATAGCTGTCATACTGCATTATGATGTGGTAGTAGTAGTTGTAGTAGCAGTAGTAGTAATAGTAGTAGTGGTGGTAGCGGTAGTAGGAGTAATAGTAGTAGTGGTGGTGGTACATGTAGTAGTAGTAGTAGTAGTAGTAGTAGTAGTAGTAGTAGTAGTAGTAGTAGTAGTAGTAGTAGTAGTAGTAGTAGTAGTAGTAGTAGTAGTAGTAGTAGTAGTAGTAGTAGTAGTAGTAGTACAGGGTTTGTACACCTTTCAGTATTTGAAATTCCATGACTTTTCCATGACTAAAATTAGGAAATTCCATGACCTCCAAGAATCAATAGCTAGGTCAAAGACAGTCAAATTTGTTTCAAAATGTTCACCAGCATATAGTGAATCATATGGAATTCACTTTATCTAGGGCAAAGGGTCAACATGTGAAAATATCCGGTACATTTTTAGTAAAATCTGAGGTTTTCACATAAAAAATTGACGAATAAAAATTCTGAATGGAAGTTCTAGAGCCTATGATCATACATGTAGTATCCTTTCAGCCTAACTTGGTTGAAATCGGTCAAAATGGTAAGAAGCAATATGGGCATTTCTAGTAAAGATTCTGACCCCAAAAATTGTCTATTAACCCTTTAACACTCATATCAGCCAAAGCCGGCTTCTGTCACGCGTGGTCTTGAGAGATGTCCATTTGCAGATCAAGAGAAGACTATTGTTGAACATTTTTTATAAAATAGTCTTCACTTGGTCTGCAAATTGGCATTTACTTTGAAATTAAAAAAAATTTAAGGCTTAGAGCCGAGGCTTCTATTTGGACAGTGGTCAAGAAAAAGTTGAAATCCAATCCCTAAAATTGTTACTTTCGCAAATATGTTTCGCACTAATAGATAACACGCATGGGAAAATTTGACAAAATATGAGCCAAAAAAGCTGTATACATGTATATAACACGCAATCAGAGTTTAGAAATATGGCAAAACATATTTTTCAGACGAACGAAAATTGGTAACTTTACCGCTCGATTCAAAATCATAATAATCCTTTATCAGCTAAATATCTTGTTATTCTTTTAATATTACCAAGTTTATTTCATACTTTAACCGTAATAGAACGCATAAAACCATCTTTTAGCAAGAAATACGTTCAATATACAGGGGAATCTCCATACGCTAGCGAGACCGAGATATCATCGCCATCTAATTATCATAATGTAACCAATTCGGCTGGGACGTAATCGTCCAAATGAACAAAAATCTTGCCACTAAATATACTGCCGAATGCATACGCTGAGTAGGAAATAGTGAATTTATTGCTCAAATTGTTTTAAAAACATTCTCTACTGTACATATTTATTATTAATTTGGGATATTCGCATTTGCGGCGTTACAAAATCCGTTTTTATTTGGGAGGCCTCCTTCCAGTCCAGATATAGTTCACTGGAATGTCTCCAATCACAAGAGTTTAATATGGCCTACCAACATAAGAAGGGATTTAACCTCATTTTATTTCTTACGTTGTTTTGGGTCATTTTATTTTGGTTGGACATATGACTTTGATAATGAATGAAATCATGTGATCGCCGCGAAAGATATGGAAATGTGTATTTCCGAGCTTTATTTCCCCATTTCACATGTGTATGCTATCAGATTTCATTTTTATTTAGGGAGATTATCATTTTCCATGACTTTTCCATGACTTTTATCAAATTGACAAATTTCCATGACTTTTCCAGGCCTGGAATTTAGATTTTCAAATTCCATGACTTTCCAGGATTTCCATGACCCGTGCGAACCCTGGTAGTAGTAGTAAGTAGTGGGTGGTTGTTATGATAGTAGCTATGGCAATGATAGAGGAAGTGTGTGATCTTAGTTATCATGTCATTATGTAATGATAGTTGTTTAGTGTGTTTCCTAGATCTAGTATGTATTGAGTATGCTAGTTTTAGTTATGTCTTTGTATGATTTTAGTGTTAGTATTTTTTCGCGTGTGTCTTTATCTATATTATTCCATGCTTTGACGATACCAACTGAAATTCTACGTTTCCATGTGTCTGTTCGTGTGTATCTAATGTAAATTAGATCCGATCCCGATCCAAATATTTACGTACATGTCTGAATTAAACAGCCTTAAGCTTGCCTTCGGGAATATAGATGGTGCTTTTACAAGATGCAATGGTCAAAGAACATGCAAGATCGACGACCCAGACCTTCAATCAAAACTAACAAAATTTGACATTATCTGTTTTGTAGAGACCCACTGTGGTGAGAAAGATATACTTTCTCTCCCAGACTTTATTATTAAACAGAATACTAGACCCAAGCTAGTTACTGCGAAACGAAACTATGGGGGAATGGCAGTTTGCATAAGAAAAGAAATACGCAACGGCGTAAAATTTATTACCCCCACTAGCAGAGAAAATAATTGGCTCAAGCTTTCGAAGGTATTTTTTAATCTAGATCGAGACCTATACCTTGCGGTAGCTTATGTAAGCCCAGTTGGCAGATCATTCACTGCTAGGAGGGAAAACATTTTTGATATTCTAGAAAATGATATTGCCCTCTACTCTAAATCTGGTAACTGCCTAGTCTGCGGCGATTTTAATGCCCGAACTGCAACTGACCCAGATTTTTGCTTTGATGACCAGTCTCCTATAACAGATTTGCAGCATGACTATGTAAGTGATGTGAATCTTCCAAGAAACAATATGGATCCGCATCAAGTAGATAGTCATGGCAAGCTATTATTATCCCTTTGTAAAACTACAAACATGCGTCTTCTCAATGGCGGCATCTTGAGTGATTCTTCTGGTCATTGCACTTGTTTTAGTCACACTGGCCCACCTAGTGTCATTGACTACATGTTAGCATCTACTGATGTACTAGGTAGAATAGGACACTTTTATGTAAATAACCCCACCCACTTTTCTATTCATTGCATGTTAACTATGGTGCTCGATACCGGCGTATATATACATGAACCAAGTAATACACCCAATCCACCGTGTCCAAAATTCATATGGGCAAAAGGTGATGAGTTAAAATATATGAATGCTATGACAAATCCCACAATTAAATATGAAATGGACAACTTCATGTCAATACAGACTTTACAGAGTGATACGATTGAGCATCTAGCTGAATCGGTGACTAATATTATAACGGCTGCAAAAATCTCAACAAGAAGAAAAACACCAAATTTGCAAATTGCAAGAGAAAGAATTGGTTTGATGCAGAATGCAAGGCAATGAGGCGAGATCTTGGATGTTTGAGTCGTGAAATTCATAAAGACCCACAAAACCTCACTCTTATTAGCAGATTCCGCTGCCTCCGTAAGAGATTTAAGAAAACTCTTACAAGGAAGAAATCAATCTTTACAGAGCAGATCGTGAATCAGATGGGATCGTTGCAAACTAGAAATCCTCAAGCTTTCTGGAAATTATATGACCAACTTAAGGATTCAAGCTCAAAATCAAAAACTAACCCTGTATCATGTACAGAATGGGTGTCCCACTTTAAGAAGCTTGTGAATATGATGCCTGTATATAGTGATCTGGATTTCCAAAATGAAATTGATACATTCCTCTCATCTAATAGAAACAAAATCTTCAATGAATTGAATTTCACGATTTCCACTTCTGAGATCTCTCAAGCCATTTCCAAACTAAAAAACAACAAAGGCAGCGGTCTTGACCAAGTACTTAATGAAATGTTGAAAGCCGGTCAAAATGTTTTGTTACCTATCCTGCATAAACTATTCAACTATCTTTTGACCTCAGGCCATTTCCCCGATAATTGGCGCTGTAATTTCTTAACACCACTTCACAAAAAGGGTGACCTTTCCAACCCAGAAAACTACCGAGGGATTGCTGTTGGTAGTAACCTCTGTAAATTGTTCTGCAGTATATTATGCAACAGGCTATCAAAATTTGCAGAAGCCAATAAACTAGTACCCCAATGCCAGATCAGTTACAAAAAAAATGCCAGAACTGCTGACCATATATTAGCACTGAAGTCAATTATCCACAAATATGTCAATGCCATTGCCAAACAGAATGGTTTTTTGCTGTTTTGTCGACTTTAGATCCGCATTCGACACTGTCTCACGAAAAATGCTATTATTTAAATTATTAAAAGCTGGTATTGGAGGCAATTTTATAAATGTCATCCAAAATATGTACTCCGATGTCCGATATGCTGTCAAGGTATCAGATGGACACAGCAATAGCTTTTCTTCCTCTGTTGGTGTTAAGCAGGGGTGCGTTCTTAGTCCCCTTTTATTTAATCTGTACCTGCGCGATCTGCCTGAATGTTTTGATGATACTTGTGATCCTGTTCAGTTACACAATATGGCTATCAACTGTCTAATGTTTGCAGACGACTTGGCTATATTGTCAAAATCTGCAACTGGTATTCAAAACGCATTGAGCAAACTAGGTTTATACTGTAATAAATGGGGTCATAATGTCAACTTAGACAAAACCAAAGTAATTATATTTAATCGAAGTGGGCATTTGTACAAGAAATACCACTTCACATTTCTTGGCTCTATGGTCGAGGTTGTACAATCCTATTGCTATTTAGGGATTGTATTTACATCATATGGTTCTTTTAACCCTGCATGTCAAAGACTTGCAGATCAAGCCCAGAAAGCTTTATTTAAACTCAAGTCGATCAATGTCCGAAACAACCCATTAATGGCATTTAAGCTATTCAATTCCTTGATTTTGCCAATCCTGTCCTACTGCAGTGAAATATGGGCACCATTCTATATAAATGGTATTAATTCAACCAATTTCATGCAGTTAGGTGACAAGTTACCCGCTGAGAAGGTTTCCATCAATTTCTGTAAGTATATATTAGGGGTCAGTAGAACTACACATGCTGCTGTTCGCGGTGAACTCGGACAGTATCCATTACTGACCACACACCTAGTGTATGCTGCAAAATTCTGGCAAAGATTGTGTGCGCTAGACTCCGAAACTGTAGTTTATCAAGCCTACGTTGAAACATCTATGGCTCAGGAAACTGCTAATTGGTCCACACACATGAAGACTTTGTGGGCCGAATTTGGTCTTGCAGACATATGGAGCAATCGTTGTCAGGATCTTAATAAGACCAGGTCGATTAAATTACTAAAAGATGCAATGGAAACTCGGTTCCAGTCTAATTGGTCATCCCATGTAAACAGGGACTTTATCAACCAATCTACTAGGGATAGGCCTACATTACAACATGGATCTAAATTAAGATGTTACCGAACATTCAAAAGCAAATTCTGCATTGAAAATATTTTGATTATAGATAGAAACGTTAACAGAAGGCAATTTGCCAAGCTAAGAGTAAGCGCACACAATCTCCAAATAGAATTGGGCAGACACACTTCTCCCATAACTCCTGTCGCAAACAGACTCTGCAAACTCTGTGACTTGACGAAAAGCATTTTGTAATGACTTGTCCTGTTTATCAAGAAATGAGATCAACATTACATAATACATTTATTGACTTTACAGATTTCTCTTCTCTCTCAGAAGATGACAAATTTGTCTTCATAATGAGCTGCAATAATGGAGACAGCGAAATATGCAAGCCGGTACTTAATTTTGTATACGAATCCTTCCAAAAGAGGCATAATCTCCTCAACCCCCAAAGTAATTGTATTGCTGTTCATAGTGAATGGGGTGTATTCTGGAAATGTGTCACTGTAAGTACATTTTGCAGTTGCATGTTTTCAGAATGTACCTAATTGCTGCCTACATCCCATTATGCGGTATCGAGTTACCCACTATTGTATATATTAATTCATAGTATTGTTACTACACATAGTATATATACATAACGTTTTATAATATATATTAATGTTTTTATTGTTTAATTGTCCATTGTCTGTACGTCTTATGTTTTGTATCACATTCTGTGTTTGGCTATATCAACATGGTCATGATTTTGTGCCAATAAAATATTCTGACTCTTTAAAGATCATGTTTGTTCTAGTGTTTTATGTGTGGATTTCAATGTTGTTTGCAAAGCTGTGGGTTATAGATTTAGGTAGGATTTTGTGATGCAAGGCTCTGGCAATGTTTATTATCATCTGTGACTTACCTATGAGTATGTCAAGATTCAAGATTATTTATTTTCATATAACACATAGATTTTACATTTACACAACAGGCAGTCCACCAAAGGCTGAGCCTATACAGCGGTGGACCCCTTACATTTAACATATAATAAACATATAATTCAGTAATAGTTGGATCATGGGTGAAGATAATATAATATTTACATGTATACATTTAAGACAATAGACAATTAACACACACGCACGCATGCACACACACACACACACATGGGAATGGGGAAAACACATGCATATCTTGTTTACAATATTATTATTATTTTTATTGTCATATATAATAATACAGCCTAATTTGTATCAACATTTCTTGGTGCAGCATTATTATTATTATTGTCATATATAACAATGCGGCCTAATTTGTAGATCAACATTTCTTGGTGCATTATTATTATTATTATTATTATTATTATAATACACAACTGCATCATCCACATAAACAATTACGGATGCATTATTATTATTGCAGATGTGTATTTTACATTCTAGTTGTTATCCTGGCAACTGGGTACATACTTGTTTTTGTACTGTCATGGTGGTGACTTCGGCATTCATGTCATTGGTTTGGATTTTTAGTATCTTTCTAAGATTATTTTTTTAATATTTTGTTTAAAAGAGCTTTGTGTAAGAATTGGTGTGCGTATATTTATATCTGTGTTGTTCCAGAGTTGTATTGCTTGGTGGGATGGTTTTTGTGTAGCTGTCATTGTTCTGTAATAGGTTTGGTGTAAGTTATTCTTAGTTCGTGTGTTGTGCGAGTGTATATCGGAGTTGTTCCTAAAATGGTTTGATAATGAGGAGGGTAGATTGCCATTATGGTAGTCCCTTAAGATAGTGTATAGTTGGACAGCTCCAATGTCTTCAAGTTTTAGCATTTTTTCGGTTTTAAAGACATCCTGGCCCTCTGCTGGCTGTGCGAATAATTTGATTGCCTGCTTTTGTAGTGGTTTTAGATGTGCTAGTTTAGATTTATGCGTGTTAATCCATAATACATTGCAATTTGTGATATGTGGAAGGATCAGTGTACAATATAGTTTTTAGGGGGAAGATATGGCTTAAGTCTGCGCATGATACCGATGTTCTTTGCTACCTTGGATTGCAGGAAATGTCAATTTCCCTTTCTCCGAGATCTAACAATACTCACCATTCTGTTACTTCTGATATACAGCTGGCCCTGACAGCGGCTCTAGGATTATAGACTTAGACAGCTTTACCGACTCCTGGGAACCGGCTCCCCACTGCCGAGTACCCGTTTACCATAGAGCTCATATTGTTTGCATAGCCACCAAACAAGAGAAAACTATGGCTTGCCTCCGTGGGGCTGGGAGGCTGGGTCCGTAACAGAATGGTGAGTATTGTTAGATCTCGGAGAAAGGGAAATTGACATTTCCTGCATTCTCCTTCGATCAATACTCACCATTCTGTTACTTCTGATATACACCAGATTTGATCAGTAACCTGGTGGGAAGGGGCAAGCCATAAATGCTAATTTTGCCCCTTGGAGAAAGATTTTAGACTTCAAACTTGACTAACGGAGACCTAAAAGGACCGTCAAGTTCACGGAAACGTATCACATTCGCGTCACAGCCATCCCCCCCCCCTTTTTCCTCCTAAGAAAAGGGAGAGAACTAACGAACATGTATCTCGCCTGAAAACACCAATATGCCTAGAGGGTTAACTACTCCCTGCATATTCTATGTATTAGCCTGGGAATGAGCATGAATATATAAAATGAATGAACATGATACATATACATAATACAAAAAACTCTCACTTATTGAATTACCTTATGATAACAGGACTTCAGACGTACCGCCTCCAACCATTCACCGGTTCGGCCATCAGTGACACAATCTGGTTGACATCCTCTCGCCTGACCATGCCTGCTTTAGGTTCTTTTCTTACCAAAGTGAAAAAAGGGGCAAAGCAGTGTGGTCACTAACTATCGTTTCAAAACAGCTAAATCGAGTGGATTGGCTGAATCTGACACATCCCTCATATAGTAATCCGTAAATGAGGACTCACAGTGCCATTGTGCAACGGCCATGATGTCCTCTAACGGAACACCTTTGTAAAGGGCGGTCGAGGCGGCTATTCCTCTGACATTGTGTGCCCTTACACCCTGCACCTGGTGCCCAGTCGCCATCTCATGAGTAGTCTGAATGCATTCGACCACCCAACGAGAGATAGTATCCATGGATGCGACGCCATAAGGCTTTTTATGGCAGATCCACAGATGTCTATCGTTCGACCGTAACGAGTCAGTCCGTTTCTTGTACTTAGTCAAAGCATGGACCGGGCACCAGATACTGGCATCACGATCAAACCTAGTTAACTTCGGTATAATGATCGGTTTGCCGGGATATCTCAAAGATTGGTTCTTTGACATAAACTCTGCTCTTGGCAGAAGACGCAGACCTTCTCCAGAAACAATAAATCGGTTCCTCTCTGCCGAAAGCGCATGGATCTCACTGCGCCTTCTAGCTGAGGAAGCTGCCAATAGAATGACCGCCTTTAGAGTCAAATGCTTTAGACTAGCCGAACGCAACGGTTCGAAAGCGTGCTTGGCCAGTACATTAAGCACTAAAGATAGACTCCAGGCTGGAATGACTACCGGTTGTCTCGGGCGGAGATTGCTCATTCCCTTCAACATCACATTTAACTGGGCCACCTCTGGACTATCCCTGTTGGCTAGACAAGGGATAACTGATGCCAAAGCTGACTTGTATCCAGCAACTGTGACGGGAGCTAGTCCTGAAAAGAACAGCTCACAGAGAAAGTCTGCTATTTGCTGAATAGTGGATTGAAAGGTATCAATACCCTTTTCTTCACACCAGTCTGCAAATCTGTTAACCTTGTTGTTATATGACTTGAAGGTTGACCTCCTTCTCGCAGCCGCGATGAAATCAGCAGCCTGTCGAGAAAAGCCTTCCGACGTGGAACGTTGTTTGACAATATCCACGCAATCAATTTGAACATTTCGGGACGCTCGTGTAGGAAGCGTCCCTTGGCCTGGGAGATTATGTTCGGAATCTCGGGCAACTGCACAGGATTTTCCACCAGCAGATCTAGAAGATCCGTGAACCACGCCCTGCTCGGCGAATACGGCGCTATTAGCAGGACGAGACACGGTTCCTCCCTGACCTTCACCAATACCTTCGGTAGAAGAATGGTGGGTGGGTACGCGTAAGCGTGCATCCCTCTCCAGCTTATCGCCAGAGCGTCTGTATCGACGGCATTTGGAGCTGGGATCGGCGAGACATATGTCATGATTTGAGCATTTTCCTTTGTGGCGAACAAGTCCACGTTGGGTTTGCCCCAATGCTCGAAGATCCGTCGCAGAACCGGAGGGTTGAGGGACCATTCTGTTGGCAAAATTCTCTGTCTGCGAGACAAAGCATCCGCCAGAATGTTCAATCGGCCAGGAATATGAGCTGCTTTCAAAACAACCGAGTAATTCCTGCACCATTGAATCAAGTGCCACACCCTGATGCACAGGGTGGGTGACCTGGTCCCGCCTTGGCGATTTATATATGATACTACTGTCGAATTGTCCGACCGTATCAATATCACCTTGCCCCTGATCATCGGAAGGAACTCTTCCAACGCCAGTTCCACTGCCATCATTTCCAACAGATTGATATGCAGCTGACTCTCCGGGAGAGTCCATGTGCCCGAGACCTGGTGTTCTCCCAGGCAGGCACCCCACCCTTCCAGCGATGCATCTGTGTAGACGGACAGCTGGGGGTGGGGTAGGTGCAGCGAAACCCCTAATAGGAGATTCTGACGCTGTTTCCACCAGAGAAGATGCGATATTATCGGCTCCAAAACTGGCAGCAGTTTTGACAGGGGTTCTGTTATCTGTTTCCACAGAGACATCAGATACAACTGGATAGGCCTTCGCATTAGAGCAGCGTACGGGATAACCTGCTCCATGGAGACCATCATGCCCAGCATCTGAAGGAACCGCCTCGCCTGAATGTGGTTTCCCACTCGAAAACTCCTGAGGATGGCTAACAGAGACACCACTCTGGGCTCTGACGGGTAAACCCTGCCCTCCTCGAGGTCGAATCGCATCCCCAAATAAACGAAATGGTGAGTGGGCGTCAACTCGGATTTCTCCTCGTTGACTATCCAGCCTAGATTTGAAAGTAACTTCAGAGTCAGAGCAGTATCCACGTTCAACCTGGCTGCCGAGTCTGCCTTGAGCAGCCAGTCGTCTATGTAGGTGTGTAGCGCCACGTTCTCTTTTCTGAGAAACGCTGTCACCGCAAGGACCACTCTTGTGAAAACCCTCGGAGCTGTCGACAGGCCGAACGGGAGAACTGTAAACTCCCATACTTGATTCTGAAACGAAAATCTCAGAAACCTGTGCCGATTCATAGGAATGTGGAAATATGCATCTTTCAGATCGATCGATACACACCACATTCCTTTCCTCAATCCCGCCATTACCGACCTTGGCGTTTCCATCTGGAACCGAGGCGTATGGATAAACCAATTTAATGGCCTGAGATTGAGTATGGGTCTCCATCCCCCTGTGCTCTTGGGGACAAGGAACATGTTTGAATAGAAGCCTGGAGTGTTTCGGTTTGCTGGTTTTATTGCTCCCTTCAGAAGCAAACCCGACACTTCCTTTTGAACGGCTTCTAACTTGTCTGGCTCCCTTGGTACGGGTGTCCAGACAGGTGCCAAAGACAGATTTTGTGGCGGAAAGTCCCACCACTCCTGCATGTAACCCTGGGATAACCATCCCAGGACCAGACTGTCTGACGTCACACCTCGCCAGGCCTCGACGAAACGCATGAGCCTTCCACCCACCATAGATGCCTCGACGTCTAACGGGGTTGTCCGGCTCGCAGTCCGCCCCCCCCACCCCTTTCTTAACGAGAGAGTGAGAACCATTTCGTTCTAGGCACGACGGGTATAACTGGCACCGCTGTTCCTGTCGCACAGGCGCGGTCCAGGCGGATATGAAGGGAGCTTTCGTACCCTCAGGTACGCTTCGGCCCCTTCTGTCCGCCCTTTGAGGCCTTACCCTTCCTGCCCCTAGGGCGGTCAGGAGCAACATTGGGAGGGTAGGCGCCTCTACAACCTTCCTGGGCTTCTTCGCCGGCGGCGGCTCTGAAAACCCAGCTGAAGCAGAAGTCGCAACAGGCCTGGCTTTCGCCTTGCCCTTATGCTTCTTCTGCTTCTTTGAAGGCTGTCCCGTTAGCGGTTTCCCCACAGCCCCTAGTGCGTGCGCTTGCCGCACTAGCTCTAGGTTTACCGCTAACCGATTCTGCGCGATACTGGCGGTGTCCTCTAAGATGGCCCGCGCTTGGCCACCAAAGATGCTAGGCCCTGTCAGGGGCGTCCCAAGAAGACGCTCCCTGACTGCCGTAGCCGGACGCATATGGTCAATGACCATTTGCCTCCTGGACTTCGTCACACGCGCTTGCACCCTTGCCAATGCGTCCATTGACAGCACCAAGCCGTCATTAACACATGAAAGCGCCACAGGTGGCACAGGGTGGCCTGCCCCCGCTTCAGCCCACACCGACTGAAGTAGACGATAAGAGTGGTTGACAGCACTCATAGCTGCCCTCACACCCTCATCACATAGGGACAGGACTTCTTCCTGGTGTACTTGGGATTTATCCACTACTGCCGGACCGGGGCCACCCGACCCGGCACTCTGGACTCCCAATACCCATCGGTCATCCTCCGTGACCGACGGGACTACACCATACCTGTCGTATTCCCCCCGCGGAATACGACATCTTGCCCGCACCTCCCTGGAGGCCGCAGGGAGCTGACCCTTGGTCATTAGTTGTTTGCTATAAATAGCATCCAACAAATCTATGAACCGTGGATCCAGTCCCACTGACTGGATCCGGGCCGCGGGCAAAATCCCCGTCCTAATCGACGCAACCGATGGACGGGGCGCATCTTCATCGGCCGTGGCCGAAACCACAGACGGGTCAACCCTGGCTAGCCATGCCAGAGCATCCGATCGATCTACCTCCGACAAAGACACCCCCGCAAACACGTCACCCGTTGACGTGCTCACGAGTCTGCCAGCCACGGCCTCCCGGCAAGGAGCCACGGCTGACACGCCAGGCACTCCGCTACCACACGGTTCCGCCGCCACCCCATGGAACACTCCGGTCCATGGGGTAGGTCCGCACGGAAAACCGTACGGACCCGTAACAGTCGCGGAACCGTAGCCGGACACGGGCGCCAACGGCACCCCACGTCCGGCTGCCGGACCAGGCGAGATAGGTGAGTACCACGCCTGGCCCGGCACACCCGTTCCCGTGACGGCTGGTGACAAACCAAGCCGCCCGGAACCGGTGCACGGTAACGGATTGGCCTCAGCTGCAGGCGGAGCCGCTGACCTGGCTTGCGCCAAACCAGACAAATGGAGGCCGGTTCCGTCCAGGACGGAATCAACCTCCATATTCTCCACCTGCGGTTTCACGGGCCGCAGCAACCTCTCCTCCTCGGCCTCCTCGTCTTCAGACTCCGAAGAGCCGTCACTAGACGAGTCAACCGTGGAGCCGTCCTGGCGGACGGCTCCCACACCTGACGGACCGGCCACCGCTACTGGACCACCCGGAGGTGGCCGCAGAGAGACAGAACCCGTCTGGCCGAAGCCAGACGGGACCGCCAGGGGGCCGTACGAGACGGCCCCCCTCGGTAACCAGTCCAGAATCCTGTCCGAGGACAGGATCCGTACCAGGCATGGGGAGAAACTGCCCCCCAACCTTTGGTAGCAGGGACGACACCAGCGTGGGCAGAACGCTATGCAGAAAACCCTGCATAGCCGGACCAAACCACGCCGGCGGTGCCATCTCCGCCACCTCCAGCTGGGGACGTGGAGCACCCCCACCGGCCGAACCGGGCGCTCCACGATTTCGTCTCGGACCGCCTGACCCTGCGTCAGACCCAGCCAAGTCCTTCTGGGCAAGGAACTTAACCATCATTTCGACGGACCACACTGCACAAACATTACACCTATGATCTATATTACACAGGGAACACCTAAAACAAGCATGGTCCTTGAACATTACACGGACAAATTTATGGCATTCGTCACATGATGGCGGGGCTGGCTTGGCCTAGAAAATAAGCACAAACCTACAATAAACAAGCGGAACGAGACCCGGATGGAAGGCAGACAATTAATTTTCAAATAATTTTGACTCATAAATTAACTGTAACCTCCCCGCACCCCACCCCGCCACGTTACAACAACGATCGCATTGATTATGACGACAAGAACGCGGCGGGCATCAACACACCCATATTAGATCCACCAGGATGTGTAACGGCTCCAGGAATCATATCGCATAGCATTCGGGGTATATTTACTAATCAATATAAATTATACTCCTAACGAAAGCAGCACGATATGTGAAGAAAACAACAAAATGTATAACAAACTGCTGTATCACACGGTAAAACCGCAGACCACGCATCTACTCAAGAATTTTGAAACCACCGATCATTGCAAACCGATCGTGATCACACGTAAACTTGACCATTCTAAAGTTTCCGGTACCATTTTTAGTACGCAGCACCCAGAACAAGATGCGCGAATTAATGAAAAATTTTTCTTCACATAAACATCCGAGCGACCGGGTGTGACGTCACCCGCTCGGATTCTACGGAGAACGACGTCAGCCGATATTCGTGTTAGAAATACCGTAGCAAACACCTATTTTCATATCTGCCGATCGCCTGTTGGGGTTTAAAGAAGGCGATCGTCTGGCATATATCGTTGTTAGCACACGTCCCAGATTCTATGGGGTCAGAAATTGGAACATGCGACACAACGAAATTTAGAGACCTAAGTCTTTTAACTATGGATAATAAAGAACGATACAACCTGGTTATCTTCAGCGGTATGCTCCATAGTCCTTAGTTAATCCTTTCACGAACACACAAACTATCACAAATTAAAGACTTAGATCTTTTGTTTCACAAAAAAAACCCACTAAAATCCTTAATGCAAAAAGCATGTATTGCTCTTGTTGCTATGCAAACAAGAATGAGCTCTATGGTAAACGGGTACTCGGCAGTGGGGAGCCGAGTACCCGGTTCCCAGGAGTCGGTAAAGCTTTCTAAGTCTATAATCCTAGAGCCGCTGTATATCAGAAGTAACAGAATGGTGAGTATTGATCGAAGGAGAACTCACTATTTCTATATGCTTCTCCCAGGTTAAGCTTTTATCCAGATAGACGCCAAGAAATTTGACATATTAAAATAGAATCTCTTCAGATTGGCGAGGACAATATTTCATTTAGCTCAACTGCCCGTAACATCGGCATAATCTTTGATGACACCATGTCAATGAAAAATCAAGTAACCTCTATATGTAAATCTGTTTATTTTAACTTACGGAACATTAACAAGATCAGAAAGCTATTGGATGATAATGCTATAAAAACGCTTGTACACGCGACCATAACTTCGAGACTGGATTACGGGAATTCTTTGCTAGCTGGCATATCAACAGAACAGCTTACCAGTCTTCAAAGGGCTCAGAACACTGCGGCCAGATTACTATCACGGACTAAGCCATATGAACACATTACACCTGTTTTGAAAGATCTTCATTGGCTACCAGTTAAACAGCGCATAAATTACAAACTTGCACTACTGGTTTTCAAATGTCTTAATAATCTTGACCCGCCATATCTAACATCGTTGATCATACAGAAGACAGCGCCAAGGGCTCTCCGATCAAGTAGTCGTTTACTCTGTGTAGTGCCACCATCCAATCTACTAATCGGCCAACGCGCGTTCTCTAGAGCTGGCCCCAAGCTATGGAACAGTCTTCCACCACATATACAAAATTGCCGTAAAATTGAACCTTTCAAATCTGCTCTCAAAACATATTTATTTTCAATTTAAGTTTTTGTACATAATTGTGTAATTTTATATAATCTTGTAAAGCGCCTTTGAGCTTCAATTGGAATTGGCGCTATATAAATGCATACATACATACACAGACATTGTGCTTCGTGAATTTCTTGATTATTTACATCCATTTTGGGGAGAGCTATTTGTTTTAAATTCGTAGATTTTGTGAAAAGTATATAGTTAGTTTTATCGACATTCAGAGATAATTTATTCACTTTAAACCTAATTCCATAGTGGGCTAGTTTTTTTAGTAATATTTCATGATCAATAGTATCGAATGCTTTGGTCAGGTCCAAGAATACACCTAGAGTAGGGCTTCACAGTATTGGAAAAACGAAAACCGGTTATGGTATCAATTTCAATACCGGTATACCTTTCATACCGGTATTACTCATATGTGCATTGAATGATGTTGTAGGGGGTACTTTGGGCGCCATAGCATTTGTATATTCTACATAAAACATGTGTTTTGTTGTCATTTCCCCACCCCCAAATCATCGTTGTCGTATAACGTATTAGTGTTTGAACGACATACATATGACACCATGCTCGGACATTAAATACTATTCTCAGTTCGAATTTGTTTCCATAAATGAACAAGCGGCACTATTTATATTATCATCTATATACAAAGATAACAATATAAATCGCGTTACTTGTGTATTTTGGAAGCAGTCGCGATATTAGTTCATAAAATGTTGACTCACGTAAAATATGTGCAAGCCGGAAGTGACCCCGTAAAGTGCGCAGAATGTTTACGCGCACTTGATAACGGGTGAATGATTGACAGCTACCATTAGTCAGCAGAAATAACAGCGAGCCACAAATATTAAATGTAAATTTTATTCAAAATATTTAAAACAAATCAACAATATAATCAAATGATAAACTTTTTTTGAAAATGTATCCTTGGAATGACTGACTCGGCTATCAAGCCAGTCATTCCAGGGATAACTCTTTTCAACAGTTTTTGCTAGGCCTATTCACTCGAGAGCACTATGTTTACTAATCTAAATGTGTGATTTTAGCACTTAAGAATACAAAACACGGGGGTCACGAGTACAACAATAGGTCTCTTATGGTTCTTAGGTGTAGAGTTAATTGCAAATAATGCATTTGCACACCAAGTGAAAACTTATTTTGAAAATTTCCCACTGGAATGACTGGCTCGGTTATCTAGCCAGTCATTCTAGTAAAAAATGTTCAAAAATAGTTTTCATTTGGTCTGCAAATGGATAATTCTCACTGCTACAGCATTATTGTTTTACAAAGTTTGACATATTTCCTGCCAGAAAAGATAGCATGTTGACCTTATCAGGTTTTAAGCAAGCACGTTTGGGGTTAACAATCTGGCCTGCTTTGCTAAAGAGTCGTTCTGAGGGACAGCTTGTGGCAGTCACACAAAGATACTTCTTAGCAAAGTTGGCTAAGGTCGGATAGCTCTTTTCATGAATTTTCCACCAGTCTAGTGGATTGGAGTCTTGGTCTGGTTCAGGGGCACCTAAATACAATACAAGTTCACTATCTACTGGGAGTGTCTACTGAGCTACATTGATTGTCACTTGATTTCTTGGTTTTGACAAACAAACTTGCTAAGGTTTTCTTAGCTGGTGTGTGTTTAACATGGACATCATTACTGATAGACACAGGCTTGACATGTAGTGATACATCCATACGAATTTTCTCCTTCACAGTGTGGTACTCCTCCTCGGTCAGATATTGATTCTTGAACTTAGGATCAAGAAAGGTTGCCACACATAGAAGTTCATTAATTTTATCGTCATTGTAACGTTTTGACAGAGATTTCTTTATCGAATCTCGCATCTCGGTTGTCAAGTCATGAACAATTACATCATCCTCTGTTGGCGGATTGAGAACATTGACATTGATGACGTTAAGCAGAGGTTTCAATGAAGATACACTAACATATTTCTCCTGTGACAAAATATCGGTAAAGTCTCCTACACTTTCTAGGGCACTACACACTGCTTCCAAAACATGGGAATCCTGCCAAGTAGGGGCTAGTTGTTTAGTCTTCTGATCTAAATTTAATACTCTGGTAATGGCTGGCTCCTGCTCAACTATCCTCTTCATCATGGCAAACTTGGCTCCTGTGAATAGATAAGATTAAGACATATTCATCTTAGGGCTTGCAAATGAACAATTTAGTCAATGTCCATATCATAGTAACTTAACCAGTCATTCCAGCGGTAAATTTTCAAAAAATAATTTTATCTTAGGGCTTGCAAATGAACAATTTAGGATAACATATCTAATTCTAACAGAATAAAATGGGTCAATGTCCTCATCATAGTAACTTAGCAAGTCATTCCAGCGGTAAATTTTCAAAAAATAATGTTATCTTAGGGCTTGCAAATGAACAATTTAGGATGACATATCTAATTCTAACTGAATTAAATGAGTCAATGTCCTCATCATAGTCATCTTGCCGGCTAAGTGGTCAAGCGTTATTAAGGCAACAACTACTGGCCTACTATAGAAATAATACACCACATACTGTGCTTGACTGATCAACCATTTTCATCCCAAACACACATAATAGATGAATTCTGCTGAATATTTGAATAATTATTTTACTGAAAACTATTATAATGATTCAGTTAAACTATCACTGCAAATATTCAGCAAGAGTACATGTAGGCCTACTATATGTAAACTACAATATATAGATAACAAACTTACTGTAATCAGCTGATGCTTTGGCAATCCAAGGGTTTCCTGCGCCTCCTTGAGCTTGCGTCGCTTCTTCCAGCTGGTAGAGAATGTCGACACAATCGTACGGCATACACCTAACGTTCTCGATATACGCTTATCGTTCATTGCACCATTTACTGCTAGATGCAAATTGTGGCCAAAGCATGACAGGTTAATCCAATCCAGATCTCGTAGAGCCTTTTTTATGTTGCTGCCGTTATCCGTCGTCATGCACACATGTCCCCAGTTTGCAAAACATTCTGTCAAAGTTTGTCCGATGTTATCTGCCGTATGGTCATTTGGAAAATACAATGTTTCTAACACACGAGCCTGTAGGGTCCACGTCCTATCGATGAAATGGACGGTCAGGCCAAGATATGGCACCATATTTTCTGATGACCAAAGATCCGTGGTAGTAGCAAAGTAGTCTGCACATTTCAGTTCATCGACGATCTTATTGCGCACCTCAATATAGAACTGCGGAATCGCAGTATCGCCAAAGTAATTACGACCAGGCAATTTGTACCGGCTGTCAAACTGTGAGAGCATGTTAATGAAGTGATCGTTGTCTACTGTGTATATAGGAATCATACCTCCGGCTAAGTATCGCGTCACTGCTTCAGTCAGGCGTTTGTGTCGTGGATGCGATTTCTCGTAGATCGTTCCTTTACAGAATGACTCACTTATCTTCTGCTGCTTTCGCGGCGTTGTCTCTGTCTCGTCATCAAGGGTTAAATCGTCACTCTTTCGTTTACCAGGCGTGAACGTCAGTTGCAAAAATGCTTGCGGATGATGCTTGCGTAAATGAAATCGTAAATTAGAGGTGTTACCACCTCTGGCGCACACAGACTCTTTACACAATTTACACACTGGTTTTTCTTCATCAGTTGCTTTACCATCATCGCCTGCTATAAATCCGAAATGTAACCAAACGGGAGACGTTCCCTTGGCTTTAGGAATCAATTCCATAGTGTTGAAAAGATATAATCGTCCGAAATTAATTTTAAAACATTAATACTAGTATGGGCTAGGACGGCTATATTTTTAAAAAGGTCTTCTTGAGCTTGGGTCACATGACGATCAATAATTTATCAATAATTTGTATGAATAGAATGGATTAATAGCCTAATAATAGGGCCATTGATTTCGCGGTGATCAGAGTGTGTTACCTATACTCTTGTTTTCTTTACAAAAAAATTTAAAAAATCAGTAAAGTTGAAACACTTTTTCCAAAATAATTTTAGTGATATTTGTTATCAAGAACAGCACAACAAATTTGAAGGAAATTTTTTTCAAAATAATCATTTGATCATATACTACATATTATGCATTCAAAATTCTGCCACTGTATATCGAAGGGTTAGGCGGCCAGGGCGGGCAATCACTAGTCTTAGTTAAATTAGTCAATAAACGCTGGACACATACAGGTTTGAATGAGCATTCTTTCTCAATTCTAGTTTTGACAAGGATTTATTGTATGATCACCACGCGCAAAGCGAAAGTTAACAATAGGTGTCGACCTTGTAATGCCGTCAATAGCGTCATCAGAATGGAATGTGGATGGAGTATTCCCGTAATGATAATCAGAACGAGGCTGAGCTGTGTTTATTTTAATTTATTCTTGAGCATAATGACGTCAAACGCGCCATCATCACCCTTTGTAAGAACAATGGCGGACATTTATCGGAAATTGCGTTGCAAAAAAACTTTGAATTTTTATAGTTAAATGACCTTTATTGGCATAGAAAATCGTTACACAATGAAGGATTAATATAATATGAACTGAACAGGTATGGATATAACAATAAGGCATGATAAATTTGTAGATATTTCGGCATTTTTACTTTTCAGTGCCGATAAAATGTACTTATGACTTTCAAATCTCGCGAGATTTGCGCGAGATTCGGCGGTTGTGATTACTTCCAGGTTGGATTTTGACAGTTTTTGTTTACGACGAAATGATCATTGCAAACTCTACAAATAATATTTTTTATAATATTTCGATATTTCGGTATTGAAAATATCATTCCGGTATGACAACCGGTATGGGTATGATACCGGTATTCGGTATCATACCGAAATACCGTGAAGCCCTAACCTAGAGTGTGTTCATTTCTCTCAAGGGATGTGGTTATTTCTTCAAGCATATCCACAATGGCAAGCATGGTAGAGCCGTACTGGGATTCATAGATTACAGTGTTTTTATTAAGATATTTTATAGTTCTATTGTAGTATAATCTTTCCAGAAGTTTAGAGAAAAGCGGAAGTACTGAGACTGGCCTATAGTTAGTAAAATCAGATGTGTCTTTAGCTTTGAATATAGGTGTTACGCATGCAGTTTTTAATCGGGATGGAAATATACCCTGTGAAAATGATAGATTGCAGATGTGATTCAGTTGAGTTAGTATTTCTATAGCACAGTTTTTAAAGATTTCCCATTTAAAGTTATCAATGCCGGCACTCTTAGTTGGGTTAATTTTCATTAAGATTTTGTAAATTTCTTAATTGTCAGTAGGGGTCAGGAACATTGAGGATTGGTAGTCGCCTGTCAGATAGTCTTTCACATTTATTCCAGGACTGGTCTGTATTTTTTTAGATAAATTAGGCCCAATATTTATAAAGTATTCATTAAATTTATCCGCAATTTCTTTTTTGTCAGTTATAATTGTATTATTATAAATGAACTGGGATGTTTCTGAACTGCTTTTTTGTTTATTCAATAGTGTTTTTATTAATTTCCATGTTTCTTTTATATTGTTCTTTTGCTCTTCAAATTTATAATGATAATAGTTTATCTTTGCCGTCCTGATTATCTGATTTAATCTGTTTCTGTACTTTTTAAATTGTGCATCATTATTTCTTGTTGGAAATTTTATAAAATTTAAATACATCTTATTCTTCTTATGACAGGCAGCTATCAATCCTGTTGTTAACCAGGGTTTAGTAGGGTTTTGTTTAAACTTTTTTAGTTTTTTTAGTGGAAAGCTTGATTCATAAATGTTAGTGCAAAGAGTATGGAATGCGTTGTAGGCATCTTCACATGTCTGACACTCTATTATTTGATTCCAGTTTATATTTGCCATATTCATTTAAAATTTTTCTATGTTATCATTTCTAAAATCTCTGCATGTTATTTCTTCCTTTATGAATGATTTTTGTCTTATTTTTTCTTTCTCCATATAATAAATAGGTAGATCAAGATTAAAGGTTGCACGTGTGACACCCATATACAAAGCTAAAGATGTATCTGACTTTACTAATTATCGGCCAGTCTCGGTACTTCCACTTTCTCAAAACTCTTAGAAAAGCTGTATTTTAGTAGAATTACTAAATATCTAAACAAAAACTCAATCATATATCCTTCTCAATATGGTTTCAGAGAAAAACACTCCACTATGCTTGGTATTGTGGATATGATAGAAAAATTATCAACCTCCCTTGAGAATAATGAACATACGCTAGGTGTATTCTTGGATCTTTCCAAAGCCTTCGATACAATTGATCATACAATTTTACTGCAAAAGCTTGCATACTATGGAATAAGAGGTACTGCATTGAACTGGATACAGAGTTACCTGTCAAACAGGGAACAGTGTGTACAATTCAATGGGGCTATCTCTGAATACACAAATATAGTTTGTGGTGTTCCCCAAGGTTCAGTTCTTGGGCCCCTGCTGTTTCTCCTATATATGAATGACATACCCAGTCTGCAAACATCTCTCACTAATACTTTTTGCAGACGACACAAATGCTTTCTGCAGCCACAAGGATATTCTATACAAAAATGTCAATAATGAAATGGCGAAATTAATAGACTTGTTTAAAGTAAACAAATTGTCCTTAAATGTATCAAAAACTAATTATATACTATTCACAAAATCTAAGAAACTAAAAGAAATAGCTCTCCCAAACCTCTATATCGACAACCAGATAATTCAAGAAGCACAATATGCTAAGTTTTTAGGAGTATATCTGGACACAAATTTAACATGGGAGAAGCATATTGAAATTATTACTATCAGGGTAGCAAAAAGCATTGGCATCATTCGCAGACTGAAACCCTATCTAACACCTAATATTATTAAAAACCTGTACTGCACAATGATACTTCCTCACATCACCTACTGCAATGCTATCTGGACTAATACATCTCAAGCTAGACTAAAAAAACTAAAATCTCTGCAAAAGCAATCTATTAAACTATTTTCACAAACAGCAGGTGGCCAGGATATCTTTAAATCAGAAAAGGTCTTAAAACTTGAGGACATAGGAGGGCTCCAACTATACACAATCTTAAGGGACTTCCACAATGGCAACTTACCCTCATCCATATCTAACATTTTTATGCTCAATACACAATTGCATCCTCACAACACAAGAACAAGAAATAACCTCCATTCAACACACCACCAAACAAAAGCAGCACAACAAAAACCCTCATACAAAGCAATTCAGTTATGGAATAATACAGACACAAGCACAGACATCATAAAGCTACAGTACTTTAAGCAGAATATCAAAAGAAGATTATAGAAACCTACTAGACTCTGGAAAACACTCACCATCATGGCATACTATTCTCATACTTGCACCCAGTCACCAGAACAAATAATAATAATAATATTAATAATAATAATAATAAGAATATCTGTCATAATGGTAACTACCAAATAACTACCTCTACCATCACAGCCTAAAAAAAAAATAATAATAAATAAATTAATTAATACTTTGTCACTGATAATAAGACTATGTAATATAGAATTATTAACTTAAGCAAGATAAGCACACATCCCTCTGTCATGTCTTTCCCGGTAAAAATGTAAATTGTCATACGTCTATTAACTGTTGGACTGCTGGAAGCGGACAATAACTCCAATTGGCAATGACTCTGGATTGGCCGAGTATTTTAGAAAAAATTTGACTGAAAGTTGCTTGTGGCTTAGCCACCGACAACGTTCGGTCAAATTTTTTTTTTTTAGAGGTACTCAGCATACCCTGAGTCAGGCTCAATGGAAAATGTAGACTGCAGAGGCTTGGCAGCGAGACAGTTAACTATATGTATATATAGGACTATAACATGTTAACCTTATGTATTCAGTATTCTCATGTCCTATATTGTTGTTATATGTTATATGTAGGGTTCACCGCCACATAGGCTCTGCCTTTGGTGGAATACCTGTTGTGAAACTGTAAATGTATATTCTATATCAAAATAAATAATCTTGAACTTGAACTTGAGATGGTCTGAAATGTCCACAACGAAAATACCTGCTTGGTTCTTCAACTTCTTGTCTGTGAGTTTAAGAAGTTTTTGACAGTACTACTGTATCTATTTAGAGACACATGATTTGTTGACATCACCTAAGCGATGCGCATGTGAGAACGTCAAAAGTACGTCCCCTCGAAATCAGATGACCCTCGAAAACAGCTTACTGGACGATACTACAGGTAACAGTAAAGTATTATAATTATTACGAAAACTGGTAACACAAACAGTACGGATAGTCTTTAACAGTATTATTGTCTTTTATCAACACACAAAACCAGTAAGTGTCCTAAGAACATCGATATGTCTAAAATATCTGTCTACTATTATCATTATATATAATATTTTAATCAAAAGCCGCAAAAATTAAAAAATTAAAAATTAACCTATTCTTCTTCTTGCTCTGTAAATTCCTCTTCTGGATACAGTCTGGAGAATGGGAAGTTATAAACTAAAAAGAAATTGAGGAGGCCCATTTGCCAAATTTTTTGGAGTATATTTGGATAAACATTTGGCCTGGGCCAAACAAATCGAGAAGGTAACAACAAAGGTGGCAAGAAGCATAGGTGTCATACAAAGACTAAAAGCTTACATGACACCAGCTGCAGTTAAAACTCGATACTGCACCCTTGTTCTTCCGCATCTCACCTACTGTAAGGCTATCTGGACGAATACACACAAAAGCAACCTAACAAAACTACAAAGCTTACAGAAGAATGCACTAAAACCCTTTTCTAAACAAGCAAAAGGCCAGAATATATTCAAGTCAGAAAAGCTATTAGAACTAATGGACATATGCAAACTACAGATGTATACAATTGTCAAGATTCAAGATTCAAGATTCAATGTTATTTATTTCTTTAATTTTGTGTACATATTTAATGTCACAACAGGTAGTCCACATAAGGCAGATCGAGCCTATAGAGTGGTGAACTCCTTACACACATAACATAAGATCGATGTTATAACATGTTTAAGATGTTGAATAAAATTGGGTTGAATTGAATTGAACATAAAGAACAAGTGTACAAGATAAAAAACATTACCACCATATCACTATCATATGGTGGCTAACATATCAACATCATGGTAGAGAAAGTTAAAAAAAGTAATGATAGTAGCAAAATATTAACGTTTAGAAAACATTTATAATAATATTTAAATAAATAACATACTTCACAGATTACTTTCACTACTACTACACCTAAATAGCCCACATACGATCAACACATCTATCGATTCTTAACAACTCCAACTATCTCAACTTTATATTACAGTGATGAGCTCTTCCCTACCCCCCCCACCCTCCCCACCCACCCTCAGTAGCATACAAAAGTCCTATATAATAATAAACCACTCCAAACTAAATTTAAATAAAATGAGATAATGATGTAATTAGGGAGCATTTGTATAATATATGTTTATTTAAGTCAGTAAATATGTACGTGTGTATGTAAATATTAATTAAATATGTGTTTGAATGTCATGTGTTTTATATTTGTGCACATAGTGGCATATATCTATGTAAACATCAAAGAAGGGACATCCCTACCCACCCACCGCTTAATGGAAGACATATATATTAAATACATGAATATATGACATATATATCAAAGTTTATGTCTGGACTCCACAAAACATACCAAAATAGTCCTGGACTTCCTATTATTGGCCCTGATATCTCTAAATACAATGATTTTAACCAAATTATATGTATTTGAACCATTTTAGACCTTCATGTTTCTAGCTTAGACTCCCAATAGCATTACCCAAAAAGTCCCAGACTTCCTGTATTTAGAAGTTTGTTGAAACCCTGGTTTGTGTGTATGTATATGTATGTGTCTGCTTGTATGTATGTATACGTATTGTACATTATAAGTCTGGGGCGAGACTCAGATCCTTTCTAACCGAAAATCTGTATGGCTAATAAAATCCCCAAATAGGTTAATTTACTGGCTAATAATCCCAGAAAGGTAGTCAAGTCCCTGTATAAGTTTTCATATCAAGGTAGCTTTTCAGCATTCTGTCACTGTGCCACTGTCTTGTGTGTCATATATATGTTAATGTATACATGTTTTGTAATGTGTGTAAGGAGTCCATCACTCAATAGGCCATGCCTTTGATGGACTGCCTGTTTAGATTATATTTACATGTATAGAAAAACCATGAAATAAAGCAACTTTGAACTTTGAACTTTGAACATTTGGCCAACATGTATAACACATTATCATCCAAAGGTGACATAACAGTTTACACTTACATGTACGTGGCATACATTTGCATAAGATGTGGGGGTGGGGGTGTGAGGTGCTTATCCTTTTAATTATTATTATTATTATTATTATTATTATTATTATTATTATTATTATTATTATTATTATTATAATTATTATTATTATTATTATTATTATTATTATTATTATTACTAATATTATTGGCTTTGGGTTAAAGTTAATATTATTTCTTTTTGAATGTTTTAGTGATTTTGGTGGCTGGGTGGTATTATACATAGTTGCTGACTACCATGGTGATCAACTTTTTCTGCTTGGTGAAACATTGCGTTAGTATTTACCGATGATCGTATTCTTAATATTTTGTTTAAATGGTAATTGTGATATGATTAGTGTGCGTAGGTTAGTGTCTGTACTATTCCATAATTGTATTGCTTGGTATGATGGTGTTTGTTGAGCTAACTGAGTTCGGTGGTAGGCTGTGTATAGGTTATTGTGTGATCTTGT
Organism: Chaetoderma sp. LZ-2023a; assembly: GCA_034401795.1. Lineage (NCBI taxonomy): Eukaryota > Metazoa > Mollusca > Caudofoveata > Chaetodermatida > Chaetodermatidae > Chaetoderma > Chaetoderma sp. LZ-2023a. The sequence goes on along the minus strand of CM067369.1, from coordinate 176,789,570 downwards.
GTTATGAGAATGTATGTCTGGCTGTTTAGTAAATATAGTTTAAAGGGATAGGGGTAGATTGCCATTGTAGTGGTCCATAAGTATAGTGTATAGTTGGACCCTTCCAATGGCCTCAAGTTTCAGGATTTTGATTAGTTTGAAAATATCTTGTCCCTCTGCTGTTTGGGTGAATAGTTTAATAGATTGTTTTTGTAATGATTTTAGTTTTGTTAGTTTATTTTTATGTGTGTGTGTTAGTCCAAATAGCATTGCAGTATGTGAGATGAGGGAGGATTAGTGTACAGCATAGGTCTTTTATGATATTTGGCGGAAGGTATGGCCTGAGTCTGCGCATGATACCAATGTTCTTTCCTACCTTAGATATAACTGTTCCTATGTGCTTCTTCCAAGTTAGGTTGTTATCCAGGTATACTCCTAAAAATTTGGCATATTTGACTTCTTGAATATCCTGATTATTTATGCAAAATATAGGGAGAGTAGTTTTTCTTAATTTCGAGGATTTTGTGAAAAGTATGTAATTAGTTTTGTCAATGTTTAGCGATAGTTTATTCACTTTAAAACAATCTGTTATTTTTTTCCATTTCGCTGTTTACATTTGTGTACAGTGAGTTTATATCCGTGTGGCTGCAGAAAGCATTGGTATCATCTGCAAATAAGATTAGTGATAGATGTTTACAGAAATTAGGAAGGTCATTCATGCATAGTAGGAACAGCAGAGGCCCTAGAATTGAACCTTGGGCTACACCACAGATTAATTTTTCATTTTCAGATATGACACCGTTAAATTGAACGCATTGTACCCTATCAGCTTTCTATTCAGTCTAATGCAGTGACTCTAATTCCATAGTAGGATAACTTTGTTAGTAAAAATGTATGGTCAATGGTATTGAATGTTTTGGAAGGGTCCACAAATACACCCACAGTGTGTTCATTCTTTTCCAGGGACACAGATATTCTTTCCACAATGTCTACAATTGCAAAGGAGTTTCACCACAATACATTACCACAATCCATAGCTTCAAATTTCACACTAAGCACTGACAGCCACAGACAGAACACTAGGACAAAACACAATCTACACACTCAATTTACACAGCTAGAAATACGAAAATGATGAATTACAATAACAGCCACAAAACCATGGAACAGCACTAGTACAAAACTCTGCGATAGTATATTAAACCAGAACTCCTTTAAGACGATTGCCAGGGATTCTATGATCACCAAATACTAAATTAATATATTTATACGTGATGATCACAGATTCTCTGCTAATTAATGATAATGCAAACCTAAGGCATCCCACCATCACCACCACCACCACCACCACTATAAATAAACCAACATAACCTAATAATTGAATTAATAAGTCTAAACATAAACAGACTTTATAGTTTACTTTTACTACTACACTTAAATAGCCCACACACGATCAATGCATCTGCCGATTTCTTAATGACTCCAACTATCTCAACTTTATACTACAGTGATGAACTCTTCCCTGCCCCTCCCAGCCCGCCCCACCCGCAGTAGCATACAAAGGTCGTATATAATAATAAACCACTCCAAACTAAATTTAAATAAAATAAGATAATCATGTAATTAGGGAGTACATGTATAATATATGCTTATTTATGTCAGTAACTATGTATGTGTATATGTAAATATGAATGCCATATATATGGGTTTGAATACAATGTGTTTTATGGTTGTGCACATAGTGGCATGCATCTATGGAAACATCAAAGCAGGATCAGCCCTACCCACCCACCACTTAGTGGAAGTCCGTGAGTCCTATGCTCCCAAAGTTCATGTCTGGACTCCACAAAACATACCAAGAAAGTCCTGATCATCCTATTTTTGTCCCTGTTATTTAAGAAAATAATGAATTTAACCAAAGTATATGTATTTGAACCATTTTAGACTTTTTTTTTAGCTTAGACTTCCATTAGAATTACTCAGGAAGTCACAGAATTCCTGTATTTAGAAGTTAGCTGAAGCCCTGGTATATGTGTGTATGCATATTGTAAATATGGGGTTTGTGGACTAGCTACTGTAGCTCGCGGGGTAGTGTTGGGCCATTCCGGTGTATCATGTCGACTCGCCGTACCGCAAGTGCACGACAAATGATGACGCTGATCAGCATCTGGTCTCAGGGTGACGGATCCTGTACGAGACTGCCCTGCAGGTAACAAAAACCGCATCCTAAGGCCGGTGGAACTCAATCATTCCAGTGGGGCCGTGCGACCATTGTCGCGAACAGTAAATACAACTGTCTCATCCCAAGAATTTGTGTCACCGGTATGCCTGTCCATAGCAATTTCGTGATCTATGGACTTAAAAAATTTGATTTGGTGACCTAAAAATTTAAGTCTATACAATGATTTTACCTAAACAACTATGAGTATGCTAGATAAAACTAAATAAGAGCATACGAAAATACGAGACATAGAGACAGCCAGATGAACTTATAAACATGGGGCTCCCGGAGGTACCACACAGACTCGTAGGTCCGCAGAGGTGTCCCCGCAAGGGAGGCTCCCATACATGAGACTTAATTAATTAACTTAATATAAGTTATTATACCTCTAAGCTGCAAGGAAGACGATTATCTCGGATGAAAGGTTGTGTGCCTCATGTGGGCACTACTCCTAGTGCTAATTTCGGTGAGGAGTCTTATCCTCGTGTGGACCGTCATCGCTGAATCCTTGCGAGAGGCAAGTGTCTCGCGTGGGCCTCTGTCTTAGGAAGGTGTCGCCACTGCTTAAAGCGGGAGAAGAGTAGTAGGCGAAAATGGGCCCACTCTAATATTTCAACCAAAAAAATGCTTGAAAAACAAAAGACCATACCTAGTGAGATTATGACTATAGGGTTGCGTACGGTTTTATGTGAAGACGGGACGAACAATTCCCGAAGGAATTCCACGTCACCGTCTTATATGATTCTTAGTATGCTGAATTAGCAGTTGCCGCTTTATTTATGCTGGCCTTCCGCTTTGCTTAATTAGCTTTAAGTTTTGAGAAACAAGAACTATTCTAGGCCGCAAATGGCTGGTATCTACCTAGCTATTAGACATGGCTGTCATTGAGAACAGATGCCCTAAGACATCAATACTGAAGACAGCGCTCATACATGTTACTCAGTAAGATCTCCGAACTGGATAAGAATCCGAACATCCCGCTCCGTAACCACATAAAACGTTACAGGACATAGGTTACTTTTCACGAAAGCATTATTAGGCAATTGTCCTATCATTATGGTGGGGGTAAGAGAGACGAATACCCACCGTAAATGTCCTTCCCGTGAGGGCGTGGCAGATCTAAATATCATTCCCAGACATTCTTATGGAATTCGGTGGGGATACGCATCTCACCCATCATCGGGTCCTATGTAACTAACCGTTCAACCTGTCGTTAGGTTTATATACAAGTTGCCCAGTTTTGTACTGTGGTGCGGGAGGATGGGTAAGCAAATAAAATAATAATTAAGATATGTGTTCGCAGTGCTTTCCTACATTGGAAAAAGTGCTAACTACTAAGTATCCAAAGATACGGAGGGAATGTGTGTGATACCACACCATGGCCATCACCGCTCGGAAACTCCAACAGTTTCCAGGGTCGGATCAGCCCATGGTACGGATAGGGACATCAAAACAATTAAGAAGCCCCAATGCTGAGTGGAGCATGAAGAGAGACAAAATCTTAGAGTTATGAGTCTTACCGGAGTGCGGGGCTAGATTATCGCACTGCCGGAAGAGAAGAGTATACTACGGATTTCTTAACGAAGAAAGTGTCTCTAATCATATTAAAGCTATCCTATCGAGCTGAATAGAAATGGTATAGTCAGTAGCATGCCGGGCTAAACGAAGTTATAGCACGGACCGCGACCTCAGTGAAAAATTGTTGGTGGCAGCATATATAAGTGTTGCTGTATAGTGTTTCCTACGTGCACTGCAGTCCGATATTTTCTGCAAATAAACAAAACATATGAACTGATGGCTACTGGCCATATATATATATATATATATATATATATATATATATATATATATATATATATATATATATATATATATATATATATATATATATATATATATATATATATATATTTTATTTTTTTTTTATATATATATATATATAAACTAACCAGAACAATTAATACAGTATTAAATGATCAGAATTATATATCTTAATGTTAATGAACCTACTACGGTGCAGTTACTGAAAACACCCTACAGAAAATGAGAATAACTATAAACATATACAGAAATTATAACTAGCGGTCCTAAGACCGGTACGGTACATCTTAGTCATTGGGACCATTTATACAGATACAATATCATTAAAAGAGTACATTTAGCGGAATAATTAAAATGTGAAGTATAGTTACTTGAATACTCGGTAGCCATTCCTAAGTTAGGCTATCATGTTACTGAAATTGATTCATCATTCCTTAGTTGACGCAAGTTGATGCATTCTCTGGAAGCTAGAAAGTTCCCGCAGGTCAGTTCCCGCAAGTTGGTTCCGCAAACAGGATTCCCGCAAGAACACTCATGGCGGGAGTATATCGCTCATCACTGTAAGCCTAATGGAATGTCTAACGAGTAGTCAGCAAGAGATACAATAGCATTACTGCTGTGAAGAAAGTTCCCATACACCGATGGCACGGATGGAAGTTAACAGCAACCCGATAACAAGCGGGGGTTGTCAGATGCAAATGAAGATACAAAACACAGCGTAACGGCGCTGGGTACGTCAGCCAGCTCAGAAGATGCACCGGGCCGAGTTTACTTGCTGCGGTCGAAAGTTAGAAGAACCTACACGACATTAGTGCGGTGACAGTTGAAATACCACTTTTAGGCGTGGCCGGCAGATCCGGCGAGCAATCCGTCAAAGAACATCCTGTCGCTAGATCTGTAGAATCACATATTCAGGCCGTAAAGGCCTCACCGCAAGTTCGTGTTCCGAAGAAGATATTGATATTCGTGAATGATAGTTAGAAAGGTCCAAATTGCTCCCGCAAGTAGGGAGTTACAAAATTGTTTTTAGTGCGGTGGGTTGGCACTGCTAGCTACGGGAGAGAACCCGTCAGAAACCGAAGTTATATGCGTAATATCTGTCGTTCAATAGTAGCTGGTACAGGTCCAACTTGTTCGGCCCCTGGCCGAGGATGCTCTCGATCTCTGGATCGCGTCACCTTTTATACTCCTCGTGACGTCACAGGCGCAGGCTCCAACCAATCATCGTTCAAGCAACAGCCAATCAGTGCGTAGCTAATAATAGCGCAGTCGAATGTTCTAGAACATTCCAGAAGTTCTGCGTCCATGTGGTTATGACGGTCACTAGAGACAGTGAGTATTTGTAAATACGTCATCGGTAATAGGGCCAATTATTCAGGTCGCTATTGGCAGTAAGTTAATAAGTATATTCCTAGTAGGTCGTTATTACATGAGATGAGTGGTGTAGCTTTTATGTAGTAATTTATTTATATCCGTATGGGGATATCCGATTACAACACTGTTATTATTATTATATATGTTGCTTACTGAAGGTATAAGTTGTGTATTTTATGTGAATGTTTCGCGGGTTTCCAAATTGATGATTATTATCCCTGGTGATGGACAAATTGGTTTAGCCATATTTGATCCATGTAGTATTGAAAGATTGGTTACCGCAATTAATCTAGTTTTGTCATTTTCATAATCACGATTTAGAACGGATGAATTAGGCGAATATTCAACCCACGCAAAGTCATAGTCATAGTCTTAATCATTTATAGGAATCGAACTGAATCTTTAACTCTTTGAAATGATGGAAACTGGATCCGCTGCCTTGATATAAGTTATAGATACTGTAGCGGTAAGACGCTGTTGGATTAAGATCAAGATGGATCTTAAGATGATTTCTGGATACTTAATACAACAAGGTCATACAAGATGGTTAATTAAGACGGATATTTACATGATTCGAAGAAGCAAGTCAGATAGCATGAATGGAATATACAGATCCAGTTATATGATTCAGCACTGCGTGGAAAGCCCGTGATGTATGCGTACTTCTGGTAATTACCCAGGATGTACATGACAGGTCAGAGATCACCTAGGCATACGTCATGACATCTCATAGCCACTAGTTGTTGAATCTGAATGTAGTTTCACTATAGTAAAGTAATGCTGTGAAGTTAATACTTGAATGGTCAATGCTCTTGTCACAACAGAACAATGAGTAAGAGGAATGAAAGTATGCAGGGAATGGATGCTTGACGAGGCTTGTCAAAGCAGAATTGTATATGTAATCTGTCAGGAGGCATCACTTGCATACTGGTTCTGACGAGTTGAGTCCGACCGTCTTTTGAGTGTGGACAGGAGAGTGTTAACCAATCAAAGTAGTTAGATTTTGGAGATCACCAGGGAAGCCCTCTGAAACGTCATTACGCCGACGTCATGCACAAATATATATATATATATATATATATATATATATATATATATATATATATATATATATGCATGCGTGCATGCATGCGCGCATGCGTGCATGCGTGCGGGCCGGTGTGCATGTTGGCATGCATGCGCATGTGCGTGCGTGCGTGTACATGTGTATATGGGCCTACTTATATGATCTATTGTACATTATAAGTCTGAGGCGAGATTCATATCCTTTCTCATCGAAAGTCTGTATGGCTAATAAAATCCCCAAGTAGGGTAATTTACTGGCGAATAATTCCAGAAGGGTAGTCTGGTCCCTGTATATGTGTTCATATCAAGGTACCGTTTTAACATTCTGTCACTGTGCCATTGTCTTTTGATATGTGTCATATATATGTTAATGTACAAATGTTTTGTAATATGTGTAAGGAGTCCATCGCTCCATAGGCCATGCCTTTGATGGACTGCCTGTTTAGAGTCTACTTATGTGTATAGAAAACCCATGAAATAAAACAACTTTGAATCTTGAATCTTGATACATGTTGCAGTCTCTTTCTGTGTAGAGTGTGAACAAGAGTGCTGCTTAAGGATTCTAATACGCATGCCAGATTGTCATTTCTTGGTAAGGAGTAAATAGTTGATAGTTTTCTGCAATCTATTATGAGCTGAGTGATGATGTGCTTATGTTGCGAGATCTTGTTCCAGGCTGAGAGACTGAATTCTTTCACAACTGCTAGTTTGATTGGTGCAATATGTTGTTCTCAGATGGATTTAGTGATTGGACACGATTTAAGGAAGTGGACTGTTGTTTCATCCTTTAGCCCACAGACAGGACATGTAGCACTTACAGTGTAGTTGCCAAACTTTGCTTTCACAGATTAGAACATGTATGCACTGGTCACGAGTCTAGCCTTTGTGAGCGCCATTTTAACTCTGCCAGTCATGTCTTGCACAGAGTTCCATACATGATGTGTGGTTCCGATTTTGCATGCTACTGCATCAAGGTAACACAAGGTGGATTTCTCTTCGCAGTCTTTTATGAGACTCTCAGTCCAGAAATTATTGATTGCTGTTTTTACTGAGTTTTCCCAGTTGAGCTTTGATGGAGGGTCATGCAGTTATCTCTGATGAGACGCTGCCTTAGAAGAATTTGTATTAGTGGCTGATTGTTGCAGGTGAGAATTGAATTGAATAAGGTAGGTTGACGTTTGTGAATTTCTCCTGCCATGGGAAGGGCCCATAACAGAAGATGACAGACAGTAGTTGCAGTCCTGGTGGGAAGTGATTGTATTCTATGGAGGAATCCCATATGGAAGTTTTGTATCTGCTGTATCTGTACTCTGTTCATAACAAGAGTCTCCAGTCAGAATAACAGACGAGGTAGTACATATAATTGGTAGATAATATACGATGTCTTTGGATTTAGACCATTAGTACCATGCAGACATGTCTTTATCAATACGTAGAGTGTACGTCTCGCAAGACTGATTCTTTCCTGGACATTTATTAGTGACTCTGCTCTCGTTGACATCGTGATTCATAGGTGTACAGGTTGATCAAGGATCGGTATCTGCATATCACCAAGATTATATTTTGTAAAGGTTTTCTTGATACTAGAAGCAGTAGCATTCTTTCTGATCAGTGCACTCTTTGTTGGATGAATATTAAAGTGGTGCTGATTTGCATAGTTATATGCAACATTTGCCATTACCTGTAATTCTGTTGGATCTTTAGAAATCAAGAGTATATCATCAGCGCACGTAGGACAGCAAGCATATGTTGTTCGCATGGATAACCCATGATTGTTTTTCTCAAGGTGTATGAGAACATCATTAATCTATAACTTGTAGAGGTGAGTAGATAGTATTCCTCCTTGTCAAACTCCTTGGTTGATTTGTAGCGATTCACTAAGACCACCATTTGACTTTTGATGACAAATCTTGATACATATTATCTATTATAGACCAGTAGGTTGGACTGATGCCTTGTTGGAATAGGTTGTTCATAAGGATTATGTGATTTACTACATCGAAAGCTTTCTCGCTGTCAAGTGTAACCAGGTATAGTGTGTCTTTTGACAATGAGCTGTCAATTGATGCTTCAGAAATCAACAGTGTGGCCAATGAGGGTGGAAGATCTTTTGTGAAGCCATACTGATGTGAAGATTGATTTCTCAACATGGTGTCATTCAGTCTGCCAAGCATTAGATGTTCGAAGACTTTCCCTAAGATCGAGGTCACTGTGATTCCCATAAATCACACTTTAACACAACCTACCAAAAACACCGAAACCGACCAAAAACCACTGCAACGGACAAATAACCACAGCAAATGTGTCAAATTTTACCGCAAACCACCAATGCTAGTATTAATTTTGTTGATGTTGAACATTGTTGTTGTTTTCCGGACAGTAGATGTGTCAGACAGTACGAAACCGAGCACAGACTATGCAAATATACTACCACAAACAAGCTCAAACTACCACAACCGAGTGCAAACTATGGCAACGGGGAAACAAACTACCGCAACTGACCATAACTTGGTAAAATGTTACCAGACCCCGCCATTTGGGGTTGATGGGATCCATAGATCACACACAATAGGGCAGTCCCTACCAGGATTTGGTCTCTGGCCTGCTTTACTATGGTTCTCGCACACACACACACACACACACACACACACTAGGGCAGTCCCTACCAATGTGTGCTCTCACGGTATGGTATTGGTAGATGCACCGAAATAACGGAAACAATGGGTAGTGCTGAGTAGATTTGTCACTACTTGAGTGTCTGTCTGATTATTCCTACCATTCGGTTAGCCTTATTGACTGTTTTCTCGATGTGTTCCTGGAATTCAAGGTTGTTGTCGATATGTATGCCTAGGTCTTTTTCTACTGGGGACACCTCTAGGTCAATGCTCTGTCTGTCTGGTCCAGTCATTTTGTAGGTGTGCTCTGGGTGCACGTTGACAAACCTCAAGACCTTACATTTCTGTGGGTGGAACGTGAGAAGCCAATTTGTGGTCCATGGTTACATTGCTGCAATGTCTTTCTGTATTGTTTCACAGTCGGAAATAGAAGCAACTGTACGGTAGATTTTTGTGTCATCAGCTAATATTTTTATGCAACTGCTCACGACATCTGGCAGGTCATTTATATAGATGAGGAAGAGAATGGGACCAGAACACTGCCTTGTGGTACACCACTGACGACATCTGCTCATGAGGAATATGCTTCATTGACAGTTACTCTTTGCTTGCGGCTTGAGAGGAAAGCCTATACCCATGAAGCCACTTTACCTGTGAAGTCATAGCTGATTAACTTAGTGTGCAATCGAGCATGTGGAACCATATCAAAGGCTTTCTAGAAATCGAAATAGATGCAGTCAATGGCATTTTGGTGATCTAGCTGGTCTGCCCAAACTTCCATAGCCGCTAACAATTGTGTGATGCATGAGCGGCCTTCCATGAAGCCATGTTGGTCTGGTGAGAAAAGGTTATTAGCAGACATGTGGTGAACAATCTGGTCACGGACTATGGATTCCATCACCTTGCAGCAAATGGGGGTGAGGTTTATTGGTCTGTAGTTACCTGATAAACGTGTGTTTTCTTTCTTGAAGATATGTGTTAGATTGCTAATCCTCCATGCAGAGGGAACTGTACTTTCCTCTACTGACTTTGTAAATATGATTCTAAGGGCTATGCCACTACATTACTATGCTCTTTAAGCAGCCTGGGTGAATACCATTTGGTCCCTGTGACTTATTTGCGTTAAGTGACTAGCTTATCCCTAACATCGTCCATAGTGAATTTTAGGATCGTTAGGGGTTCTTCTATGCTGTGTGCATTGCATTCTGGTACAGTAGTTGTATCTTCCCTGGTAAACACATGAGAAATATCTGTTTAGCAGTTCGCCTTTGCCAGTATCCTTGGTGATGGTGACACCGTCTGATTCTAGGTCAGATATACTATCTCTGGTTTTCAGTTTCCTTTTTACATAGCTGTGGAATGCCCTAGGGTTGGCTTTAGTTTCACTTTCAATCTTCATGTCATACTGTTTTATGGCTTGCCTCGTTGCTCTGCGAGCTTGGTTTCTTGCTCTGCAGTATATTGTGTGGTCACTTTGGTTTCTAGTTCTCACGAATGTCCTCCAGGTTTAGTTTTTTTAAACCTTGGTGAGGGTGTGTGCATTTATCCACAGTGGTTTTGGAAGTTTACCAGGTGTGGAGCTTTTATTAGGAATGTACTTATCAAGGCCTTCAATGATTCTGAGGTTTAATAATTCCCAACTTTCTTCTGTTGTTTTATCTGCTAGCTCTAGCTCCCACGAGTGCTGTGATAGCTAGGTCCTGAAGCATGTGTAGTCTCCCTTATCCCACTCATACGACTCCTTGTGCTTTACTTGGTCCTTAGTCAGAGCGAATTTGGAAATTTATTTGTATATGGTGACTATGGCCAATAGGGGTTTCTGTTGAAACATCTCCTTTTCATTGGACAGGATGAGGCACAATGTGTTGGGGTTGTCTTGGCCTTTGAAATGAGTCGGAAATGTCATATGTTGGTAGAGGTAATAGTTTAATTAGGCCATCGACCCAATTTATTGCTGGGTCATTGAAGTCGCCCATAATAACAATGTGACTGTCCTTGGCATCTGATGCCTCGAGAAGTAGTTCGTGTAGAAGGGTGTTGTTTGCATCTGTGCTGTTGAGTGATCGGCAGATGCATCCAATAAGCAGACTGTCACCTTTATAGAGGTTAATGTTGCACCAAATTGAGTCAGTGTAGATTTTATCACTGCTTAGGTGCACTTCTGAGGCCCATAGTTCTTTTTTGTGCATAGAGCGATCCCTCTTCTACGGGAGTCAATTTTGTACCAGCAGTCATATCCACTAATATTTAACTCTTCTTGCTGTATGCTGAGAGAAGAATTTTTAGTTTAGGGGTGGGGCGGGGTTATCCAGCATAAAGAAGAAGAACCTATGCCTGAGTACACTGTTACATATTTTAAAATCAATTTGACTGATTTGAGTGAACCTTACCAGAGGCAAATCAGTTTCAAAAGAGTATCAAAATATTTGATAAATTTGATTGTCATGAGTCCTTATATTTATTTAATACTACGTATTTAATATTACTAACCTTTAATTAGCCTTATATACAATTATACAATTATACAATTATATACAAATTTCTACTCGCAATGCTGAAATGAAATGCTAATGAAAGGCTGACACAATTACAGAATCAGAATCATTTACCAAAGAAAAGGATGGAGAAGGCCATCAATGGGTAGCGCGATGTGTGGATGGAAATTTGGTTTAACGCACACACATTTGTCTACAAATTTTTGCTGCCAACAGTTTTAAGTCAAATTAGTTCCAAAATAATCAGCAGAATTTGTGAAAAGTTGCAAAATGGCCACCAACACCTTTCTGAAAAGGTCCACTGCGAACGCCGTCTTTAGACGACTACAGTGTAAAGGGGTTAATCTAGCTAAACTTCTCTTTAACCATTTATCATTTCAAAAAATTGTGTGTACTTTTAAAAGCCAAGATGCAGATGAAATCTTAACATATGATCATTTCATTTCGTAAATTATTATAATTTTTTCAATTGCGAAGTTTAATTAGGGACTTGTGTCTCTAATTTAATTTCACAACTTAAAAATTGATATTAATTTATGCGTAATAAAAACATCATACTTATAATCTGTATGTTAATGTTTATTTCGTGGCAGTACATCTAGGCCCGCAATCTACGCCTCTAAGACTATACAATTTTGATAATTTTATTTTCAAGCATTCTGCTGTGAATATGCACCTTTAAGACAGATGGTTGTAGTTTAAAAAGTTAATACTTGCTAAATCCATGGCAGCTAAGCCGGGAAACTTTGATAAATCCACAATCCAAATACATTAAACTTAAATTGCTAAGAACTTTTATACCATAATTTATATAATATTTACTAAATAATATATGTGCATGCGTGTGCAATGCAATGCTAAGAAAACCTCTTGGCTTGCTGATGCAGGATGTTGTTATAATTACACACTGTGCGGGTGGCAGAAACAAATACTTTCACACTATGCTGGGTTGGTTGGGGTTGTTTTTGGTTGGTTGCGGTAGTTTTTGGTGGGTTGCGGTGGTTTATGGTCGGTTGCAGTAAAGTGTGATAGTGCCTTAACCAATGAAATAGAAAACATAGAATGTGGCTCTGGGTTGCAGGCTGGAATTCCAGACATTTCGCAGAAAAAACATTTAGTAGAAGTCTGCCTGGTCACAAACATTTAAAAAGGACTGTGTCATTCTAGAAAATGTACAGCGAAGAGCCACTAAAATGATATCACATATCAAAGTAGGAATCACTGCGCAAACATAATTATAGTAGGTACGGCCTAGCAGTGACTCTTAGGGCATGTTTCTTTAACCCTGAAGTAGGTAAACATTCGCTCCGACTGAACAAGTCTCATACAGCTTGTTCTCGACATGCTTTGCGACGGATAAAGATGCAGATCGCCCACTAACTCTACGATAACTAGGAGAAGCCAATCAGCTCTCCATGCCTCCCAGGCAAGTCACCATAGTCGGCCATCTGCTTCTTCCTCTCCGCCGTAAATAGATATGTGCTTTCTCAATGCGTTTATAATGTTGACATGTCCTTGTCTTGTTAATTGGGGCTGTGCTGCGATGTGGGGATGAGTCGCTCTTCGATTCTGAACCCGTCACCAGGCAACATGTATGCACCGTCAGCCTGATGGAGTAGTCCACCGGGTACATGCCAAGAAAGGCTGCCCGTGCTCATCCGCCAGGAAGGCAACCTGTTATCAAAAACTAGTAGGCCATTTGCGACATAATTCCCTATGTGTCTGGATCTAAAAATTAATGGTTAGCATAGCCCTCTAGAAGGCCTGCCCAAATAAAGTGCCGATGACTAAACAAGCGAATAATATATGAGATGGCAGTGTCAGATTCTTAGGAAGTTGGCAACATGCCTCCATGTAATTCAGCGTGCATCCTTTTTATATGAGTAACTATACTAGGATAATTCATCTTCTCTTTCAAGCTTTGATTAAAATACGAGAGCGGCTTCTGGTCGTGTCTCCTCCTCCGCTATGGCGTGGTAGGAATTTTCCTGTGACGGAGGCCCATGCGAGGCACTTTCCTCTCACCACAATTTCTTGGCCCGCCTGAGGCATTGGTTTATATTAAACCCAGAACCATGTAAGGACCTGCTTTGCATGGATACCTTATAATAGTTATATATAATGATATAAAACAGACGCCGCCAATGCATCACTTTTTAGTATATTTGCAGGAAACGAGTACGATTTTTGACTGCATACAGCTTTTATTAAAGATCAGTATCAAGTCACTGTATCTACAAGACATCTAAATTATAGGATTCTACTACACACAAGTTGCAGCAATAGCCGAGACGACACAGTAGTGTTCACTGTAGGCAGCAATGGTCGCCTGGCCTCACTGGAACCTGAACGACCCTAGAGGTGGGTCTTTGTGGCCACTGATCGCCCGCAATCTCCCTTCACCATCCCCGAGGCTAGCTACCGAGTATTGCCAGGCTGGCGTGTACCCTATGTATGGGTCGGATTCTGAAGAAGAACTTATGGAACAACACGGCACGCCTGGAGCTACACTGTATGTTTCTTCATATATGCGAGCGAGGTGTCTAATCGTACAGTGTGTGCTAATTATGAGGGAATTTATATTTAAAGATATCTCAGCCACTACCTAACCGATTTTTGTTCTGTAAAAAGAGTCGTGATTCATGTTTATGTCACGCCAACGACTATTAGGCATACTTTTATGGCCAGTACTAACCCATTACTAATTAATTATTGCATCATTTTACATGTCCTGTGCCATTCTTCTTTTTAGAACATATATATAATTATATCTTTGCTACCAAGCATTATATGTTATATACTGTACTTGCATAGACTGTTTAAGATAACACACGAACATTAGTGCATTAACCTTAAGAAATATCAATATCAACACTCCACACTAAGAAAACCTTCTTGTGCCTAACACCTACACAAGTTCGGTATAATCTAACATAGGTAGTATCTCAGCTATTTGCATTAGAACTCTGTCAACAAGCTGCACATTCCACCTTTATATGAGCGCCGGGCCTGCCTCGCATCACAATCACCTACAAACACCTCCCTCTCCCCGTGGATAACCTTACCTTCCCTCCTTTTTCTAGTGGGAAGAAACCACTGAACATGGAGGAGACCTCATCCACGCAAGTCAGTGCTGATGACCGACTCCACCACCAGCACTGCCAGGAGCACCGCTATCAGAACCGCCACAGGCATCGTCACCATCACCACACTGTAGCGTGGATTGCTCAGTCGGGTTCGAACTGGTCCGGGTTAGCTGGTTATGGAATGACTCAGTCTGAGATGCTCCTGCCCCATCCATGTTGCTTTTACAGGCCAGCGCGCACGGGAGGGAGCTTCGCTCAGTCAGGTATGAAATGGGCCAGGTTAGCCGGATACGAAATGACCCGGTCTGAGATGCTCCAGCCCCATTCCTGTTGGTTCAATATGTTAGCGTGTGTAGCCATGGAAGAGAGAGCTCAAATAAATAGAGTCCATGAGAGCGCCTACTGCACATGCACACCAATAAGAGATAGCTCACCCATGCTTGTAGGGAGTATAGGGAATGGCCTTCCTATGTATATAGTTGCCTGTATTTTGGAAAATCCTTAATACTGGGCCCTTTATATCCATCTTAGTGTGAATCGATACGAGGATTTGTTAAGAGAAACGAATCTCATTACAGAATTGGTTGGTTAGATTGCCATCACGCATGTGCTGGTAGGGTGATGGTAATGTGACATCATAAACACGTGTTCATCTCATGCTATCCGCTCCACAAAGTGCGCGATGATTGGTTGAGCTCTGCTATGGATGGTGACTATTGATTGGTCACCATACAGTATAAAAGGACTCGCTATGGCAGTATTCTTCAGTCAGGCGGGGGTCGTCCAGAGCGAGGAACATTATCTGTGCCTACTGTGTAGAGCTCACTGTTCTAGTAAGCTACACCAACGTAGCTTATATCAGTTCCTGTAGTCGTTTCGGAGCCCCGCCAATACATTGAACGCAGACTCAATTTTTATAAGCCCTGCGCCAACAGGGGCTAATAAAGTAATTCAACAATAAGGTTTTCAACTGTACAGACCTTTTATGGGTCGTGTTGCTGTTTCGGCCAAACAAACAAAATCATCATGTGAAATGATTAGCCTACCTGATATGTCTCACCAAACCCGCCATACCACGCTGACCAGTGGAGACTAGAACTAGCACGTATCTAGTGCATTATCATGTTTTGACTTTCGTTCCTGTCTGCAAACATTGCCTTCAATTCCGCTAATGAGCTAAGCAACGCAGATCGTCTTGTGCTGTAGATCTATAATGCAGCCTCTTTAGCAAACAGAGGCATCTTCACTTCAGCACCAAGTTTTGTGTGCTACAACCACGCAGTAAATTAGACTGCTTTACTATTTGTGTTACTAGTTTATGACTATGAAGCACCCACAACTTCGAATAATGCACTGATTCCAGAGAACCTCGCCAACAGCCGCCAACATGCACTGATGACTAACAGGCGCCAACAGCCAACTTCGCCAACAAATGCCGACATGCGCTGGTGACTAACAGGCGCCAACAAGACTTTTTGTACTGTAAAAACGAACAATGCGCTGATGACTAAGAGACACCCATTTTTATTGTAATAAAAATGGGTGTCTATTAGTCATCAGTACAATGTGTTGCCCTATTTAGAAAAGTAAGTGTTGCAGTTAATGAAGCTGCATAGTATAAGTTTAAGTGTCTGTACGGTTTAAGAAAATAAATATATATATATATATATATTTTCTAAATAGGGCAACACTTTTTCACTAGAGTCACCACTCACACCTCGCCAGTAAGCTCGAGATACGGGGACCAATCCTAACTAGTATTAAGCTCAGATATTTTGCTAGGATAGAGTAGGTAGGAACAACTGCTCGAATGAAGGAGTGCTGTTTCTTGTGAAGCCTCTATCCTAGCGCTGCTACCAAGTTACATAAGCAGGCCGGCTTTTCCATAATTGGCCGCCAACTTTAAGGCCTCCTAAATTACTCTAGAGCAGCTGCCTCTTCTACGACTCTCTGGCCTTCTGGCCAACTAATTGTCTGCTAGTCCCCTCCATCGGTTTGGTTAGCCCAGACCCAAGAAATCACAGAGGTTTCTCGATGGCGTGAATCAAAATGGCGATGCTTCGCACACTACCCCTGTACCTTCACTGGGACCTTTAGCTAGTCTTTAAGCCAAAGTAGAATTCACTGCACCAACAATAATTATAGTAGGTACGTACTAGCAGAGGAACTCAGGGTAATAATGTAACGCTAACATACTTTAAACATTAGCTCCATGGGAACGAATCTCATATGGTTCGTTCTCGACACCCTTGGCGCCGGCTGAAAATGGTGTTCGCGACCTAACTTCACGGTGATTGGGAGAAGCCAATCAGCTCTCCATGCCTTCTTGGAAGGTCACCACAGTCTGCAACCCGTTTCTTCAGCATCCGTCGTAACTAGATACATTGCTTGCTCAATGCTTTTGTGTGTTATCTGTCCATGTCTTGTTATTTGTGGTTGCACTAACACATGGTTAGAAGTCACCCATCTGCTTCGGACTTGTCACCCAGGCAACATGTATGCGCCATCAGCCTGAAGGAGTGGTCCAATTGGTACGTTTCGAGATGGCTACTCAGGCTACTCAGGCTCATCTGCCAGGAAGGCAACATGTCATAACGTTGAGTAGGTCTGAGCCATTCGAGGCATAACCCATACATGTCTGGACTTAATACTTAAAGGTTAGCCTAGCTCCTCAAGAAGGACCGCCAAATAAAAGTGGCACCAATTAAACCAGCGACTAGCTTAAGAGTCGGGAGTACTGGATTCTGTTGAAGCTGGCACTCCGCCTCCACGTAAAACAGCGTTCATCCCTTACTAAGTAATTACACACGCACGCACGCACGCACGCACGCACGCACGCACGCACGCACGCACGCACGCACGCACATACATATATATATATATATATATATATATATATATATATATATATATATATATATATATATATATATATATATATATATAGTTTAAACACACTTTAGTATTGTTCTAGATAAGGAGTGTTGTCTCGGCCGTAACTCCTCCTCCGCTATGGCCTAGTAGTAGGCCTTTTCCTGTGATTGAGGCCCACATGAGGCACTTTCCTCTTGCAAAACCAATTTATTGGCCCACATAAGGCATTGGTTTATATTAAACTAGTTAGCCCCACTAGGATTCCTCCTTCATAGGGGTACCTATCGCATAAATAAGGATAGGTTAGGTATCTTTGGCGAGATATGACACAGACGGCGCCAACACATCACTTCATTATATTTCGAATAACGATTATCCATTGTTAGCTCAGCAATATCTTTTAGCTAAAAGCCAGCTTTCGACTTGCTGTGTTGTAATATATCTTCAAATTAAGTAACCTACCATGCAGAGACACAGCGGCTACACCAATAGTCGGAATGATACAGTAGTGTTCTCCACTGGCGACAATGGTCGCTTGGCACCACTGGAACCTGAATGTTCCACACACCTTCGAGGTTGGTCTTGGTGGTCGCCGGTCGCCCGCCCGCTCCTCTCCATCCCTGAGGCTAGCTAACCAGAATCGTCAGGCTGGTGAGTACCTCGCATGTTCGTCAGCGTCCACAGAGGAATTAGTGGAGCAGCACGGTGCCGGAGCTCAAAGTGATGAACCCCTTCCCTGTCATCCATCCCGACTATTGCAGCTGCCATTCCACCTTGGCGAGTATTCCTCTGAACACTACAAGGAATACTTGGAGGGGAGGATGATGCACGCAGTAACCAGTTACCTGCCTGACCAGCGCATCCCACGTGCAGGATCAACTGCAGCACAATGATAAATATATTCACCAATCAGTGATCAGCACGACAAGGAGGGATAGGCTCCTCGAAGTTTTCGCACCAACAGACGGCAGTGGGCTCACACGAGTCCAGGGGCATGTGAAACCATCACTATATTGCAGGGGAGAAACTGTCTAACCAAGGATGAATTAACATCCTGGTGTGGTACCGTCTAATTGGCGTACTGTTCAGGCTGCTGAGATTGGTGCTACCCTAGAGATCACGGATCACCCTCCTCTCCCAGTAAGTCGACATGCATGGTAGCAGGCCACAAACCACACCCAGTGCATCTACATATCTATACAGACTTTTATGCAGTTTGTTAGAGATGCCCTGCAGGCAAAGCCAGGGAAAGCAGTTAAAATTTGTATACTGTTGGCAAATATGTATAGATCAGATTGCCAGTTGCCTCTGGACATGAGCCCAGATGGTGATCACTATCGACTGGGTCGCTGATTGGTCATCTTGATCATATTAGTACATCGATTTGCTGCAGATCTCGGTAATGTGTTTGTTCCAGCTTAGGTCATTGGTGATGTTGATGCTCAAAAACTTTACTGATGAAACAAAACTTAGACTGGTTCCTTTTTATGTGTAGTCGAATTTGATTGGTTTTTTTTTTTCTTCTGGTTAGGCTCATCATGTTGCATTTTACTGGTTGGAAGCGTATTCCCCAAGTGGTAGCCCAGTTAGCTAACATGTTTATGTCTTGTTGGAGTGCCTCACAGTCCTTGGGGTCATCAACTTCCTGGTAGCATACACCATCATCAGCAAATAGCCTGATCTCTGAGGAAATGTCCTGGACTATATCATTTATGTGGACTGAAAACAGTAATGGGCCTAAAACGGATCCTTGAGGTACTCCAGACACAATGTCAGCAACGTTTGATTTGGCACCATTGACTACTATGCACTGTTTGCGACCTGTTAAGAATGAGTCAATCCAATTTAGTATTTTTTTGGACATACCATATTTCTGCAAATTCGATTTCAAATGTTCACGTGGGACAGTATCAAAAGCCTTTTCAAAGTCTAGAATAAAAATGTCCACTTGTTTCCGCTGTTTCAATGGATGCATGAAGCCCAATCATAGATGTCATTAATTAGTTGAGCTTCACAACTGTGAAAGTTTCGGAAGGCAGAACATCTGTGTTGTCTGTGAGTTAGGATGTTATTTTGTTCGAAATGGCTCATTAAATTAGAACAGATGATGTGTTCCAGCATCTTACAGCAAATGCTGTAAACCAGTCTATAGTTACTTGGTAAGAACAGGTTGCTTTTTATATAACGGACAAATGTTTGCCGATTTCCATTCATTTGGGATAACTCCTGTGTCTAAGGACTGATGGAAAAAATGTGATAGTATGTCTGACAGTTCTGTTGACATTTCTTTGAGTATTCGCGGATGTATTTCATCTGGCCCCATGGCCTTTGATGTTTTCAAACCATTTAATAATTTCTTAATTCCATTTGGGCTGATGGTGATGTTTTCCATTTTGCTTGTTTTAGGAATTGAGTATGGTATTTCACTAAAGGTTGTTTCCGTGAACACGCTAATAAACTGATTCTTAAGTGCTTCGACTTTGCTGAGGTCAGTATCTGTGAGAATTCCATTTGCTTTGAGTGGCGGGATTCCTTGTTTGTCAGAGCTTTGGTTGTTAATATACTTCCAAAAGGGTTTCGAGTCAGCTTTGATGTCACTGAGCATATTGTTGACAAAGTTGTTGTGGGAATCCAGAACTTCTTTTTTAATTGGCTTTCGCAGAGCTTTCCAACTATCTTTTAGGCGTAGGCTGCCAGTCTTTTTAGACTGACTGTGTGTTTTGTTCCTGCATCTAATCAATGCCATTATCATGCTGTTTATCCAGGGTAATGATTGTTTAGAGCGAGATAGCTTACTAGGTACATTTTTTCAGGTGGTTCATTTAGAAAATTCTTAATTAGTTGCCAATTGGTTTCGATATCGCGGCCATTCTCATGACCTTTGAAGTACTTCATTCTTGCAAACTCCAATATTGACATCAGAATGGTAATTGCATTAAGTTATGGAGATGTGTTTACCCTACCCAAACTGGTTGAGGGTATTAGTCCCATATCTAATAGGCAAATCCGGTGTGGTCAGGTAGCCGAGAGGCCCCACATAGCACTAGCAACAAATTTCAATCCAAGATATGTGAGCTGGTCAATGCTGAATCTTTTCAGACTGGGTAGACTGGAGGCACCTACTTTAACTTATGTAACAGCAGCTTTCAGGCTGGCTAGTCATAACATATCCAGACATTGCATAAATAAGGGGAAATAAATGAACGGGTCAGAGGCATCGAAAGTGTCAAATCTAATCCTTTTTCTCATCTAGCAGCCAGATCTCATATTTACTCTGTACCTGTAGTGGGCGATTACCGCCAGTATGAGTCAATCCCAGCCACCCTATATATATCCCAATTCTGCGTCAATGCTTTTTATTTATTTCAAATTCTGATCCAATACTCCCCATTTTATCAATCTACAACTGCAATAAGAAACAGCTCAATACTATTAACTACTGTTGTTATTAATACTATTACTATTATCAAGTTATTATGTGATGCGTCTCTTTCGGTTTGTTGGCTTTCCTACATGTTTCTGTACGTCTATCATAAAATATTTGTCCAGGCCTGATAGCATATCTTCCTAATGGATAGATTCTGTATAGACAAAGTTTCATGAGTTCGCTTCTTCCCTAACCCTTTGTACTCTGATGGAAAAATTTAAAATTTTCAAAATAAAATAAATGACCAAAGATAATAAATGCTACATTTTCTGGGCAGGTTTTAATGGAAGATGCTGCAGTCGTAGACAGCAACATCGGCCACCAAAATAGCTGAATATTGGACGCCAATTTCTCTGTTATAGAGATAATAAAAGCTGGAGAACTGCCATCAGAGTGGTAGAACTTATTGAACTTAGAATAGATATACCATGCTAAGAAGCATAAAATGCGCCAGAACATATGGACGCAATCAGATCTCAATCATCTTGAATCTTCATCTGATACTCGATCGCTTTCTCAATGGATGTATCAGAAGCCGACACTCTACTATAATATATCTATCTAAATCACACCTACCAAAAAACTTCTCACGCCAATACTACTGTGACTTTGTTGAGCAGCCCCCCACCCCCTTCCCCACCCCAAAAGTAACCATATTAAAAAACAAACCCTGTATCTACAATCAAAAATCCTAGTTGGAATCTAAAAGACCATTTATATGTAGAATACGCTATATGTAGAACAATCATGAAAATATGGCATTCGTGTTCTCGCGAGATCTCCTACGCTAAATGGGAACCAGTTAGGTCGAAGCTACGGCTCTATGTTTAGATTGGACAATATGGTACAAAAACAGATGTTGTGCCGTCCTGTGTTTATTTACGGATGTTTGTATAATTAACTATCACCCTATATATATATTGTAATGTTTTGTTTTGTGTGTCGGGGGACCATCGACTCATAGGCTCTGCCTTTGATGGACTGCCAATTGTGATGTATGTGTATTTTTTAAAGCATGAAATAAATAATCTTGAATCATGAGATTTTTCTGATATATATAAATGACCTACCTGATCGATTAACCTGCCACTGCAAAATATTTGCAGATGATACAAAGATGTACGGCAACCCAGCTACCAGTCAGATTCAGGAAAACATAAATAAAGTATGTAAATGGTCGCAGACATGGCAACTATCTTTCAACACAGACAAAACGCATGTCATGCACTTCGGCAGAAATAACCCTCAAACCAAATACTATATGACAGATACACCTGATCCACATCCTGTATCAACATCAGATGTAGAAAAAGATTTGGGGGTTCATGTCGACAGAAACCTCTCTTTTGACATACATATATGGAACATTGTATCCAAGGCAAACAGTACAATAGGACTAATCAAGAGAACATTTACCAACATTGATCAATCTACTTTCACGCTACTATACAAATCACTTGTGCGACCCATTCTTGAATACTGCAACTCAGCATGGTCTCCAAGACTGAAAAGGCAATCGCAGCTATTAGAAAGAGTACAACGCAGAGCAACAAAACTTGTCCCACAAATCAGAGAGTATAGCTACACAGAAAGACTTGAAGCCCTAAATCTAATGTCACTGAAATATAGACGGTTTCGTGGAGATTTGATTGAAACATTCAAACTCATCAAAGATCTATATAATATTGATAAGAACTACTTTTTCGAACTGTCCAATGTTACACGGACCAGAGGTCATAGGCTCAAGCTCAACATAAAACGTAGCAGCAAAGATATTCGGAAGCACTCCTTCGCAAATAGAGTGGCACCACATTGGAATTCACTGCCAACAACAATAGTCGAAGCAACCACAGTCGAAATAGTCAAGGGCAAACTAGACATCTTTTTCAAAGAAAGAATATTTGAATTCGACTGAACACAATTAATTGTAGTGTGGCTTTGGACGTTGCTGTTACACATATGCTTATACAACATATGTGAGCCGTCAATTCCCAAAGTCATAATACAATTATTACATCACAGTGGACTAATCTTGAAACAGCCTGTGCATCTACATGAACATGCACACATGAAGATAGCTACACGTGTTGTATCCAGACCAGGGTTGCCTGCCCTACCAGTTTGGCACTGAGGCAATAACAAGCCAATGGCTTATGCCTTGTAAATTGATGTTGTTGTATGTTGTATGAGTGGTCTAGATATTATGATGTCTATGGATATTCTCGTTACGTTTTATAACACGTTTCAGCTTTAATCTTCCAAGGGACATAACTCTCGAGCACCTGGCAACCTAGATAAACAACTTTGACAGCAGTTTTACGGGCTACTGTTCGACTCCGCCTCCTACTGAGAAGAAAAAAACTCCGTTGATATTGATATACTCTCATCAGAAGATATGGCAAAGCCAACACAACACGAAGAAATGCCATCTGCTTTGACAGATCTGAAAGATGAACGAGTTCCAGCTGCTTTGTATTGGAGCTGTGATCAGGTTTCAGATTGGATTACTAAGCAAGGCTTTCAATGTTACAAGGTACAGAATAAAGGCGAAAGCCAAATGGTATTTGTGGGTGGAGGAGGCGGTAGCTCAGGCAGTAATGAGCAGAGCTGTGAAACCTTCGACCCCGGGATTGCGTCTCTGTTCGGCCAACTGACGATCGCTGGAAGTTCAAGTTCAAGATTATTTATTTTGATATAGAATATACATGTACAGTTTCACAACAGGTAGTCCACCAAAGGCAGAGCCTATGTGGCGGTGGACCCCTACATATAACATATAACAACAATATAGAACATGAGAATACTGAATACATAAGGTTAACATGTTATAGTCCTATATTAGTATATATACATATAGTTAACTGTCTCGCTGCCAAGCCTCTGCAGCCTACATTTTCCATTGAGCCTAACTCGGGGTATGCTGAGTACCTCTAAAAAAATCCAAAAACCGTCGTTGGAAACATAGGTAATCTCCTTCACTCCTCCTTGCCTCTCCACCCAGGAGTATAAATGTAAAAACTGGGGAAGTTACCAATATAGACTGAAATAAAACCAGTCTAGAATGGCGTAAATTGGACGTGTAATCAGGGACTCGATAGATGCAAACCAATAACTTGGAGGACTAGCCCATTGTCATTGCTCATTTGCTGTGGCTTCCAATTTAATTATGTTCAAAACTTCAACAGAATGTTTTTATTTTACTGTGGAGCAGGGCTGGCCCTAGGGTTTCTGGCGCCCTAGGCAAAGGCAAAGGACACCACCCTTTAAGCGGGGGGGGGGGGGGGGGGGGGGTGTCCGGTGGTCCTACCCCAGAAAATTTTGAAATCCAGATACTCTGAGAGCATTTCCAGCATTTCTAGAGCGAAAGATGTCTTGTCCTAAGTGTTGATTTTTTAGAAATCTTATTTGCTTTGAGTACATGTAGTTTGGGTGGTGAGAGGTGCCCCCAATCCCTTTTTGGCACCCCTATAAAATCTGGCACCCTAGGCAGTGCCTAGTTCGCCTATGCCTTGAGCCTATGCCCCACCCATCTACAGCTAAGCTCCACCCATGCTTCGCCTGTGTTGGGATCTCTCGATCCCTGAATGCTCCATCAATTTCCAAAAACCATACAGGTAAAGTGTTGACTATTTTGAAAGTAATTTGACTGGGTGTTGTTGCTGCCTATGACAGCAACAGCGCCAAGGCAAATTACTTTCAAAATATTCAACAAAATATTTATAAAATAGTAGAGTGACACACAATTTGTACAACAATTATGTACTTATCTACGTCATTCGACATGACATCATTTATTATGATGTCATCCTACACATCATGTAGTTGATTATGATGTCATATGATGGATGGATAAACTGGAAAGCTCTGTTGTCCATACAATCAGCTGGCGTTCAATATCACAATGTGACTTAGTATAGTGAGCAATGGCCTATATACACTCGCCTGCTTGCCAAGAATGAAAGAAAGTTAGCAAAGACTGCTGTACGCGTACGTATCTGCGCCAGATCGTGCATTGGTTAGAAATAGTTACATGTAGGTAGCGATATGGATACCCGGGTGATTGTATGAATAACAATTTGACAAAGATGTTGCTGCCTTAGTCAGCAAGAACTTAGTCATTATTTGCTCTTTAGATCTGCAGCAAGATTGAATTTTCAATTGAACGCTATCATGATTATTGTATAATTTATTTGGACTGAAAGCTGTTTCTGCAACAATTTTCATTCAAATTTATATCAAATCTATAGCAAGCAGCACTAACATAGCCTGCTAATTATTTTGACAATAAATTGCCTGAATGCTGTTGTCATACATTGACAGCAAAGATTTTCATACACATTATTGTCAATGTATACAACAGCTTTCCTGGATATTGATACTGTGAGTTGCGCTGAGCAGTATTTAAAATATGGGCTGTTGAGTATAATGCTGTGAATTAATTCATATGTGCTTACGCTTACTGAGGCTTACTGAGGCTTACTGACAAATGACAATTTACACATGCAGATGGGCACCTTTCTTTGAGAAATGTCTGCCTGTATACACAATAGATGCAACATTAGGCCTATGCGATTGCTTTGAGTGATCACGATAAATTATTTAAGAATAATTGTGATTACTCGATTTGTCAGCTTGGGTACAAATTACCCAGACATAACAGCAGAGGCGGCATATTTCTCCTTCGATCAATACTCACCATTCTATTACTTCTGATACAAGCGATCCAGGACTATAGACTTAGTAAGCTTTACCGACTCCTGGAACCCGGTACTCGGCTCCCAACTGCCGAGTACCCATTTGCCATGAAGCTCATTCTTGTTTGCATAGCAACAAGAGCTACATGCTTTTTGTGCAGTTGGAGTCTTAAGTTTTCCAGAGGTTGCGGAGACGGCACCGCCGACGTGGTTTGGTCCTGCTATGCAAGGCTTCTTGCATAGCGTTCTGCCTACGCTGGTGTCGTCCCTGCTTCCAAAAGTTGTAGGGCAGTCTCTTCCCGTGCTTGGTTCAGACCCTGTCCTTGGACAGGGTTCTGGACTGGCCACCGAGGGAGCCATCTCATACGACTCCCTGGCAGTCCCGTCGGGCTCCGGGCTGATGGGTTCTGTCTCTCTGCGGCCACCTCCGGGTGGTCCAGTAACAGTGGCTGGTCCATCAGGCATGGGAGCCATCCACCAGGACAGCTCCATGGTTTCCTCGCCTAGTGACGACTCTTCGGGGTCTGAAGACAAGGAGGAGAGATTGCTGCGGCCTGAGATGCCGTGGGTGGAGAGCATGGAGGCCGATTCCGTCCTGGATGGAACCGTCCTCCATTTGTCTGGCTTGGCGCAAGCCAGGGAAGCGGCTCCGCCCGTGGTTGAGGCGACTCCCTTACTGGGCACCGCTCCCGTGATGGTTGGTTTGTCGCCAACCGACACAGTGGCGTGTGTGGCTGGCCAGGCGTGGTACTCACCTATCTCGACCGGTCCGGTGGTCAGGCATGGGGTGTCGTTGGCGCCCGTGTTTGGCCACGGTTCCTCAACCATTACGGGCCCGCACGGTTTTCCATGCGGGCCTACTCCATGGACTGGTGTTTTTCATGCAGTGGCGGTGGAACCGTACGGTACCGGAGTTCCTGGCATATCAGCAATGGCTCCTAGCCGGGAGGCCATTGCTGGTAGGGCCGTGAACACGTCAACAGGTGATGTGTTCACGGGAGTGTCCTCCTCGGAGACAGACTGTTCTCCTTCGATCAATACTCACCGTTCTATTACTTCTGATATACAGCTGGCCCTGACTCCTTGGAACCGGGCACTCGGCTCCCACTGCTGAGCACCCGTCTACCATGAAGCTCATTCTTGTTTGCATAGCGACAAGAGAATACATGCTTTTTGCAGTTGGAAAGTCTTAAGATTGTTTAAGCCTAAGTCTTTTTACTGTGATTAATTGTGATGGCTTGTGCGTTCTCAAAAGGATATTTGGATTAATATGGATGCCACCGATGATAACCAGGTCGTATATTTCCATGTTATTCCATAGTTAAAAGACTTAGGTCTCTAAAATTTTGTCTGTGTCGTATGTTCCAATTTCTAACCCCAAAGAATCTGGGGCGTGTGTTAACAACGAAATATGCCAGATGATCGCCTTCCTTTAAATCCCCAACACGCGATCGGCAGATATGAAATTAGGTGTTGGTTTATCGATGTTTTAACACGATTATCGGCTGACGTCGTTCTCCGTAAGATCCGAGCGGGTGGCGTCACACCCGTGTTTCTCGGATGTTTATGTGAAGAAAATGTTTCATTAATTCGTGCATCTGATTCTGTGTGCTGCGTACTTTAATTGGTACCAGAAAAACGTTGGAATTTTCAAGTTTTGCGTGTTATCACGATCTGTTTGCAATGATCAATGGTTTCAAAATTCTTGATTTAGATGTGTGGTCTGTGGTTTTACCGTGTGCTACAGCAGTTTGTTTACGTTTTGTTGTTTCTTCACATATCGTTTTGGCCTTCATTAGGAGTATAATTTATATTTATTAGTAAATATACCCCGAATGCTATGCGATATGATTCCTGGTTCCGTTATACATCCTTGAGGATCAGTGTATGGGTGTATTATTGCCCGCTTTGTTCTTGTCGTCATAATCAATGCGATCATTGCTGTAACGTTGCGGGGTGGGGTGCGGGAGGGTGACAGTTAATTTATGGTCAAAATATTTGAAAATTAATTGTCTGCCTTCCATTTTTGTTTCATTCCGCTGGCTTATTGTAGGTTTGGCTTTTTATAGGCCAAGCCAGCCCCGCCATCATGTGTCGAGTGCCACATTTCGTACAGGTTCTATGACAAGGACCATGTCTGTTTCCACTGTACTAAGTGTAGTCTTGACAGTAGGTGTAACGTTTGCGCTGTGTGGTCGGTCGATATGATGCTTAAGTTCCTTGCCAGAAGGACTTGGCAGGGTCTGATGCGTGGTCAGGCGGTCCGAAAGTAAATTGTCGCGCGTCCATTTCGGCCCGTGGGGGCGTTCCACGTCTGCAACCGGAGGTGGCGGAGATGGCACCACCGGCGTGGTTTGGTCCGGCTAGGCAAGGTTTCTTGCATAGTGTTCTGCCCACGCTGGTGTCATCCCTGCTGCCAAAAGTTGTAGGGAAGTCTCTCCCCATGTTTGATTCGGACCCTGTCCTTAGACAGGGTTCTGGACAGGCCACCGAGGGAGCCGTCTCGTACGGCCCCCTGGCAGTCCCGTCAAGCTCCGGCCTTATGGGTTCTGTCTCTCTGCGGCCACCTCCGGGTGGTCCAGTAGCGGTGGCTGGTCCGTCAGGCATGGGAGTCGTCCGCCAGGATGGCTCCACGGTTTTCCTTGTCTAGTTACGACTCTTAGGGGTCTGAAGATGAGGAGGCCAAGGAGGAGAGGGTGCTGCAGCCTGTGATGCCGCAGGTGGAGAGCATGGAGGTCGATTCCATCCTGATGGAACCGTCCTCCATCTGTCTGGCCTGGCACAAGCCAGGGCAGCGGCTCCGCCCGTGGTTGAGGCCACTCCGGTACCGGGCACTGGTCCCGTGATGGTTGGTTTGCCACCAACCAACACAGTGACGGGTGTGGCCGGCCAGGCATGGTACTCACCTATCTCGCCTGGTCCATCGGTCAGACATGGGGTGCCGTTGGCGCCCGTGTTTGGCCACGGTTCATCAACCGCTACGGGTCCGCACAGTTTTTTCCGTGCAGGCATACTCCATGGACTGGTGTGTTCCATGGGGTGGCGGCGGAACCGTATGGTACCGGAGTTCCTGGCATATCAGCAATGGCTCCTAGCCGGGAGGCCATTGCTGGTAGGGCCGTGAACATGTCAACGGGTGACGTGTTCACGGGAGTTTCCTCCTCTGAGACAGATTGGTCTGAGGCTCTGGCTTGGCTAGCCAGTGTGGACCTGTCTGTGGTTTCGACCACGGCCGAGGAGGATGTACCCCGTCCATCGGTTGCATCGATTAGGACGGGGATCTTGCGCGCAGCCCTGATCCAGTCTGTTGGACTGGATCCATGCTTTATGGTGTTGCTTGATGCTATTTATAGCAAACAACGCATGAATAAGGGCCAACTTCTTGCGACCTCCAGGGAGGTGCGGGTGAGGGGTCGTATTCCACGGGGGGAATACGACAGGTATGGTGTTGTCCCGTTGGTCACCGAGGATGACCGCTGGGTACTGGGTGTCCAGAGTGCTGGAGCGGGTGGCCCCGCCCCGGCACTGGTGGACAAAGCTCAGGTACACCATAATGAGGTCCTATCCCTGTGTGATGGGGGTGTGAGGACAGCACTGAGTGCTGTCAACCACTCTTATCGTCTTCTTCGGTCGGTATGGGCTGAAGTGGGGGCAGGCCACCCTGTGCCACCTGTGGCATTTTCGTGCGTTAATGATGGCCTGGTGCTGTCTATGGATGCATTGGCAAGGGTGCCGGCGCGTGTGACTATGTCCAGGAGGCAGATGGTACTTGACCATATGAATCCAGCTACTGCCGTCAGGGAGCGTCTTCTTGGGACGCCCCTGACAGGCCTTAGCATCTTTGGTGGCCAGCCGCTGGCCATCTTGGAGGACATGGCCAGCATTGTGCAGAATCGGTTGGCGGTTTATCTGACTGTAGTCAGGCCGCTGACCGGGCAACCTTCATGAAACAGAGAAAAAGCAAGGTGAAAGCCTAAAGCATAGTGCTGCTTCTGTTTTCTGCTGGGTTTTCTCAGCCGCCTCGGCGAAGAAAGCCAAGAAGCTTGTGGGGGCCTCTACCCTCCCCAATGTTGCTCCTGATCGGCCGAGAGGTGGGAAGGGGAAGGGGAGGGGTAAGCCCTCAAAGGGTGGACAGAAGGGAGCGGATCGTACCCGAGGGTACGAGGGCTCCCTTCGCATCTGCCTGGACCGCACCTGTGCGACAGGAACAGCGGTGCCAGTTAGACCGGCCAAACCAAGACCAATATGGTTCTCTCTCTCTCTCTCGTCAAGAGAGGGGGGGGGGGAGCGGATACGCGAGCCAGACACCCCCATTAGGCATTGAGGCTTCTCCTTCGATCAATACTCACCATTCTGTTACTCCTGACAGCGGCTCTAGGATTATAGACTTAGAAAGCTTTACCGACTCCTGGGAACCGGGTACTCGGCTCCCAACTGCCGAGTACCCGTTTACCATAGAGCTCATTCTTGTTTGCATAGCAACAAGAGCAATACATGCTTTCTGCATTGAGGATTTTAGTGGTTATTTGTGAAAGAAAATCTAAGTCTTTAATCTGTGATAGTTTGTGTGTTCGTGAAAGGATTAACTAAGGATACTATGGAGAATACCGCCGAAGATAACCAGGTTGTATCGTTCTTTATTATCCATAGTTAAAAGACTTAGGTCTCTAAATTTCGTTGTGTCGCATGTTCCAATTTCTGACCCCATAGAATCTGGGACGTGTGCTAACAACGATATATGCCAGACGATCGCCTTCTTTAACCCCCAACAGGCGATCGGCAGATATGAAAATAGGTGTTATGCTACGGTATTTCTAACACGAATATCGGCTGACGTCGTTCTCCGTAGGATCCGAGCGGGTGACGTCACACCCGATCGCTCGGATGTTTATGTGAAGAAAAATTTTTTCATTAATTCGCGCATCTTGTTCTGGGTGCTGCGTACTAAAAATGGTACCAGAAACTTTAGAATGATCAAGTTTACGTGCGATCACGATCGGTTTGCAATGATCGGTGGTTTCAAAATTCTTGAGTAGATGCGTGGTCTGCGGTTTTACCGTGTGATACAGCAGTTTGTTATACATTTTGTTGTTTTCTTCACATATCGTGCTGCTTTCGTTAGGAGTATAATTTATATTGATTAGTAAATATACCCCGAATGCTATGCGATATGATTCCTGGAGCCGTTACACATCCTGGAGGATCTATTATGGGTGTGTTTAATGCCCGCCTCGTTCTTGTCGTCATAATCAATGCGATCATTGTTGTAACGTGGCGGGGTGGGGTGCGGGAGGGTTACGGTTAATTTATGAGTCAAAATTATTTGAAAATTAATTGTCTGCCTTCCATCCGGGTCTCGTTCCGCTTGTTTATTGTAGGTTTGTGCTTATGTTATAGGCCAAGCCAGCCCCGCCATCATGTGACGAATGCCATAAGTTTGTCCGTGTCGTGTTCAAGGACCATGTCTGTTTTAGGTGTTCCCTGTGTAATATTGATCATAGGTGTAATGTTTGTGCAGTGTGGTCCGTTGAGATGATGGTTAAGTTCCTTGCCAGAAGGACTTGGCTGGGTCTGACGCGGGGTCAGGCGGTCCGAGAGTAAATCGTGGAGCGCCCGGTTCGGCCGGTGCGGGTGCTCCACGTCCCCAGCTGGAGGTGGCGGAGATGGCACCGCCGGCATGGTTTGGTCCGGCTGTGCAGGGTTTTTCTGCATAGCGTTCTGCCCACGCTGGTGTCGTCCCTGCTACCAAAGGTTGGGGGGCAGTTTCTCCCCATGCCTGGTACGGATCCTGTCCTCGGACGGGCCGGGCGTGGTACTCACCTATCTCGCCTGGTCCGGCAGTCGGACGTGGGGTGCCGTTGGCGCCCGTGTCCGGCTATGGTTCCGCGACTGCTACGGGTCTATACGGTTTTCCGTGCGGACCTACCCCATGGACCGGAGTGTTTCATGGGGTGGCGGCGGAACCGTGTGGTACCGGAGTGCCTGGCGTGTCAGCCGTGGCTCCTTGCTGGGAGGCCGTGGCTGGCAGACCCGTGAGCACGTCAACGGGTGACGTGTTTGTGGGGGTGTCTTCATCGGAGGTAGATTGGTCAGATGCTCTGGCGTGGCTAGTCAGGGTTGACCCGTCTGTGGTTTTGGCCACGGCCGATGAAGATGCGCCCTGTCCGTCGGTTGCATCGATCAGGACGGGGATTTTGCCCGCGGCCCGGATCCAGTCAGTAGGACTGGATCCACGGTTCATAGAATTGTTGGATGCTATTTATAGCAAACAACTGATGACCAAGGGTCAGCTCCCTGCGGCCTCCAGGGAGGTGCGGGCAAGATGTCGTATTCCGCGGGGGGAATACGACAGGTATGGTGTGGTCCCGTCGGTCACGGAGGATGACCGATGGGTACTCGGCGGCCAGAGTGCCGTGGCGGGTCACCCCGGTCCGGCACTTGTGGACAAGTCTCAGGTACACCAGGAAGAAGTCCTGTCCCTATGCAATGAGGGTGTGAGGGCAGTGATGAGCGCTGTCAACCAC
The DNA here is from genome assembly GCA_034401795.1 of Chaetoderma sp. LZ-2023a. Taxonomy (NCBI): domain Eukaryota; kingdom Metazoa; phylum Mollusca; class Caudofoveata; order Chaetodermatida; family Chaetodermatidae; genus Chaetoderma; species Chaetoderma sp. LZ-2023a. The sequence continues at coordinate 176,757,395 of CM067369.1, read as the reverse complement.
TCTTATTGTCTCCTTCAGTCGGTGTGGGCTGAAGCGGGGCAGGCCACCCTGTGCCACCTGTGGCGCTTTCATGTGTCAATGACGGCCTGGTGCTGTCGATGGACGCATTGGCAAGGGTGCAAGCGCGTGTGACGAAATCCAGGAGGCAAATGGTCATTGACCATATGCGTCCGGCTACGGCAGTCAGGGAGCGTCTTCTTGGGACGCCCCTGACAGGGCCTAGCATCTTCGGTGGCCAAGCGCGGGCCATCTTAGAGGATACCGCCAGTATCGCGCAGAATCGGTTAGCGGTAAACCTACAGTTAGAGCTAGTGCGGCAAGCGCACGCACTAGGGCCTGTGGGGAAACCGCTAACGGGACAACCTTCAAAGGAGCAGAAGAAGCATAAGGGCAAGGCGAAAGCTAGGCCTGTTGCGACTTCTGCTTCAGCTGGGTTTTCAGAGCCGCCGCCGGCGAAGAAGCCCAGGAAGGTTGTAGAGGCGCCTACCCTCCCCAATGTTGCTCCTGACCACCCTAGAGGCGGGAAGGGCAAGTGGAAGGGTAAGGGTTAGGCCTCAAATGGCGGACAGAAGGGGCCGAAGCGTAACTGAGGGTACGAAAGCTCCCTTCATATCCACCTGGACCGCGCCTGTGCGACAGGAACAGCGGTGCCAGTTATACCCATCGTGCCTAGAACGAAATGGTTCTCTCTCTCTCTCATTAAGAAAGAGGGGGGGGGGGGCGGACTGCGAGCCGGACAACCCCGTTAGACGTCGAGGCGTCTATGGTGGGTGGAAGGCTCATGCGTTTCGTCGAGGCCTGGCAAGGTGTGACGTCAGACAGTCTGGTCCTGGGATGGTTATCCCAGGGTTACATGCCGGAGTGGTGGGACTTTCCACCACAAAATCTGTCTTTGGCACCTGTCTGGACACCCGTACCAAGGGAGCCAGACAAGTTAGAAGCCGTTCAAAAGGAAGTGTCGGGTTTGCTTCTGAAGGGAGCAATAAAACCAGTAAACCGAAACACTCCAGGCTTCTATTCAAACATGTTCCTTGTCCCCAAGAGCACAGGGGGATGGAGACCCATACTCAATCTCAGGCCATTAAATTGGTTTGTCCATACGCCTCGGTTCCAGATGGAAACGCCGAGGTCGGTAATGCGGGATTGAGGAAAGGAATGTGGTGTGTATCGATCGATCTGAAAAATGCATATTTCCACATTCCTATGAATCGGAGTTGGCACAGGTTTCTGAGATTTGTGTTTCAGAATCAAGTATGGGAGTTTACAGTTCTCCCATTTGGCCTGTCGACAGCTCTGAGGGTTTTCACAAGAGTGGTCCTTGCGGTGACAGCGTTTCTCAGAAAAGAGAACGTGGCACTACACACCTACATAGACGACTTGCTGCTCAAGGCAGACTCGGCAGCCAGGTTGAACGTGGATACTGCTCTGACTCTGAAGTTACTTTCAGATCTACGCTGCATAGTCAACGAGGAGAAATCCGAGTTGACGCCCACTCAACGTTTCATTTATTTGGGGATGCGATTCGACCTCGAGGAGGGCAGGGTTTACCCGTCAGAGCCCAGAGTGGTGTCTCTGTTAGCCATCCTCAAGAGTTTTCGGGTGGGAAACCACATTCAGGCGAGGCGGTTCCTTCAGATGCTGGGCATGATGGTCTCCATGGAGCAGGTTATCCCGTACGCTGCTCTAATGCGAAGGCCTATCCAGTTGTATCTGATGTCTCTGTGGAAACAGAGAACAGAACCCCTGTCAAAACTGGTGCCAGTTTTGGAGCCGATAATATCGCATCTTCTATGGTGGAAACAGCGTCAGAATCTCCTATTAGGGGTTTCGCTGCACCTACCCCACCCCCAGCTGTCCGTCTACACAGATGCATCGCTGGAAGGGTGGGGTGCCTGCCTGGGAGAACACCAGGTCTCGGGCACATGGACTCTCCCAGAGAGTCAGCTGCATATCAATCTGTTGGAAATGATGGCAGTGGAACTGGCGTTGGAAGAGTTCCTTCCGATGATCAGGGGCAAGGTGATATTGATACGGTCGGACAATTCGACAGTAGTATCATATATAAATCGCCAAGGCGGGACCAGGTCGCCCACCCTGTGCATCAGGGTGTGGCACTTGATTCAATGGTGCAGGAATTACTCAGTTGTTTTGAAAGCAGCTCGTATTCCTGGCCGATTGAACATTCTGGCGGATGCTTTGTCTCGCAGACAGAGAATCCTGCCAACAGAATGGTCCCTCAACCCTCCAGTTCTGCGACGGATCTTCGAGCATTGGGGCAAACCCAATGTGGACTTGTTCGCCACAAAGGAAAATGCTCAAATCATGACATATGTCTCGCCGATTCCAGATCCAAATGCCGTCGATACAGACGCTCTGGCGATAAGCTGGAGAGGGATGCACGCTTACGCGTACCCACCCACCATTCTTCTACCGAAGGTATTGGTGAAGGTCAGGGAGGAACCATGTCTGGTCCTGCTAATAGCGCCGTATTGGCCGAGCAGGGCGTGGTTTACGGATCTTCTAGATCTGCTGGTGGAAAATCCTGTGCAGTTGCCCGAGATTCCGAACATAATCTCCCAGGCCAAGGGACGCTTCCTACACGAGCGTCCCGAAATGTTCAATTGACTGCGTGGATGTTATCAAACAAAGTTCCACATCGGAAGGCTTTTCTCGACAGGCTCCTGATTTCATCGCGGCTGCGAGAAGGAGGTCAACCTTCAAGTCATATAACAACAAGGTTAACAGATTTGCAGACTGGTGTGAAGAAAAGGGTATTGATACCTTTCAATCCACTATCAGCAAATAGCAGACTTTCTCTGTGAGCTGTTCTTTTGAGGACTAGCTCCCGTCACAGTTGCTGGATACAAGTCAGCTTTGGCATCAGTTGTCCCTTGTCTAGCCAACAGGGATAGTCCAGAGGTGGCCCAGTTAAATGTGATGTTGAAGGGAATGAGCAATCTCCGACCGAGACAACCGGTAGTCATTCCAGCCTGGAGTCTATCTTTAGTGCTTAATGTACTGGCCAAGCACCCTTTCGAACCGTTGCGTTCGGCTAGTCTAAAGCATTTGACTCTAAAGGCGGTCTTTCTATTGGCAGCTTCCTTAGCTAGAAGGCGCAGTGAGATCCATGCGCTTTCGGCAGAGAGGAACCGATTTATTGTTTCTGGAGAAGGTCTGCGTCTTCTGCCAAGAGCAGAGGTTACCTCAAAGAACCAATCTTTGAGATATCCCGGCAAACCGATCATTATACCGAAGTTAACTAGGTTTGATCGTGATGCCAGTGTCTGGTGCCCGGTCCGTGCTTTGACTAAGTACAAGAAACGGACTGACTCGTTACGGTCGAACGATAGACATCTGTGGATCTGCAATAAAAAGTCTTATGGCGCCTCATCCATGGATACTATCTCTCGTTTGGTGGTCGAATGCATTCAGACTACTCACGAGATGGCGACTGGGCACCAGGTGCAAGGCGTAAGGGCACACAATGTCAGAGGAATAGCCGCCTCGTCCGCCTTTTACAATGGTGTTCCGTTATAGGACATCATGGCCGTTGCACAATGGCACTGTGAGTCCTCATTCATGGATTACTATATGAGGGATGTGTCAGACTCAGCCAATCCACTCGCTTTAGCTGTTTTGAAACGATAGTTAGTGACCACACTGCTTTTCACCCTTTTCTCACTTTGGTAAGAAAAGAACCTAAAGCAGGCATGGTCAGGCGAGAGGATGTCAACCAGATTGTGTCACCGAACGCCGAACCGGTGAATGGTTGGAGGCAGTACGTCTGAAGTCCAATTATCATAAGGTAATTCACTAAGTGAGAGTTTTTTGTATTATGTATATGTATCATGTTCATTCATCTTATATATTCATGCTCATTCCCAGGCTAATACATGGAATATGCAGGGAGTAGTTAACCCTCTTGGCATATTTGTGTTTTCAGGCGAGATACATGTTCGTTAGTTCTCTCCCTTTTCTTAGGAGGAAAAAGGAGGGGGGGGGGCTGTGACGCGAATGTGATTCGGTTCCGTGAACTTGACGGTCCTTTTAGGTCTCCGTTAGTCAAGTTTGAAGTCTAAAATCTTTCTCCAAGGGGCAAAATTAGCATTTATGGCTTGCCCCTTCCCACCAGGTTACTGATCAAATCTGGTGTATATCAGAAGTAACAGAGTGGTGAGTATTGATCGAAGGAGAATGCAGGAAATGTCAATTTCCCTTTCCCCGAGATCTAACAATACTCACCATTCTGTTACGGACCCAGCCTCCCAGCCCCACGGAGGCAAGCCATAGTTTTCTCTTGTTTGGTGGCTATGCAAACAATATGAGCTCTATGGTAAACGGGTACTCAGCAGTTGGGAGCCGAGTACCCGGTTCCCAGGAGTCGGTAAATCTTTCTAAGTCTATAATCCTAGAGCCGCTGTCAGGGCCAGCTGTATATCAGAAGTAACAGAATGGTGAGTATTGATCGAAGGAGAATGAAGGAAATTTCAATTTCCCTTTCTCCGAGATCTAACAATACTCACCATTCTATTACGGACCCAGCCTCCCAGCCCCACAGAGGCAAGCCATGGGTATCTCTTGTTTGCTGGCTATGCAAACAATATGAGCTTCATGGCAAATGGGTACTCGGCACTTGGGAGCTGAGTACCCAGTTCCAGGAGTCGGTAAAGCTTACTAAGTCTATAGTCCTAGGGCCAGCTATCCATGATAGCTTGTATCAGAAGTAATAGAATGGTGAGTATTGTTAGATCTCAGAGAAAGGGAAATTGAAATTTCCTTCAATCTATGACGAAAGCTGAAATTGTGTTTAGAAATGTCTATTTGCAGGCCAAGACTATTTTTGAAAATGTATCACTGGAATGCCTGGCTTGACCAATCAAAATTCTGTATATAAGTTCTGAAGCATACTTGGCTAGGATTCTTCAATCCAAGTTTGATTGAAATCGGCCTAGTGCTTATCGAGGAGTAGGCTTTTAAGTGATTTGCAGAAAAAGGTGGCCACCGGCAAAACTGACCAATCAAAATTCTGTATACAAGTTTTGAAACCTACCAGTCTAGTATCCTTTCAACCAAGTCTGGTTGAAATTGCTTAAGAAGTTAATGAGGAGTAGCATTTTAAACGATTTCCCGCCATTTTTTGGAAAATTCAAGATGGCTGCCAAAAAAATGGGCCAATCAAAATTCTGTGTACAATTTTTGAAGTATACCATGCTAGGGTTCTTTCATCCAAGGTTGATTAAAATCGGCCCAGTGGTTATCGAGAAGTAGGCTTTTAAGTGATTTCCAGAAATGTTCAGAAAATCCAAGATGGCCGCCGGAAAAATTGACCAATCAATATTCTGTATAGAGGTTCTGAAACATACCAGTGTACTATCCTGCCAGCTAAGTCTGGTTGAAATTGTTCAAGTAGTTAATGAGGAGTAGCGTTTTAAACGATTTCCCACAATGTTTTGGGAAATTTCAAGAGGGCCGCCGAAAAAATTGACCAATCAAAATTCTGTGTACAAGTCCTGAAGCCTACCCCCATAGGGTCCTTCCAGCCAAATTAGCTTGAAATCTGCCAAGTGGTTAATGAGGAGTGGTGTTTTTAAGCAAAAGTTGCGGATAGATGGACGACGGGCGCTCGCCCTGCCATAAGCTCACTTGGCCATTCTGGCCAGGTGAGCTAAAAATAATTGTGATTTTCTATTTAATCACCTAGTAGCACAAACCTACTCAACATATATATGGCATTCAGTAGATACAATGAATATGAAGTCGGGTACTGGATGTTTGGCAAATTACACAAAGATCAACAGGCATCTCATATCTTGTGCAAATGTTTCTCTATTTAATGAGACACCAGAACTTTAAGAAAATTACTTTAGCAAGATCTCCGGCTACTAGGTTTTATTTTCATGATCTCTTTCAGCCATGCATACAGCAGAACAAGATTGATGGTAGACGGCTCATATCACTGGATGCCTCGCACCTGCCAAAGATTGGAATCACAGATTTTGCTCACATCAAGGTACACATACATGTATGCACAAGCGTAAATACAATTATGCATTATAATCATACAGCGTTGTATGAGTAAGTTTATAAAATGGGCTTTCAGATTGAGTACATATATCAATCATGATCAGTGTCACAAAAACTGGCAGGTGAACATTAACACAAGAGGCCACCAAGGTCATTTTCACATGACCTTTTATTTCTCGAAGCATGTGTCCACATGGACCAAGTATGATGAACTAAACATCAGATATTAACTGATAAGTTTAACTAAATGCAAATTGGATGCTGTCACTAGACGAGGAGGGTTATCACAATAGCTCCTTTTGCTTCGTAAAGACGAGCTACAAACCAAATAAAATATAGAAAAAACACTTGTATTCTCCTTCGCTCAATACTCACCATTCTGTTACTTCTGATATACAGCTGGCCCTGATAGCGGTTCTAGGATTATAGACTTAGAAAGCTTTACCGACTCCTGGGAACCAGGTACTCGGCTCCCAACTGCCGAGTACCCGTTTACCATAGAGCTCATTCTTGTTTGCATAGCAACAAGAGCAATACATGCTTTTTGCATTAAGGATTTTAGTGGGTTTTTTGTGAAACAAAAGATCTAAGTCTTTAATTTGTGATAGTTTGTGTGTTCGTGAAAGGATTAACTAAGGACTATGGAGCATACCGCTGAAGATAACCAGGTTGTATCGTTCTTTATTATCCATAGTTAAAAGACTTAGGTCTCTAAATTTCGTTGTGTCGCATGTTCCAATTTCTGACCCCATAGAATCTGGGACGTGTGCTAACAACGATATATGCCAGACGATCGCCTTCTTTAAACCCCAACAGGCGATCGGCAGATATGAAAATAGGTGTTTGCTACGGTATTTCTAACACGAATATCGGCTGACGTCGTTCTCCGTAGAATCCGAGCGGGTGACGTCACACCCGGTCGCTCGGATGTTTATGTGAAGAAAAATTTTTCATTAATTCGCGCATCTTGCTTTGGGTGCTGCGTACTGAAAATGGTACCGGAAACTTTAGAATGATCAAGTTTACATGCGATCACGATCGGTTTGCAATGATCGGTGGTTTCAAAATTCTTGAGTAGATGCGTGGTCTGCGGTTTTACCGTGTGATACAGCAGTTTGTTATACATTTTGTTGTTTTCTTCACATATCGTGCTGCTTTCGTTAGGAGTATAATTTATATTGATTAGTAAATATACCCCGAATGCTATGCGATATGATTCCTGGAGCCGTTACACATCCTGGAGGATCTAATATGGGTGTGTTTGATGCCCGCCGCGTTCTTGTCGTCATAATCAATGCGATCGTTGTTGTAACGTGGCGGGGTGGGGTGCGGGGAGGTTACGGTTAATTTATGAGTCAAAATTATTTGAAAATTAATTGTCTGCCTTCCATCCGGGTCTCGTTCCGCTTGTTTATTGTAGGTTTGTGCTTATTTTATAGGCCAAGCCAGCCCCGCCATCATGTGACGAATGTCGTAAGTTTGTCCGTGTAATGTTCAAGGACCATGCTTGTTTTAGGTGTTCCCTGTGTAATATAGATCATAGGTGTAATGTTTGTGCAGTGTGGTCCGTCGAAATGATGGTTAAGTTCCTTGCCCAGAAGGACTTGGCTGGGTCTGACGCGGGGTCAGGCGGTCCGAGACGAAATCATGGAGCGCCCGGTTCAGCCGGTGGGGGTGCTCCACGTCCCCAGCTGGAGGTGGCGGAGATGGCACCGCCGGCGTGGTTTGGTCCGGCTATGCAGGGTTTTCTGCATAGCGTTCTGCCCACGCTGGTGTCGTCCCTGCTACCAAAGGTTGGGGGGCAGTTTCTCCCCATGCCTGGTACAGATCCTGTCCTTGGACAGGATTCTGGACTGGTTACCAAGGGGGCCGTCTCGTACGGCCCCCTGGCAGTCCCGTCTGGCTTCGGTCAGACGGGTTCTGTCTCTCTGCGGCCACCTCCGGGTGGTCCAGTAGCGGTGGCCGGTCCGTCAGGTGTGGGAGCCGTCCGCCAGGACGGCTCCACGGTTGACTCGTCTAGTGACAGCTCTTCGGAGTCTGAAGACGAGGAGGCCGAGGAGGAGAGGTTGCTGCGGCCCATGAAGCCGCAGGTGGAGAATATGGAGGTTGATTCCGTCCTGGACGGAACCGGCCTCCATTTGTCTGGTTTGGCGCAAGCCAGGTCAGCGGCTCCGCCTGCGGCTGAGGCCAATCCGTTACCGTGCACCAGTTCCGGGCGGCTTGGTTTGTCACCAGCCGTCACGGGAACGGGTGTGCCGGGCCAGGCGTGGTACTCACCTATCTCGCCTGGTCCGGCAGCCGGACATGGGGTGCCGTTGGCGCCCGTGTCCTGCTATGGTTCCGCGACTGTTACGGGTCCGTACGGTTTTCCGTGCGGACCTACCCCATGGACCGGAGTGTTCCATGGGGTGGCCGGCGGAACCGTGTGGTAGCGGAGTGCCTGGCGTGTCAGCCGTGGCTCCTTGCCGGGAGGCCGTGGCTGGCAGACCCGTGAGCACGTCAACAGGTGACGTGTTTGCGGGGGTGTCTTCGTCGGAGGTAGATTGGTGAGATGCTCTGGCGTGGCTAGCCAGGGTTGACCCGTCTGTGGTTTTGGCCACGGCCGATGAAGATGCGCCCCGTCCGTCGGTTGCGTCGATCAGGACGGGGATTTTGCCCGCGGCCCGGATCCAGTCAGTGGGACTGGATCCACGGTTCATAGAATTGTTGGATGCTATTTATAGCAAACAACTAATGACCAAGGGTCAGCTCCCTGCGGCCTCCAGGGAGGTGCGGGCAAGATATCGTATTCCGCGGGGGGAATACGACAGGTATGGTGTAGTCCCGTCGTCACGGAGGATGACCGATGGGTATTGGGAGTCCAGAGTGCCGGGTCGGGTGGCCCCGGTCCGGCATTAGTGGATAAATCCCAAGTACACCAGGAAGAAGTCCTCTCCCTATGTGATGAGGGTGTGCGGGCAGCTGAGTGCTGTCAACCACTCTAATCGTCTCCTTCAGTCGGTGTGTGCTGAAGCGGGGGCAGGCCACCCTGTGCCACCTGTGGCGCTTTCATGTGTTAATGACGGCTTGGTGCTGTCAATGGACGCATTAGCAAGGGTGCAAGCGTGAGTGACGAAGTCCAGGAGGCAAATGGTCATTGACCATATGCGTCCGGCTACGGCAGTCAGGGAGCGTCTTCTTGGGACGCCCTGACAGGGCCTAGCATCTTCGGTGGCCCAGCGCCACTAGAGGAAACCGCCAGTATCGCGCAGAATCGGTTAGCGGTAAACCTACAGCTAGAGCTAGTGCAGCAAGCGCACGCACTAGGGGCTGTGGGGAAACCGCTAACGGGACAGCCTTCAAAGAAGCAGAAGAAGCATAAGGGCAAGGCGAAAGCCAGGCCTGTTGCGACTTCTGCTTCGGCTGGGTTTTCAGAGCCGCCACCGGCGAAGAAGCCCAGGAAGGTTGTAGAGGCGCCTACCCTCCCCAATGTTGCTCCTGACCGCCCTAGGGGCGGGAAGGGCAAGGGGAAGGGTAAGGGTAAGGCCTCAAAGGGCGGACAGAAGGGGCCGCAGCGTACCTGAGGGTACGAAAGCTCCCTTCATATCCACCTGGACCGCGCCTGTGCGACAGGAACAGCGGTGCCAGTTATATCCGTCGTGCCTAGAACGAAATGGTTCTCACTCTCTCTCGTTAAGAAGGGGGGGGGGGGGGCGGACTGCGAGCCGGACAACCCCGTTAGACGTCGAGGCATCTATGGTGGGTGGAAGGCTCATGCGTTTCGTCGAGGCCTGGTGAGGTGTGACGTCAGACAGTCTGGTCCTGGGATGGTTATCCCAGGGTTACATGCCGGAATGGTGGGACTTTCCACCACAAAATCTGTCTTTGGCACCTGTCTGGACACCCGTACCAAGGGAGCCAGACAAGTTAGAAGCCGTTCAAAAGGAAGTGTCGGGTTTGCTTCTGAAGGGAGCAATAAAACCAGCAAACCAAAACACTCCAGGCTTCTATTCAAACATGTTCCTTGTCCCCAAGAGCACAGGGGGATGGAGACCCATACTCAATCTCAGGCCATTAAATTGGTTTATCCATATGCCTCGGTTCCGGATGGAAACGCCGAGGTCGGTAATGGCGGGATTGAGGAAAGGAATGTGGTGTGTATCGATCGATCTGAAAGATGCATATTTCCACATTCCTATGAATCGGAGTTGGCACAGGTTTCTGAGATTTGCGTTTCAGAATCAAGTATGGGAGTTTACAGTTCTCTCGTTCGGCCTGTCGACAGCTCCGAGGGTTTTCACAAGAGTGGTCCTTGCGGTGACAGCGTTTCTCAGAAAAGAGAACGTGGCGCTACACACCTACATAGACGACTGGCTGCTCAAGGCAGACTCGGCAGCCAGGTTGAACGTGGATACTGCTCTGACTCTGAAGTTACTTTCAGATCTAGGCTGGATAGTCAACGAGGAGAAATCCGAGTTGACGCCCATTCAACATTTCGTTTATTTGGGGATGCGATTCGACCTCGAGGAGGGCAGGGTTTACCCGTCAGAGCCCAGAGTGGTGTCTCTGTTAGCCATCCTCAGGAGTTTTCGAGTGGGAAACCACATTCAGGCGAGGCGGTTCCTTCAGATGCTGGGCATGATGGTCTCCATGGAGCAGGTTATCCCGTACGCTGCTCTAATGCGAAGACCTATCCAGTTGTATCTGATGTCACTGTGGAAACAGAGAACAGAACCCCTGTCAAAACTGGTGCCAGTTTTGGAGCCGATAATATCGCATCTTCTCTGGTGGAAACAGCGTCAGAATCTCCTATTAGGGGTTTCGCTGCACCTACCCCACCCCCAGCTGTCCGTCTACACGGATGCATCGCTGGAAGGGTGGGGTGCCTGCCTGGGAGAACACCAGGTCTCGGGCACATGGACTCTCCCGGAGAGTCAGCTGCATATCAATCTGTTGGAAATGATGGCAGTGGAACTGGCGTTGGAAGAGTTCCTTCCGATGATCAGGGGCAAGGTGATATTGATACGGTCGGACAATTCGACAGTAGTATCATATATAAATCGCCAAGGCGGGACCAGGTCGCCCACCCTGTGCATCAGGGTGTGGCACTTGATTCAATGGTGCAGGAATTACTCAGTTGTTTTGAAAGCAGCTCATATTCCTGGCCGATTGAACATTCTGGCGGATGCTTTGTCTCGCAGACAGAGAATCTTGCCAACAGAATGGTCCCTCAACCCTCCGGTTCTGCAACGGATCTTCGAGCATTGGGGCAAACCCAACGTGGACTTGTACGCCACAAAGGAAAATGCTCAAATCATGACATATGTCTCGCCGATTCCAGATCCAAATGCCGTCGATACAGACGCTCTGGCGATAAGCTGGAGAGGGATGCACGCTTACGCGTACCCACCCACCATTCTTCTACCGAAGGTCAGGGAGGAACCGTGTCTCATCCTGCTAATAGCACCGTATTGGCCGAGCAGGGCGTGGTTCACGGATCTTCTAGATCTGCTGGTGGAAAATCCTGTGCAGTTGCCCGAGATTCCGAAGATAATCTCCCAGGCCAAGGGACGCTTCCTACACGAGCGTCCCGAAATGTTCAAATTGACTGCGTGGATGTTGTCAAACAACGTTCCACGTCGGAAGGCTTTTCTCGACATGCTGCTGATTTCATCGCGGCTGCGAAAAGGAGGTCAACCTTCAAGTCATATAACAACAAGGTTAACAGATTTGCAGACTGGTGTGAAGAAAAGGGTATTGATACCTTTCAATCCACTATTCAGCAAATAGCAGACTTTCTCTGTGAGCTGTTCTTTTCAGGACTAGCTCCCGTCACAGTTGCTGGATACAAGTCAGCTTTGGCATCAGTTATCCCTTGTCTAGCCAACAGGGATAGTCCAGAGGTGGCCCAGTTAAATGTGATGTTGAAGGGAATGAGCAATCTCCGCCCGAGACAACCGGTAGTCATTCCAGCCTGGAGTCTATCTTTAGTGCTTAATGTACTGGCCAAGCACCCTTTCGAACCGTTGCGTTTGGCTAGTCTAAAGCATTTGACTCTAAAGGCGGTCTTTCTATTGGCAGCTTCCTCAGCTAGAAGGCGCAGTGAGATCCATGTGCTTTCGGCAGAGAGGAACCGATTTATTGTTTCTGGAGAAGGTCTGCGTCTTCTGCCAAGTGCAGAGTTTATGTCAAAGAACCAATCTTTGAGATATCCCGGCAAACCGATCATTATACCGAAGTTAACTAGGTTTGATCGTGATGCCAGTATCTGGTGCCCGGTCCGTGCTTTGACTAAGTACAAGAAACGGACTGACTCGTTACGGTCGAATGATAGACATCTGTGGATCTGCCATAAAAAGCCTTATGGCGCCGCATCCATGGATACTATCTCTCGTTGGGTGCTCGAATGCATTCAGACTACTCACGAGATGGCGACTGGGCACCAGGTGCAGGGCGTAAGGGCACACGATGTCAGAGGAATAGCCGCCTCGACCGCCCTTTACAATGGTGTTCCGTTAGAGGACATCACGGCCGTTGCACAATGGCACTGTGAGTCCTCATTTACGGATTACTATAGGAGGGATGTGTCAGACTCAGCCAATCCACTCGCTTTAGCTGTTTTGAAATGATAGTTAGTGACCACACTGCTTTTCCCCTTTTTTCACTTTGGTAAGAAAAGAACCTAAAGCAGGCATGGTCAGGCGAGAGGATGTCAACCAGATTGTGTCACTGATGGCCGAACCGGTGAATGGTTGGAGGCGGTACGTCTGAAGTCCTGTTATCATAAGGTAATTCAATAAGTGAGAGTTTTTTGTATTATGTATATGTATCATGTTCATTCATTTTATATATTCATGCTCATTCCCAGGCTAATACATGGAATATGCAGGGAGTAGTTAACCCTCTTGGCATATTGGTGTTTTCAGGCGAGATACATGTTCGTGAATTCTCTCCCTTTTCTTAGGAGGAAAAAGGGGGGGGGGGGGCTGTGACGCGAATGTGATTCGGTTCCGTGAACTTGACGGTCCTTTTAGGTCTCCGTTAGTCAAGTTTGAAGTCTAAAATCTTTCTCCAAGGGGCAAAATTAGCATTTATGGCTTGCCCCTTCCCACCAGGTTACTGATCAAATCTGGTGTATATCAGAAGTAACAGAATGGTGAGTATTGATCGAAGGAGAATGCAGGAAATGTCAATTTCCCTTTCTCCGAGATCTAACAATACTCACCATTCTGTTACGGACCCAGCCTCCCAGCCCCACAGAGGCAAGCCATAGTTTTCTCTTGTTTGGTGGCTATGCAAACAATATGAGCTCTATGGTAAACGGGTACTCGGCAGTTGGGAGCCGAGTACCCGGTTCCCAGGAGTCGGTAAGGCTTTCTAAGTCTATAATCCTAGTGCCGCTGTCAGGGCCAGCTGTATATCAGAAGTAACAGAATGGTGAGTATTGTTAGATCTCGGAGAAAGGGAAATTGACATTTCCTGCAATCAAGGTCACAGTTACCATAACCTTTGACCCTCCAACTTTAATATCATAGTTCTGCTTGAGAACAGCATAAGTAATCATGTAATTAGGCTTGCACGATTATGCGATTAAATCGAAAATCGTGATTATGTTTTAAATCGTGAATTTATACGATTAAAAATTAAATAATCGAATAATCGTGAATACTTTCTATTGAATAAAATATTCCAAAACCTAACTTTCAATTACTTTTTAAAGCGATCGGTCATAAAAATTACATTTTGCTTAGTGAATGTATGCCCATTTGCAGGGCAAGAGAAGACTATTTTTGAAAATGTATTACTGGAATGTCTGGCTCGATAATCGAGCCAGGCATTCCAGTGATACATTTTCAAAAATAGTCTTCTCTTGCCCTGCAAATGGACTTTTCCAAACACCATTGCAATTTTCGTCTATGATATTCTTTTGTTGTTATGTCTTGGTAATTGTATCCAAGCTGATTAATCGAGTAATCATGATTATTTTTTAATAATCGATCGCGATCAGTCAACGCAACAATCGCACAAGCCTACATGTAATAACTATCCAAATTTAGTATAAGTTTTGTTAAGCGTTATTACCGATGACGGCAAGACATACCGGGTTAATGGTCAATAGCTTGGCAGTAATGCATGGTGTCTGGACAGGATATAATCATATATATTACAGATAGATATTATTAATCACATTTCAGATAATTGTAAAAGGTATTAGAGATTTGCTGAATATGGAAGAGCCATCTTGGAATCCATCCATTACTTTACCACCACGCGATGATTTAGGTAAGTATAAGTAAGGCCCTAACAATATATTTTTGCTTTACAAACCCTCATAACTTCTCCATAATGAAAAAAATAATGCTGGAATTTTAAAGGCGCATATTCACAGCAAAATGACTGAAAATATAATTGTTTAAATTGTATACTTTTAGAAGCTTAAAGCGTGGGTCTAGATGGAATGAAACTAAATAAACCGTAACATATGATGATTTCATTACGTATAAATTAATATAATCTTAAGTTGTGAATTTGAATTAGGGACTCGTGCCTCTATTTCAAATTTACGACTAAAAATATGAAATTTATTTATACGGAATGAAATCATATGTTAAGATTTTTTCGTTTCAGTCCATCGAGGCACACAATTTAATGCCGTAAAAATATGCAATTTTAACAATTTTATTTTCAACCAGTTTGGTGTGAATATGCGCCTTTAAAGGCATTATTTTCAAGATTCTTTCCATCTAGCAATCTTTTGCAGCCAAATCCGTATCACTCGGAATTGCTCAGAATTTTCTGTAACTCTTTCTTCCGCGTAGCTTTGTTAACCCTTTCATGGTTAAAGTAGATCAAAATGACGTAGCAATATTCATATGAAAAGTCCATTTGCTGGCCAAGAGACTATTTTGGAAAATTTAACAAGTCAGCCATTCCAATGGTTTTCAAAAAGTCTTCTCTTGGCTTGAAAATGGACACTAACCTTTGGGATTTTCTTGATCAATCTTGACAATTAACATGATGAAAGGATTAACCTTTTAACACTCATATCAGCTAAATTGTCTTCTGCAGTGGTCCTGAGAAATGTACATTTGCAGACCAAGAGAAGACTATTTTTTTTAATTTACCACTGAAATGACTGGCTCGATAACCGAGCCAGTCATTCCAGTGGTAAATTAAAAAAAATAGTCTTCTCTTGGTCTGCAAACTGACATTTTCTGAGAAAATTGAAATGTTCTTGAACAAATTAAAGGTTTAAAGGGAGTTAATAGTGTAATGGCTTAAAACTTCTGTGCTTGAAATTGTGCATTTTTTCTATTTCCCTCCCCCCCCCCATCTCTGATCGTGTTTTTTTGGGTGGGAATTATCGTAAAACAAAACATTAAATTAGCCTGGCCTAATGATTTGAAAACAAATCTCTCTGATTGCACTTAGGCTATTATTGGTGCATCGAGTAAACGTCAGAAATAAGTTAACATGTTTCCAAAACAAAAACAGAAACATGTTAATTAGTAGAATTTTGAACACGATTTAAGAAATCTTCTGTTGAATATGTTGGACTTAATTTTGCTTCCAATTCAAATTCACCTTTCTGGAGTATCCATCTATCAATCTGACATCATAATCAGCTAAGTGGCGTGTAGGATGATGTCATAACCATTACGTCATAAATGATTCTATTTGGCCCGTCTTTAACTCTTAATAGTCCGACATGTTGTACGAATTGTATGTCTTTGCTATTTAATAAACATGCTGTTGAATATTTTGAAACTAATTTGACTGGGCGCTGTTGCTGCCATAGGCAGCAACAACACCCAGTCAAATTAGTTTCAAAATATTCAACAGCTTACTTGCAGTTTTCTGGAAATTAGTAGTCAGCGAGTTCAGAGATCGATCGATCCCAACACGAGCATGGTGTGGGTGGAGCTTAGATAGAGATGGGCGGGGCATATTTAAAACAAGAAAGGTTGATTAAGTCCAAAAAATTCAATAGTACATTTTATTTTGTTTTGGAAACAAATTATATCTGAGCTGTACGGTGTAGGTATATTCTAACTCTTTAATGGTCAAGTTGGCTTAAACAAGCATCTGAAGTGGTCTTCAGGCATGTCCATTTAGAGACTAAGAGAAGACAATTCTTTAAAATGTACCATTGAAAACCAGTCATTTCAGTGGTCGTTTTCATAAATGAAATATTTTTAGAAAAGCCTGTAAGATGCTAGGTTGTCCTGACGCTAACGGTTTAGTGTCCGTTGAGTCAGGACAGCCTAGCATCTTAGGCTTTTCTAAAAATATTTCAATTATTCTTTGAGAAAAGCGTGATTTCCACCAAAAGAATTTCAAGATGGACACACCAACTGCAGCAACTTCTGCTATATCAATTGAATCTACAGAAACCATTGTAGACATGATGAATAATGCTGTTATTGACAGTCAGTTCTGAAATTCAGAGCCGCAAACGATAATTGCGCATTCTGCCAACAAATGAACAAGAAACGCACATTCAAATGCTCACACACAGGGCTCAACTACCATATCAAACCAAAAACATTCTGTAACACTACAAATGTTGTGTATTTAATCACTTGTAATACATGTTCTAAACAATACATTGGTGAAACTAAACGAGAATTTCAAATACGTATTAAAGAACATTTAAGGGATATCAAAAATAAGAAAGACACACCAGTAGCCATTCATTTTGATCTGCCAAACCACAATATCACTTATGTCAACTACAGAATTATTGACGGGTTCCATCGCGATCCTGATTCAACGGAAGCCACATCTATCCATAAGGAACGCGAGAAATTCTGGATCCATCAGCTACACAGCATGGACCCAATTGGTATTAACCACGCTGATTGGTGACATCCCCTACCTGAAAGTAGTGTAATAAACACGTCGTTTTCATAAATACCCGTCTCTTGCATCGCCTGTAAATGGAGTTAATAATTTAAATCACAAATTTCAATTTTCTAGACAGTCTTGACCATTAAAAGGTTTAACTGTTTCCATATTTTCCCCATATTTGTGTAACTAGTACGTAACATGTACTGACAGTGTGCGTATGGAGATAATATTGACATTAATAAAGCTACAGCATCCAGACAACTTAACTCTTTAACACTCATATCAGCCAAAAACGGCTTCTGCAGTGGTCTTGAGAAATGTCCATTTGCAGACGAAGAGATTATTTTCGAAAATTTACCACTGGAATAACTGGCTCGATAACTGAGCCAGTCATTTCAGTGGTAAATTTTCAAAAATAGTCTTCGTCTGCAAATGGACATTTTCTATGAGAGTTAAAGGGTTAATTTTAAAATATTCTCTAAAATTGTAATTTCTGCTCAGAAGATTAGACGTGATAATCTGTTAACCCTTTAATGGTCAAATTTGGTCAAGAAAATCAAAATGTTTCCCTTTTAATGTCCATTTGCTGATCAAGAGAACGCTATAAAATGTATTTTTGAAAATTTACCACTGGAATGAGTTGTGCATTTAATTTAACCCTTTATATTTGGCCAAGAATATCAAAATATTTGCCTATTGAATGTCTGTTTGCAGGTCATGAGACTATTTTTTTAAAACTTTACCACTGAAATGACTGGCTCGGTTATCGAGCCAGTCATTCCAGTAGTAAATTTTAAAAAATAGTCTTCTCTTGACATGCAAGTGGACATTCCTCGAGACTAATGCAGAGGCCGGTTTTTGGCCGGCTTCGTCATGAAAGCGTTAAATCACTACATCATTATAACCGAGTCTCAATTTGATTTTGAATCCCTGAAAGCTCTATTCATTGGTTGTTACAGTTTAACCCTTTAACCATCACATACTAGAAATGACAAATTATTTTATGATGTTGAATATTTTGAACCCAAGTTGACTGGGAGCCGTTGCTGCAGCAACAGGTTCTAGTTGAATTAGTTTCAAAATATCCAACAGCTTTCCAGTGTTAAGCAGTCTTGAAATGGAGGCATTAAAATTTTACGGGTTACAGGGTTATGGCTGGTTTCCCAGGTTTGAAATTGTGTGACTATGCGTTGTTGTGGTTACTTAGATGGCAAGCATGTTTCCATTTGGGCATTTATTAAGCAACTGTCATTACGCAAATCCTTTGATTAGTGTCTGAATAATTCCAGACCTATAATTTTAATTACCCTCGACCGGTAAGGGGAACGTGCATGCGTGCGTGTGTGCGCCCGCATCTGTATCTAAAAAAACTAGTGATCCAGTTAGGCTAATATTTTAACACAAGGAACCTGCCCTGCAAGAGGGGTTCCAGATTTTGGCAGTGATCTGGATGAAAGAACCTGGATCGGATCAAATCCTGAGTATATGGATATCTCGGAAATTACTTGTCAGATTTTGCTCAAATTTTAACACAAATGTTGTGACCATACATTAGGATTCCGCATTATTGGGTGTGACTCGGAAAATACCAAAACATTTTACAATGTGACAAAAACAGGAGGGCGAGGTTCTGTAACCTCGTATTCCTTTTGTTGTTTGCTGTTCGACTTGATTATATTTCTTTGCCAATTGAAACAAAAATGAAAGTGGAAATTCTTAACCAGCCGCAATCAATGGATGGATCTGATCTGTCGCTCATATATATAACGTCATAATCAATTTTACGTTAATGTAAGCTGATGTCACAATCAAAATGCATAATGAATGACGTATCTGTCATGAACATTTAAGTCTAGTGTACAAATTGTATGTCTTTACTATTTAATCAACATTCTTTTGAATATCTTGAAACTAATTTGACTGGGTGATTTTGCTACCACAGCCAGCAACTGCACCCAGTCAAATTAGTTTCAAAATATCCAACAGTTAAAGGGTATAGTTACATTGAAATTGGGATTCTGGGAATTCATGATTCAAAGTATATAAATTGATTCCAATATACAAAGGTGGAGCTTAGCTAGAAATGGGTGGGGGAGGGGGACTTATCTAGAACAGAATCTCTCTACTGTCTTCAACTTTCTTCACTGTGTCATGTCCATTGTTAGCATTCTAAGATCCTTTAGCTTCTTCTTTATCCTTGGTGGTCTTAACCCTTTCACCGACAAATCCCTGAAAAAGTAGATTCTTTATGATATAAAATCTATTCTGTTGAATATTTTGAAATTAATTTGACTGGAAGCCATTGCTGCCTCGGGCAGCAATAGCTTCCAGTCAAATTAATTTCAAAATATTCAACAGTTTTCCTGTATGGTTGCCTTGAAAATGAGATTTGGGGAATTCAAAGGTGAAAGGTTTAAGAGTGCGTTTGAGGTCTAAGGGAAGATGATGGTATGGTGTTCTGTCCGTGTGACCGATACTAATTATTGGTAACCTAAGCATTGTAAACTGTTTTCTGTGTGGGTGTATTCTGTGGCATTTGAAGAACTTGTTCAAATATTGGCTATCACTGTTACGCTACCTCATGGATAGAGGGGAACTGCGTTGTACAGTTTGTAGTTGTGAGTTTGACATTAGGCTGTGTGGACAGCAGTGATTCGTGATGGCTCGCCTGTGTTTGCGATGGCAAACAATTTGGTGTTATGGCATCCTGTGCTTGAGTGGCTGTTTTCTCTGGCATTCAAAGAATATGTCCAAACATTGACCCTTACCGTTGCGCTAACCTCAGAGGGTTCCCAGCAATTTATCAAAACAAAATTCCCTGAGTTTTCTCTGATATTTCCCTGGGAAATTTCCAAAATTCCATGAGAAATATTTTCACTTTAACAGGGTTCATCAGAAGTGGAGGTGGTCGCAACAAACCAACTAAGATACTGACAAGCTATACAACAGAGTGATAGCCTCTGCATACAATAATTTTAATATAATCCATTTTCAGTGAATGGTCACAGCTTGTGGATACATAACACAAGACGCACCTACGGCAAACTGCCAAAGTATAAAAAATTTCCGTTCTGGGTTACTATCAAATTCTTTGAGCTTTCCTTGATTTTTGGTCTTTTTTCCTAATCCCCTGGAAAAATGGAAACACGTTTTCAAGGCTTTCCCTGATTTCCAGAGAGCCTTGGAACTCTGTAGTACTGTACAACACAAATCCACTGAGTTTGAGATTAGGCGGTGAAATCGCCAGTCATTCATGATGGCTCACAAGAGGTTGCTATGACAAGCATCAAGTGAAGTTTGAAGACCTGACTATCTGTCGCAGTTGTACAGCATTACCGAGGCATGAGTAGCATCGTGTAATTGTGCATTTTAACGCACTATGCATATGCATATTTCATGGGAATTTTCAGGCCACAAATCCTCAGCTTCTAGATGAAATGGAAAGTAATGTTTCTTGTTATGTATCTATTAGCAAATGTTGGTAGAACTGCAGAACAGTCGGCTTAAGATTTCGCTTTTCTCCACTTCTCACCACTATTAACCTTTCAATGGGTCAAGGCGGCCAAAACCAGCTTCTGCAGTGGTCTTGTGGAATGTCCATTTGCAGGCCAAGAGAAGACTATTTTTGAAATTTTACCACTGGAATGACTGGCTCGATAACCGAGCCAGTCATTCCAGTGGTAAAATTTCAAAAATAGTCTTCTTGGCCTGCAAATGAACATTCAATAAACAAATATTTCAATTATCTTGTCCAAATTTGACCATTAAAGGGTTAAGTAGGTACCCTCCTCGTTCTTGTCTTTTGTGTGCTGGATAGGTATACTAAGTGAACTCAGTTTGGCTTCATTCATGGAGAGGTTTGTGACTGTGAGCTGTCTTGCCGCTCATCAGGGCGATGTTTACTTCATTGATGAAATCTGCATCTATAGTGGCATGTCATGTTATTACTATTATACCTTCTGGAGAAAAAACACATTTACAAAAATATGGTTTGCTCTCTCTAATACATAAAAGTTAATGGCTGTTTATTGAAACATCAATTTTTACAGGTGTCATTTTAATGGATTCTACAGGGGGCTGATGCTTGATGCTTGAAAAAATGTAACAATATTTGAATTCTTACAGCAAACATGGAAAGCTTACATTGTGAAATAACTAATGATTTTTGATCACATATCATTGGCGGACAATCTGACCCAAAAAGGTGTACATGTAATAATCAGACTGAAGGAAAATGTTTTAATGCTTTCATTGATCAGTGGAAAATTTTAATTTGTTGGCAAAACTTGAAAGCGCTGTCCCAGACCCAGACAACATTATATCATTCAGTCAGATTATTATTCATATTGTACACAAAATCAATTTCATGTTACGTAATGCATTGTAGGGAGACCAAAAAATCAATATACAATATTCAGTATATTCGAGATCTGTGTATGAGAATTATTTCTTGAGATAGATAGATGCTGATTATTTTGAGAAAAAAAAGATTAATCCTTTAACCCTCAAACCGACCAAAAAAGCTTCTGTAGTGGCATTCGGTAATGTCTATTTGCAGACCAAGAGAAGACTATTTGTGAAAATATAATACTGTAGTGACTGGCTCGATAACCGAGCCAGTCATTCCAGTGGTAAATGCTAAAAAATAGTCTTCTATCAGTCTGCAAATGGACATTTTCTATGAGAATAATTAAATTTTCTTGAACAAATTTGAGTGTTAAAAGTCATTTGCTTCTTTGTCAAATTAAAACTACTCAGCAAATTAATTTCTGTCCTTATTGTAACCATTTTCTGAGAATTCAGCAGGATGTGTATCAATACCTCACTCACACTGACACATTATAAGAAAGAAAATTTGGGGGAACTCAGCAGGATGTGTATCAATACCTCACATATTTTCATCTTTTCAGGAATGTATTTGGAAGCGAAGATGAGCACTGGGAAGTCATGTGACAGTATGACATTTAAAGGCTATTTGATTAATCACAAAGATGCCAAATGGCGACCACAATTAGGAAACATGTGTCTTATTCTACCACATGATGCATAATTAATGTTAGCATTGACTACAGAATCTATATCTATAGTACACTACAAACCAAATATAAAGACATTATTAGCTGTCCTGGCCTGGAAAGCCAAGTACGCTTACTAAGTTATTCCATGGTGACCATCCGTTGTCCATCAGTCGACTATCTGTCATTAACTTTTCCTTTAAATGTCTCTTCAAGAACCACTTGACTGATTTCAACCAAATTTGACACTAAGCATCCTTTCGTCATAGAGATCCAAGATTGTTCGAATGGAGCTGATTACGGTCAATGGAGGAATCTAGTTTTAGCTATGCCCTGCTCATCTCTAGCTAAGCTCCAACCACGCTTTGCCTGTGTTGGGATCAATCGATCCCTGCGCTCTCTGAATCTCATTTCCCAGAAAACTATACAGGTAAGCTGTTGAATATTTGGAAACTAATTTGACTGGGTGCTGTTGCTGCCTATGGTATTTGATAAGTGTTGTACGAGCAGGACTCAAGAAACATAAGCTATGCCCATGTTCACTCTCGAGAGTTAATCCGAATTAACACCATACATCAGTATGGTGTTACTCCAGATTAACTCTAGTGTGGAGGGCCTAAGACCACTAATGCAAAAAAAGAACTCAAACGTGCTAAAGGAGCTTAGGATGCTCGCAAGGACAAGACTCCTTCGAGCCGCAGAATCGACAAATTATGCTGTAGAGAATAATCTGTTGGTTATTTTGAGACTAATCTGTGTGTGAGCTGTTGCTGTCTATAGCTTTCCTCTCTTGGCATTGTGACACTGGAATTTAACAGGTAAATGGTTCCACCTGTCTATCTTGGTTAATAGGCCAATCTGATACACCACTCAATGGAGGAATCCAGTTTTAGCTAAGCTCCATCCACACTTTGACCGTGTTAGGATTGAATCTCTGAATCTCAATTTCCAGAAAACTATACGGGTATGCTGTTGAATATTTTGAACCTAGTTTGACTGGGTGCTGTTGCTGCCTATGGTCCTGCCTATAGCAGTAACAGCACCCAGTAAAATTAGTTTCAAAATATTCAACAGCATGTTTATTAAATAGTAGACATACAATTGCGCTTTGTCCATCATCAATTAAGCGTTCACGATGAGCTTATATATGTCATTCATGATGTCATTGATTATGATGTCATCCAACACATCATGTAGTTGATTATGACATTATATTATTGATGGATAAACTGGAACGGTCTATGGGTGCTGTTGCTGCCTATCGCCCAGTCAAATTAATTTCAAAATATTCAATAGCGGGTTTATTAAATTGTAAAGACATACAATTCGTACAAAGCATAGTCCATCATCAATTAAGCAGTCGTGACGAGTTTGTATACGTCATACATGATGACATTCATTATGACGTATGACGTTATATGATTGATGGATAAACTGGAAAGGTCTATTATCTTACGCCATAATAAAATACATCACTGGTTAGCTGATGTAACAATTTAGAATGGCGTAGGTTCATCAATCATGATGGTGCTAATAGTACAGATCAAGAGTGCCTGAATTGTCTTTGATTAATTTAAAATTTAATATTACATTCGGATGAATATTTTAAAACTAATTTGAATGGAAGCTGATGGTGTCATACTGCCATTAGCAGCAAGAGTAGCCAGTCAAATTAGTCTTAAAGTATTTAACAGCTTACTTGTATAGGTACTTTGAAATTGAGATTCTGGGAATTCAGTGGTCAGTGTTAAAATTCATTACAACATGCGAACAAAACATGCGAAGCTTAGCTAGAAATGGGTGGGGAAATACTAGAAATATATGCCACCCCTCTATTGTTTGTGCACTGTAAGGCATGTAAGATTAAAACAGATTTTACTGTATAAATATCTAGCTGTATTGAGCTCTTACACTCATTGTATTAAATATTTATATCAATGTTTCTATTTATTTGGTAACTATTAAAGATGTATTTTCTTAGTTTGTGTTTTGTGTATCAGTTTATTACTCACACCGATGGCTGTAGTGAGTATTACGTAGGTTGGTGCTGTCTGTTTGCAGCATATCTCCAGAACACAAGAAGATAAACATCACTAAATTTGGCACACAATCATATTGTGGCTCGCTAAAGACAGTTTGAGTGAGGTTAACTTAACCTAGGTCACAAGTTCACTAGTCGGAATAAATAGTTTATACCATAATGCGGGAATGCCAGGTGGTAGAAGACTAAAGTTGGCACAAATTGTGGTACATGTAATTTCTAAGTACTTTGAGCTGCAGATTAGAGTCAAATATCTAGGCCACAAGGCAGGGATCGACTTACGCACCGGCCCGCTAGCCCGAGGCCAGTGGCTTTTACATCGGGCCAGTTAAAAATCAAGTAACCAGTCCGGTGGGCCAGTTAAAATTTTCACCTAAATAAATTATATTTATGCCCAACACCCAACACAACGGTACTGTGTAATCCAGCAATTCAGTATTAGTTTAAAAACACCTTTAAACTATCTGCTCCTATGCGTCATGTAATGCTTTAGTCGAACTAATGGGCTATGAAATTGACATTTCCTCAAATTTTAATTCACCACATATGTTACCACCGTTTTACATTGGCAGCTAATCCATTGCTATATACTCATAAAGTCATAATCTAAATCTATGTTAGCCAATGTCGGGAATGAGAACATTTTTTCTAACCTAAAACGGCAAATGCAATGATATATACATATTGTATCTCGCAGATTAAAATGCATGGGCTGTATATTGGAGGTATATCGACATTAAATTGTATTTTACAAGTAAAATATGAATGAATTCCTCATTTTTCCCCGCTACATTTGCATGAACATAAATTACAATCGGCCCTTTTCCATTTAATTTTGTAAGCGAGACACGCATGCGCATATATGTGCGTTCAAAATGATAGTGTTTTTACAGTACTGCATTGGCAATATAGGCCTAAACAAATGACCGGAGGTGGCATATCTAACCGATAACACGTCGCAAGTAATGCCAAACCACGTCCAAAATCATTGCTACTTCATTGATTATATAGACAAGTATGGTGCATTTTGACCGCGATATATTACATACCAAAATTTAAATTTGCTAAAACTTGTAACGGTAAAGCTTTCGGGCCAGTGATATTTCTGTCCGGCCAGCTACTTTTGAACTTTGCTGGCCCGGTTTGGCCAGTAAACTTTAAAAGTTAAGTCGACCCCTGGCCACAGGGTCACTTAAGTACATGTACATACCGGAATATACATTTTTGACCATAACCCTGGAATACAAGAAGGTAGGAAGACTCACCAAATTTGGTACATCCCTTCATACTGTGGCAGGCAATAAGTAATCAGGTCAAACATCTAGGTCATGGGGCTACTAACTGCGTTGGCAAAACAGATTGCAGTCGCGAGTCAGCACTTATTTGTGATGCTGTCTAGTTGTATACTTCACTTGAGTTGACAAAATGATTTCATGAAGAAGAAGTATTCATTGTATGTCTAGTGTCACTTGAACACAACTTTTGAAGATACCTTTTGACCACCAAACCAATAGTGTTTATTGGGATCTACAAGCGCAACCTCCCACTAAGGCTTGTTTAACACTCATATCAGCCAAAAACGGCTTCTGTAGTGGTCTTGAGCAATGTCCATTTGCAGACCAAGACTATTTTTGAAAATTTACCACTGGAATGACTGGCTCGATAACCGAGCCAGTCATTCCAGTGGTAAATTTTCAAAAGTATTCCTCTGTTGGTCTACAAATGGACATTTTCTATGAGAAAATTTAAATTTTCTTGAATAAATTTGAGGGTTAAAGGGTTAATATACCTCAAGTAGAACATGCATTAACATGCCAGACAGACATGCACGCATAGTCTCCAACGCTCTCTTGGCAAGACTAACTATACGATCAGTGCGTTCAATTGTGCCGCCATTATTGTCATCACGCATGCTGGTGGATGGATCGCATTCATTAAAGGTTATTGCTGAATCATTTAATTTAACCATTTAATGGTCAGAATTGATCAAGAAAATCTAAATATTTGATTGGTGAATATCCATTCGCAGGCGAAAGAAGCTAATATTTCTGAACGTGAATTGAAGTTATTGAGCCAGTAGTAAATTTTCAAATAGTCTTCTCTTGGCATGCAAATGAAGATTACTCAAGACCACTACTCAATGGGTGTTTTTAGTTGAGTTGATAACTAAAGGATTAATAAAAATTATCTCAGAAGGCATTCTGACTATATGACTCAACAATCGACTATGTTATGTGAAATTTTTGGATATTTTGAAGTTGAGGCCCTTCATGATAACCCATTTTTGTGGTATGCAAATTTATTTTAGGTAATGCATTTGGGTTTGCCTAACCGTATTCAACATATTCTTTTTGCAAAATACAAGAACTGTGTAACCCAAGAGGTTGCCTCAGGAATATGTAAATGGAGCTTCAGATAATGGAATTAAGACGTTATTTGTGGACAAATTCAGATATTGTGTACAATTTGTGGATTGAAGGCGTCACATACAGACATGAAGAGAACAGTATCATGCCGACGCTGTCATGGCGTATGACAGATATGGCTGTGGTAGTAACATGGTGGGCAGCCATTTATGGTACAGGAAATACAGACCTCATCATTCATGGGAACCTGAATGCTGGTTGTTATTACAATGAGGAGGTCCCACCAGTTCTCATTCCATTTATGCAGCACATGTTTATTGTTTCAACAGGACAATGTGTGACAAGATTCAGCTAGGCTTACCCTGACTAGGATCCATTAAACATGCTGGGACATTCATGGTCGTAGTCGTAAGAGAAGCATCCCAATATTCATAATGTCTATGACTGAAGCATGAGAAGATGGTGTATCGCCATTATCAATGTAGAAGGTGCTCACACATATTGAAACATTATCAAAATTTTGGTGTTCCATAGTGATGTTACCGTAACGACATTCACATCAATAAAATAATACTTCTACATAAAATCAATATTGTATTTATTTCATGATTTACAAGTGAGCCTATCTCATTGTAGTTTGCTGCTCTCTATCTGTCCACCATCCATCTGTCCATCATGTCTGTATGTCATTAACTTTTCTTTTAACGCTATTACCAATAAATTTCCCATATCTCAATCTAAGGGCAAACAAACAGGAAAACTGAATATTTATATAAACTAATATGAATTGGAAGCCATTGCTGCCTTAGGCAAATATAACTTATCATAAAAATCGAAAATCTGTCAAATGTACGAATTTTATGTCGTTGATAGATTTACATTTTAATAAACATTCTGTTGATTACTTTAAAAGTAAATTGACTGGGAGCTGTTACTGTCATACAACAGTTTACCTATATAGTTTCCTGTTAAATTTAGATTCTGGGAATTCAGGACACAAAGTTTTAAATCGATCCCATCATGAGTAAAAATTGGGCAGAGTTTAACTAGAAATATGCGGGGCATAGCTAGAAATGGATCCCTCCATTGTGGCCCACAAAAACACATGTCTGTTTTGACAGGTCTGGCTGTATTGTACTTTATCATAAAATCCATTGTTATCGGTACGTATATCCAGCACAGTACAAGGAAAAATGCTTTTGTAAACATCCTCATAATGCAGTCTAGATTTCCATCATTCGATCAGAGTCACCGATTGCTTCGTTTGTGAATTTACCTGAAAAATAATGGTATACATGTGGCTAATTAGATTTTCTGCTTATCAATATACCTTGAAACATCTTCAAAATAAACCTACAGGTAATATTGCTTGGTATTTAGAGGGATAGGACTGCAGCTTCAGCACAACTACTATGTCAGAATTGAGGAATCCAGTCTCTCAGTCAATCATATGAATGATATGATTTAGTCTGTCATAAACGTTAATAGTCCATCACGTTGAACGAATTGTATGTCTTTACTATTCAATAAATATTCTGTGGAATATTTTGAAACTAATTTGACTGGGTGCTGTTGCTGCCATAGGTATGGCAGTAACAGCACCCTAGCCAAATTAGCTTCAAAATATTAAACACATTACCTGTATAATTTTCTGTAAATTAAGATTCAAGGAGTGCATGGATCGATCGATCCCAACATGAGCGAGGTATGGGTGGAGCTTATATAGAGATGGAACATAGCTAAAACTAGATTCATCTACTATGTCAGAATTAAATCTAGTTATGATCAGTTTGCGGAGCGTTCTGTTTTAAAAGTTGTGTTAGCTGTGTAAATCTGTTGATAATGGTAACAGGAGTCAAAAGATGATATATTTAAATCCTTTCACCGATAAATTCACCATATCTCATAAAGGAAAACTGATGAATATTTTGAAATTAATTTAACTAGAAGCCATTGCTGCCTAATTTCAAAATATTCAACAGTAATTTGTATCGTAACAAATATATTTTTGCGGGATGTGTCAGTGAAGCATTAACACTTACACCGATTAATTCCTTGTATCTCATTTTCAATGCTACCATACAGGAAAATTGTTGAACATTTTGAAATTAATTAAACAGGAAGCTATTGCTTCCTAAGTCAGCAACGGCTTCCAGTCAAATATATTTCAAAATATTCAGCCATTTAGGTTTTATATTGTAAAGAATATACTTTTTAAAAATGTTAAGTCTAACACTTGGCTTCATGAAGCCCATTTATGTGCGAAAGCTTGTCGAAAAATAATAAAGTTCATCTTAAAAGGTATTACCTATTGAATTCTGTGATCTATTGCATGGTCACATTGGAGATATGATACTATATAATAATTACTGAACAATAAAGAATTTATGATTTCAATTTATCAAGACCTACAACTTAAATAATAAAGAATAAACAAAGTAATGACATTCTTTACTGACTTCACTGCCTTCAAGATTCCATTGTATTTATAACTTATTTTCACATTATGTAAATCATTTTACAGATTCACAACAGGCAGGTCATCAAAGGTCAAGCCTATAAAGTGGTGGACCCTCACACATACAGTACAAAATATAATATGCATTCAGCTTATCCTTGCTTATAATATTTAATAGAGAACGTCAAATAGGCAATTTGCAAATTACCCTGAAAACATACGGCAGCATTTTTGTACACGTATTTCGCTTCATTGAAAAGTGTTTTCTGATAATCCAGCATGAAAAGCGTTAAAAAAGAATAGATGAATCCATTTCTAGCTATGCCCCACCCATTTCTAGCTAAGCTCCGCCTATGCTTTACATGTGTTAGTATCGATTTATATACTTTGAATCCAGAATTACCAAAATACCAATTTCACGGTAACTGTACAGCTTAAACCTGCTGACAATTTTGAACCTAATTTGAGGAAGGGGGGGGGGGGGGTAGGGGTAGCAACAGCACCCAGTACAATTAGTTTCAAAATATTGAACAGAATATTTATTAAATGGTAAAGACATACTGACAGAATATTCCAGCTTCATTACAAAGTATTCTTTGTCAGTTATGATTATGACGTCGACGTATGTGATGTAACTGATTATGACATCAATACTTGAGTGACAGAATGGATTCATTCATTATGCGCAACTGGTTGTGCTAAGGCATATTAGCCATTTTACCCTTACAGACCAGAAATGACAAATTATATGTCGGGAATATTATGTTAAATATTTTCGATTGGGAGCTTTTGCTGCCTATCATGCCTATCGCAACAACAGCTTCCAGTCAAATTGGTTTCAAAATATTCAACAGCTTAACTGTATATAGTTGTCGTGAGAGTGAGGCACTGGAATTTCAATGGTTAGATGGGT
The DNA here is from genome assembly GCA_034401795.1 of Chaetoderma sp. LZ-2023a. Classification (NCBI taxonomy): domain Eukaryota; kingdom Metazoa; phylum Mollusca; class Caudofoveata; order Chaetodermatida; family Chaetodermatidae; genus Chaetoderma; species Chaetoderma sp. LZ-2023a. Next base: position 176,727,748 of record CM067369.1, on the reverse strand, counting down.
AATGTTATAATGGATTGCATTGCCACAAACATTAACCATTTCAGCGACGAATTCCCCATATCTCATTTTCAAGGCAACCATACAGGAAAATTGTTAAATATTTCGAAATTAATTTGACTGGAAGAAATTCAGTCAAATTAATTTCAAAATATTCCATAGAATTAGTTTTATATCGTAAAGAATATACTTTTTTTTAGGGATTTGTCAATGTACGGGTTAAAGTAATAAATTTTGGCGTACTAATATGAATAGATCCATTTGATTTTCCTGTGAATAAAACATGTAAATTCTGTCAGATTCATTACGATATTGATAATCATTTTTCTGAATGAAAAAGTTTTCGTTATTAAAAAGCTTGACAGATAATTATTGACCTATGCCACAGAATTATGAGATTATGTTATGCAGATACAGTGTACAGGGGATCTCAAACTCGTTCTAATTTAAAGGTGCATATTCACACTAAATGCTTGAAAATAAAATTGTTAAAATTGAATACTTTTAGAGGCTTAAATTATGTGGCTAGATGTATTGAAACGAAATAAATGTTAACATATGATGATTTCATTCCGTATAAATTAATAAAAAAATTTTTAGTTGTGAAATTATTGAATTAGAGACACGAGCCTTTAATTCAATTTCACAGCTCAGTTTTTTATTAATTTATATGGAATTAAATGATCATATGTTAAGATTTATTTCGTTTCTTTATATCTAGGCCCAAAGTTTAAGCCTCTAAAAGTATACAATTTAGACAATTTAATTTTCAAGCATTTAGTGTGAATATGCACGTTTGATAACAAAATAGACTGATCCATTTCTAGCTATGCCCTGCCCATCTCTAGCTAAGCTCCAGCTACTTTGTACGCATGTTGGAATCGATTTGAAATCTGTCTTCCCAAAGTTTAAATTTTAAATTAACTATACAGGTAAGCTGTTGCATAAGGCAGCAACTGCTTCCAGTCAAATTAATTTCAAAATATTCAACAGTTTTCCTGTATAAATGTCTTGAAACTGAGATATGATGAATTCATTGAAGCCTTTAGTTCAAAAGATTGGTCAAGCAAATTGTCCATTTGCAGGCCAATAGTAGACGGTTATCAAGCCAGTGATTCCAGTAGTATGTTTTCAACAAGAGGCCCCAAGGGGCTGTGGCGCTCACCTGAAACATAAGCTTGCTACATTATGGTCTTATAATCCAATTTTGCATGAAATCAGCCAAGATGAAGAATAATCTTTTAAATGATTTCTTGGAAATATTAGGAAATCCAATATCCCAGATGTCTAGTGAAAAAATTAATCAATCAAATATCTACATACAAGTTCTGAAGGCTACCACCATGGTGTGCTTAGTCATGTTTGATTAAACTTGACCCAACCATGCGAGCAGTTAATGAGCTGAGTAAACAATTTTATGGACATTCTCGAAAATCCAAGATGATCACCAAAGAAATTGACCACTCAGATTTCTGTATACAAGTTTGGAAGCCTATGACTATACAGCATAGGGCCCATCCAGCCATGTTTTGGTGAAATCAGCCAATGACGTTAATGACGAGTAGTTTTCTTACCAATTTTCCGTACATTTTTTTTAAAGCCAAGCTGCCCACCAACAAATCAAATTTCCCTTAAGAAATGATGAATCCGACCATGCGCGGCACATTCAAACCAAATTTGGTTAACATCGGGTTATTGTTTAATACAACTTAAACCAGAAAAGTGGTTGCAATGCAGCCGTGACGCTCACCTGATATTATTCTTAATTTGACAAAGATAAAACACAAATCTTAACCTGGATTGAAAAAGTCCCTTGGCTGCAAATACAGGCAAAAATTATATCATGAGTGCATTGTACTATTGACGCAGTAATAAGTCTATATAAAATACAATTTGGTGACCATAGGCCTGATAGTTTAGCAGTAACAGAGTTAAACATAAATCTTAACTTATGTCTGTATGCACTAAAGCCATGTGTATGTTGTGCACTGTATGCTTATGGCAAGTAGCAAAAATAGATGTAGGTCAGTCTGACCTACTCTTACTAGGCACCATCGAGGCAGCCCCGCACACCACAGAGGCAGGGCTGAACCTAAGGCAGTACAACAAATGCATTTTTACAAGGCACCTAAATTTACAGGGTCCCCTGTAAGTGATGACAGATTTTTAAAATTTTTTATGGCCCCTGCATAACTTCAAGCTACACGCATAGATGCCAAAAAGAAAACAATTTTAAACATGGTATAAAAAATGTTATGTTGAATATTTTGAACAGAATTGGATTGGAAGACAGTGCTGCCTTAGGCAGCAACGTCTTCCAATACAATTATGTTCAAAATATTCAATACTTTTTATTTTGTTTTTGAAATAAGTCAAATTATTTTTTAGAGCTGTACTGTACAAGAGTGATGTGGCCAAATCCCACAGCTCTGATCTCAGGGGCCAACCCACATTATGATCGAAACTGGACCGTAGCTTTCTCGTGATCCTAACGGCAGTTCCGAGTGCTCCAGGTAAGAATTTCAGAAACTTTGCACAGGGCCCCCTGAGTCCTAAGTTCAGCCCTGCTCTGAGGCCAACAGTATCGGACTATCATTAGCGGTACGGGAATGGCTTTATACTAAGCATGGCCCAGCGAGAACAATATAATTTCAAACAAGACGCCCAAGGGCCTGTGGCGCTCACCTGGACCATTGGCATTTAAACCATTTTGGATTTAAATAGACGTGATGGATGATTTTCGGAAAATCCAAGATGGCCAGCAAAAAAAATTGAACAATCAAAATTCTGTATATGTGTTCTGAAACCTACCAGCCTAGTATCCGTCCAGCTAAGTCTGGTTGAAATTGCTCAAGCACTTAATGAGGAGTAGTGTTTTAAACAATTTTCTACAATTTTTCAGAAAATTAAAGATGCTCGCTGAAAAAATGGACCAATCAAGTCTGTATACATGTTCTGAAGCATACTACGCTAGGATTTTTCCATCCAAGTTTAACTGAAATCGTCCCAGTGGTTATCGAGTAGGCTTTTAAGTGGTCTGGTTGAAATTGCTCAAGTACAATGTAGTTAATGAGGAGTAGCGTTTTAAATGATTCCCCACCATTTTTTTGGAAAATTCAAGATGGCCACCGGAAAAATGGACCAATACATATTCTGCACAGAATTTCTGAACCATACCATGCTAGGGTTCTTTCATCCAAGTTTGATTGAAATCGGCCCAGTGGTTATCGAGGAGTAGGCTTTTAAGTGATTTCCAGAAATTTCCAGAAAATCCAAGATGGTCAAAAAATTGACCAATCAAAATTCTGTATACAAGTTCTGAAACATACCAGCTAAGCCTGATTGAAATTGCCCAAGCAGTTAATGAGGAGTAGCGTTTTAAACGATTTTCCGACATTTTTTTAGAGAATCAAAGATGGCCACCAAAAAAATGGACCAATTAAAATTCTGTACACTTGTTCTGAAACCTACCAGTCTAGTATCCTTCCAGCCAGGTCTGGTTGAAATTGCTCAAGCAGTTAATGAGAAGTGTTTTCAATTTCCCGCCATTTTTCAGGAAATTGAAGATGGCTGCCAGAAAAATGGACCAATCAAAATTCTGTATACAAGTTCTGAAATCTACCTAGCTAGTATCCTTCCAGCTGAGTCTGGTTGAAATTGCTCAAGCAGTTAATGAGAAGCGTTTTCAATTTCCCACCATTTTTCAGGAAATTCAAGATGGCTGCCAGAAAAATGGACCAATTAAAATTCTGTATACAGGTTCTGAAATATACCTAGCTAGTATCCTTCCAGCCGAGTCTGGTTGAAATTGCTCAAGCAGTTAATGAGGAATAGCATTTTAAGATTTCTCGCCATTTTTCAGAAAGTCCAAGATGGCCACCAGAAAAATTGACCAATCCAAACCATGTATACAAGATCTGAAACTTACCAGCCTTGTATCCTTCCAGCCAAATCTGGTTGAAATTGCTCAATCAGTTAATGAGGAGTAGCGTTTTAAACGATTTCCCGCCATTTTTTGGAAAATTCAAGATGGCCACCGAAAGAATTGACCAATCAAAATTCTGTATATAAATTCTGAAGCCTACCCCCATCCGGTCCTTCCAGCCACTTTAGGTTCAAATCCATCAAGCGGTTAATGAGGAGTATCGTTTTTAAGCAAAAGTTGATGGACAGACAGACAGATGTTGGACAGACAGATGTCGGACGGTCGCCATCCATAAGCTCACTTGGCCATTCTGGCCAGGTGATCTAATAATGGAGGCTACAAATAGCAAACTGAAATGGCGTCTCGGAATAGGATGATTGTCACTGAATTTTCTTAAATATTTTCTATTCCTTCACGATAACTTTAATCATCACATTTTTCTAAAGTAAATAATATCTAGGCTACATACTCATTGGCGATACAGTTTGACCATGGCTCACGATACTGTCCTTAATATCGCACTGGCTTCCAATATGTGTATTTGCACATATAACACTACCTGTGATGGTACACCTGACAGAGAAAATAGATGAAGATATTAACTGTTGCGAAAATTAAATTAATCAAACTGGATTAAAACTCCTTTAGGAGAACTTATAGCTGCCATGTGTGGTGGTAACGAGTTAGTTGATCTGATCTAGTACTGTTTAATTTTGAGATGCAATTTTTTTAATTATCTGTCTTTTTGATAGAATTTTATGACGAGTCCAAATTATTCCACTGGATTATGGTTTGGGTGGGGGGGGGGGGGAAGAAATGTTTAAGACAGTCCTTGGAAGCATGAACAGTGCTTTAGGCTGTTGCTCCAATACATCCCCTAGCTGCCAGTCCGAGGTATTTTTCAGCCTTTATGTCAACCGTGTCATGTACTATCTTATGGAACATTGACAAGTCGTTTATTCCTCAGCGTTGCTCTAGGGACGATTTCTGATCACTGAGCATGGTGGTAACACTGGCTTCCCTACTAGTTTTTGCATACGAAACATGCAGAATTACATTGGACTGATTCTAGCCTTGAGATGTTTGAGGTTGTATGAGGGTCCCAAACTGATGATGAATATTCAAGTTTTGATTAGACCAAGCTAATATAGGCTTTTTGCATGATAGATTTAGGGCAGTGATTTAGATTTCTTTTGATATGACATAAGGTTTGGTTAGCTTTTTTCGCTATTTTGTCAGTGTGTTTGTTGAATTTCATATCCTTGGATAGCTCCACTCCTACATAGGCATGTGAAGTGGTCTCTGTAAGGGATGAGTCACCAAGTTTGTATGTGTGCTTAACTCGTTTTGTCTTATGGCTGGCTCTAACTATGTAGCATTTTTCAACACTAAAGGACATTTGCCACTACTCCCACCCATGTAGTAAATCCTGTTGCAGGCATTCACAATCATTTGCAGACATAATCGTTTTGTAAATAACACACTCATCAGCAAATAAGCGAATTTGAGTCTAGATGTTATCACCCTGGTCATTGATATGTAGTAAAAATAGTGTTGGTCCTAAGCAATACGCTGGGGAATGCCCATATGCTGGGAGGAGTTCATATGACTAGGAGATGAGCAAAACCAACTTGTTGAAACCAGTTAGATAAGAAGTACTGGATCCAATTATTATTATATTATTTCAGACCGATCTGGTCAGCGGTTTCAGACCTAAATTCTTTTGTGAAAATAGGTCATCCAATATGACCGACAGATAAATCAAACAATCGGGTTCTAGGATCCAAGGATCCACCCTGAAAATTCTGGTTTAAATTCCCGAGTGGTTCATGAGGAATCATTTGAAGATTCCAATCCTTTTATTATGGGAGTTTTGGTGGGAAAATAATCCAAGATAGCCGCCAGCCAAATTGACCGACATGTTTACCTTTGCATCTCTATGCCACATTGTTGCTTCGTACCTAAATTTTGTTGAAATCCATCTAGTGATTCTTAAGAAGTCATAAAAAATTTCCCATTGTTTTCCCTATGGGATTTTTGGTGCAAAGAAAATCCAAGATGGCCATAAAACAGTTTATTAGACAATTTCGAAGGTTAAGAATTTGACATCGTCAAACACATTTACGTATATAAAGCAATTTTTGTCATCAAAATCAATAAAATAAAGAATATCCAATACGGCCACCAAATGCTACATTTTGATTGGACCATGGTGGCCATGCTTTTTACATCATCTTTTAACGTTCCTCAAACAAACTTTAATGGCTCTTAGTCTCTAATCATATTTCGCAAAGTTCGGCCTGATTTACATAGCAGTTGTGGAGTCATCAATTTTGCGAAAACTAGGTCACCCAAAATGGCCGCCCGACAAATCGACTAATCAGGTTCTCGCGAAACAAACTTTGTTTAAGAGCTCAATCAGCCCAGTGGTTCTTGAGATGCTTAAAGGAAACGTTGATGACAAATGGACAGACATGGACAGGTGGTTGCCATGGTACAAGATCATTTGGCCTTTCTAGCCAGGTGAGCTAAAAATAGTACAGATTAAAAATAAATTATTTATTAGATTATTTTTGGCACCAAATGAGATGTTTTCTAATTGAAGAAATTTGTTAGCGATATAAAATTCAATTCGCTTAACCAGAGATTTTAGCAGATAATGTACCATTGTCTGCTGTATCTAAGATATGTCCGATAGTTGTTCTGACCAATATTAATGAAATAAATAATTATAACTTATAACTAAAATAGAATCTCACTCTTCATCAATAGTTGCATGATCCATAACGATGCTGTTTGTGATCTTGACTTTATCTCCTATAGAACAGTGAGTACCAACAACCGACCGCTTGAGCGATGACCGCTCACCAATAGAGACTCCTTCAGATACTAAACAGTCGTTCCCAATCTAAAAAAGAAAATGCATTATGTTTGTATATTACAAATAGTAATATATTTATTTGAGCTTTATCCTTTTTATTAACAAATGCAGGGGTTGATAAACAAATTGCTTCCCAAAAGTGGCCATTGAGAAAGTGTCTAGGCCACCATTTATGAAAGCTTCAAATCTACTCAAATTTTTAACCCATCAATAAGGAATAAAGTTGCCAAGAAACCATGGTAGAGAGACAAAATACAAAATAAGCAAATTCCTGGCTTACATAGGTTTATCAGTATTTAGACAAAACTTGTCAGGTGGATAGGACCATAGATATAGATTCCTCAAAGCCTTCTGAGAAAATGTACCCATATACACATCTGATGCTAACCAGGTTTTGATCGAGTCCAGGATGCCGGCATCCTGAACTCGATCAAAACCTGGTTAGCGTCAGGTGTTAATAGAATCTTTAGATATAAAGTATGGATATAGGTTATCAGCATATCCTATATCGAGTCGGAGGCCAAGGTTAAATACTTGGACATTTGTTCTTATGGAGTGTTCCTACACAGGTAACAGCACTGCAGCAAGGAATCAAAGGCATATCAATGAGAAAAGCCGCAATGGTGTTTAGAAATGTTCATTTGCAGGCCAAGATATTATTTTTTTAAATGTATCACTGGAATGCAAAAATAGTCTTCTCTTTGCTGGTAAATGGACACACATTCGTTGAGCAAAATGTAAATTTTCGTGAGAGATCACATTAAAGAGCAATTAAAAAGTATGTTTTAAAATAATTTATGCAATACAAATTATTCACGATTATTCGATTATTTAATTTTTAATCATTTACGTCCAATATTTAAAAAATAATCGTGATTTTCGACTTAATCACATAATCGCGTAAGCCTACTGTGGAGACCTTATAAACTGGACACTTCTGGCTCATACTCTCAGCTTGGTATAAAGCAATAGCAATTTTAATCGGCACAAGTCACAGGCATCACTTCCAGCTTTGTATAGTATGTCTAGAATCTTTAATCGTTTAATGATATCGAAGGCCTGTGATATGTCAATGCCCATCTTGTGAAAGTCCAAGTGGTAGCCACCGAGATAATCATTCACTGTCTACACACTGGCTTTAACCCCTCTTGTGTCAACAGCGCATTAAAGCGAGCGCTCAAAAGACTATTTATTTCAATTAACCATTTAATTGCCAATACGTTCCAAGGAAATTTTGATATTTACAGCCAAAAAGAGTATATTTGAAAATTTATAATGAAAATTTAGAAAAAAATATATTCCTGTTATCTTTCAAATAGACATTCGTCAACAGTGTAATGGTCAAGAAAATTCAAATTTCTGCTTAGCCAGTATCCAATTGCAGACCAAGAGTATTTTAGAAAATTTACCATTGCAATCGGTTACCGAGCCAGTCATTCCAGTGGTAAATTTAAAAAAATATTCTCTTAGCCTGCAAATGGACATTTCTCAAGATCATTGCATAGGTAATTTTTTACTAACTTAACGATTAAAGAGTTAAGTTGACACACGAGGAGTTAAATGAGTGTTACTGTGCAAACTATTACATGTACAATTTTCAGACAGTACTGGGTGCCAACAAGCATCAAGATTTCTGAGGATGCCATAACACAAAATTCAAGAATCCATTTCCTCACTCAATCATATGACGTCATAATCAACTACCAGATGTGTATGCTGACCTCATAATCATGACGTCATGACTGATCTGATTATGCCCGTCTTTAATGCTTAATAGTCTGACACATTGTACGAATTGTATGTTTTTGCTATTTAAGAAACATGCTGTTGAATATTTTTCCACAGGCAGCAATAGCACCCAGTCAAATTAGTTTTAAAATATTCAGCAGCTTACCTGTATAGTTTTTCAAGATGTTCAGAGATCGATTGATCACAACACGAGTGAGGTGTGGGTGGAGCTTAGATAGAGATGGGCGGGGCATAGCTAAAACTGGAAAGGTCAATTGTTAAGTGTTTTGCAATCAGACCTAATAAAACATAATCTAAGACAAAGAAGACCCTAAATGAGTTTATGATACTTATAACAATCAAGATCCTGTGGATGAGATTGAATAAAACTGATTGCAGCTGAAAAGAGTGATGTTGCAGATGACAGTCACTCATCATCACCAGCAATTGTTACTAAATCGTGACTATTTAGCCTTAAAATTTTGCCGCTTATCAACAAAGTTACAACATTTAACATCTTACATTTGATTTTTCTTTAGTTGTCACAGAATGATGGATGAATGCAACCTCTGAAACACTTGCTAAGGAAGATAGCTGGCGCATTATCTGAAAAATTAAAGTTATGATGTTAACATTAGTCCATTAATCAATAACAGGTGTGGCAGACATACTATTTTATCAACAAAGATAACTGGATTCAAAGGTGCTACTCTGTATCCCTATAATGGGCAAGCTGGCTCAAATAGCTTGTACAGTGCTTTTCAGATATGTCCATTTACATACCAAGAAAAATATTTTATTTTAATTTACCACTAGAATGAATGGCTCGATAACTGAGTCAGTCATTCCAGTGGTACATTGTCAAAAATAATCTGATCTGCAAATATAATTCTGTTCTATAAGAAATTTTCTTGATCAAATTTCACAATTAAATGGTTAAGACTATTAATTTATTCGTTAAATCCTGTTTTATTTTTGACATGTTTGAAGTGTAAATTGCACTGAATCATGTGTCCTAAGATATTAGAAGACAGTGACTAGCAATGAACATGTGTACTTTATTTTATAACACCTGCAAGGAATCATGGAAAATAGAAGTGAACCTCAAAACTGGATTGTCTCCTTTTTCTTTATCTGGCAGCAAAGATTAAAGTTCTTATCTATAAATATTAAATTTTATATCCGCTGTCATCTTATATTGATCTTTTATCCACACGATATTTGATTTATCTATTTCATCCACTGGGTACAGTGGATAGATATTCTAAAACAAAACCTTGGTGCCGACCATGCATTTAGTCATTCAGGCTTATGGTTTTACATGTATGTGTCTATCCTATATAAAACAATGATATGTAGTTCAATTCAAAGATATACTCTGTCAATGTTATCTAGATAACTTGCAAGGTTGATTTACAAATAAAACAGGTTTGTTTGATAAAATAGGCAGGTTTTTAAAAGTTAATGACTTTATTTTAGCCCACTAAGGTGAATCAAACCATTAAGCCTTTAATAGTCAAGACTGACTGGTCAAGAAAATTTAGATTTTTGCTTATTATTTTTGAAAAATTTTCCACTGGTATGACTGCCTCGATAAATGAGGAAATATATTCCAGGAGTAAACATTAAAAGAAAGTCTTCTCTTAGCTGTAAATTTGAAGTCCTCAAGACAATTGCAAAGGCTAGTTATGACCCGATTGACCATCACAGAGTTAATGCTAAAGCCAGCCGAAATAACCTCTGCAGTGGCCTCCAAAAATATCCATTTGGAGTTTAAGAAAAGACTATTTTAAAATGTATCCTGTGAATGATAACCGAGCCAGTCGTTCCAGCGGTAAACCTTAAAAAATAGTGTTCACTTTGTATGTAAATGGCAATGGAAGATTCCAGTTTGTCAGTCAGTCATATGACATCATAATAAACACTGTGATGTGTAGGCTGATATCATAATCAATTACATCCTGAATGGCGTAGCTAAGTTCGTCACGAACGCATAATTGATAAAGGACCAAGCATTGTCGTACAAATTGTATGTCTTTACTATTTAATAAACATGCTGTTGTTTAATATCTGCCATAGGCAGCAACAGCACCCAGTCAAATTAGTTTCAAAATATACGACTGCTTAACCATATAGTTTTCTGGAAATTGATAGATCCCAACATGGGCAAAGCATGGGTGGAGCTTAGCTAGAGATGGGCAGGGCATAACTAAAACTGGATTCCTCCATTCACTATGCAAAAACTTTAATGTTCCTGACCAATGCTGACTATTCACCCTTTAATGGTAAAACTGTCCAAAACTGCCCTCTGCTGTGGTCTTGCTGAATGTTCAATTACAGGCCAAGAGATGACTATTGTTTATAAACTTAGAACTAGAATGACTGGCTCAATAACTCATCCAGTCGTTCCAGTGGTAAGTTAAAAAAACCCACCTCTATGCATGTAAATGGATAGTTATTAAACAAAAATTTAGACATTCTCGACCAATCTTGATCATCAATGAGCTAATACATTAAACACATGAGCATTACAAAAGGAGAATGGAGGAATCCAGTTTTAGTTATGCCCCTACCCCTTATTAGCTAAGCTCCACCCACACTTCACCTGTGCTGGGATCAATCGAACAGCAGCAACAGCACTCAGTCAAATTAGTTTCAAAATATTCAACAGCCATGACAGCATGTTTATTAAATAGTAAAGCTGTACAATTCATACAACGCTTAGTTCGTCATCAATTATAGCATTTGTGATGAACATACATGTAGTTATATCATTCATGACATAATTCATTATGACTCATCACGTAGTTGATTATGATGTCATATGATTGATGGATAAACTGGAAAGGTCCATTATTAGCGTAGTTCTTACCTGTTTATTTGCTTCACAGTATGCACTTAGTGTGTTAGTCCTAACACAAAATCCACCATCTTGGATGTAACCATAGCAGCGAATTTTGTCACCATGGTAGCAGTTGTCCATGTCACCTTGATGGTCATTCCACGTTGACAAATCGCGTATGAAAAGGTCAAGCTCATCCTCTTGTGCAAATGATGCAATATCTGAGAATAAAGGCAGATAAGATTTGAAAACAAAACAGTGTGCAGTAAGATATATATAATTACATATATTTATATATATATATATATATATATATATATATATATATATATATATATATATATATACATAATAATAATAATAATAATAATAATGCCCAGTCAAGTAAGTTTCAAACTATTCAACAGAATATTTATTAAATAGTAGACATACAATTCATACATGAATGTAGAGTCCGTCATCAAATATGCGTTCATGAAGTGCTTATTGACGTCATGTACTATGATGTCATTCTACATGTCATGTTAGTTGATTATGATGCCATAGGATGGGTTGATAAAGTGGAAAGGTCTATTGCAAAACATAGGGAAGTTTGTGAAATAGGGCTACCTAAGAAACATGTATGTAATGCATTTTCAAGGCTACGTGAAAAAGGGATAACGAAAAAAATGTGTGCAATTCATTTACGAGTTATGCAGTATTTAAAATACATTAGGCCTGCATTTCAATTAATTAATTAATTTTCGATTAATATTAGTCACCTGGGGAATGATGTAGTACCAATGTTTGGAAATTAACCAACCTTGTTTAGTATCTGTTGCAGAATTGGCATTACTCAGATCATCTTCTAGTGGTTTATGTCTACTAAACTGTTTCTTGACTAAATGAGGGATGAGATCACTTTTGATTGATGAAATATATCTGTAATATAAATTTTACAAAATCTCTAAAGTTATCAAATACAGTCTAGATATATTAATGATGTCATAAAATTAACCTCAGTGACAGAAGAAAAGAGAGGACGTCATTTCATAAATCTGTTACGGGTGCTGCAACCTTAAGGAAACAGGACTCGGTACACTCAGATCAAGAATGGCCCTGAGGAAGCTAAAGGTTTTGGCTGAGGACAAGACAACACATCAAAGAGGACAACTGCCCAAATAATATAACGAATTTGATTACATATTAGCGATATTAATTTAGGCTCACACGATTATACAATTTTTCGCTCACCTGGCCTGAAAGGCCAAGTGAGCTTATGCCATGGCTGGCGGCCATCCGTCGTCCGTCCGTTGTCCGTGAAAAATCGCTTCTGCTCCTCAACGGTCAAAATGTTACTCCTCCTTATTAGCTACTGGACAAATTTCAACCAAATTTGGCTAGACAAATTCTATGGTGGTCCATTCAGGAACCTCTATTCAGAATTTTGAGTGATCAATTTTTTTGGGTCAAATCTTAGATTTGATTAAAAATCTACCGGAAATGGTCAAAATGCTACTCCTCCTTAGCTATTTGACATATTTCAACCAAATTTGGCTAGACCGATTCTATGGTGGTAGGTTCTAGAAGATCTATTCAGAATTTTGATTGATCAATTTTTTGGGTGAAAATCTTAGATTTTATTAAAAATCTAACAGAAATGGTCAAAATGTTACTCCTCCTTATTAGCTACTGGACAAATTTCAACCAAATTTGGCTAGACAAATTCTATGGTGGTACATTCAGGAACCTCTATTCAGAATTTTGAGTGATCAATTTTTTTGGGTGAAATCTTAGATTTGATTAAAAATCTACCGGAAATGGTCAAAATGCTACTCCTCCTTAGCTATTTGACATATTTCAACCAAATTTGGCTAGACTGATTCTATGGTGGTAGGTTCTAGAAGCTCTATTCAGAATTTTGATTGATCAATTTTTTGGGTGAAAATCTTAGATTTTATTAAAAATCTAACAGAAATGGTCAAAATGTCACTCCTCCTTATTAGCTACTGGACAAATTTCAACCAAATTTGGCTAGACAAATTCTATGGTGGTACATTCAGGAACTTCTATTCAGAATTTTGAGTGATCAATTTATTTCGGTGCAAATTTGAGATTTAATTAAAAGTCTACCAGAAATGGTCAAAATGCTACACCTCCTTAGCTACTGGACAGATTTCAACCAAATTTGGCTAGACCGATTCTGTGGTGGTAGGTTCTAGAAATTCTGTTCAGAATTTTGATTGATCAATATTTTTCGGTGAAAATTTTAGATTTAATTAAAAGTCTACCAGAAATGGTCAAAATGCTACGCCTCCTTAACTACTGGATATACGTGTATTTGTCAAAACGCTACTCCTCATTAACCGGTTGGCGGATTTCAACATAGTTTGGCTGGAAGGACCCTATTGGTGTAGGTTTCAGAACATGTATACAGAATTTTGATTGGTACATATTTTGGTTAAAATCTGGAATTTTATGAAAATTTACCGGATATCTCATTTAAAATGCTACTCCTCATTAACTGCTTTGGCGATTTCAACCAAACTTGGATGGGAGGACACTATGGTAGCCGCGAAGCTTCAGACCCTGTAGGCAGAATTTTGATTGGTCAATTTTTAGGTGGCCATCTTGGATCTTCCAAAATATTTTGGTAAATCAGTTAAAAGCCTCCAACTTATTAACCACTTGGCAGATTTCAATCAAACTCAGCTGGAAGGACCCTAGGTGGGTAGGCTTCAGAAAGCATATACAGAATTTTGATTGGTAAATTCTTCCGGTGGCCATCTTGGATTTTCTGAAAATTATCCACCATGTCTTTAAATGCAAATGATTCAAACGCTAATGGTCCAGGTGAGTGTCACAGGCCCTTGGGCCTCTTGTTATAATCGCCATCTTTTTAGATAAATAATCGAGATGATTCGATTAACCAGATGTACCGGTGGGGTGTAGGTTGTGGAGGCACAATACTTTCAAAACCACTAGTTTTGGCAATATTTGAAGACCTACAAATTAATTTACATCGAACGGGAATTGCTAACATAACGATAAAAGAATGAAAACTGGTATTGCTGATCATTCAGACGACTAAAATGCCTACAGTCTAATTTCCAAATAGTAATAGGTCTTCAGAAATCAGTTAATACTATTATAAACAATTAGCGCTACTATTTCTGAACACAATATCGATAGAATCCATTTTGTAATTGAAGGGACTAACATAAAATGATCCCAAACAAAATCAAATGTGTGACAAAACTTGCTTGAACGCCCAAGAATTAAAACAAGGTAGGTCGCTTCTTATGGTGGCAAAATAAACCTCTTGTGATTGGAGGCACATATTGGTGTTGGCCGCATATTGGTGTGGTCTCATGAGATCGCCTCATATGCCAACGGGAATTTGAGACAGGGAATGGTTAAATCCCATTATCTCCGAGTATTCGGTCTAAATATTGTTGATACTTCTTAATTTGATTTAACCATAGCAGGTTCCTAATATCACATGCATGACATGATTTATATTTTTTGTGGCAACATTTATGTCAAATTTAGGATTAATCTTGATGTAATAAACAATCTTTATTAAAGTATACGCAATATTTAGCCATTTAATAATTTCACTTATGTGATGATGTAGTTTTAGGTGGACAATGTACATTAAACATAGTTGTAAGGCGGCAAGAATTTGTACCGGGAAATTGTGTGCAATTTTTGCGTTATTGTCTATAAGTTTTGACAATTTTAGAGAATGGATTTAAACTTTTTCTTTAAATACACCTAATATAAGCCCACCCTCTTTCCAATAGATGTTGGTTTGGAAATTGAACACCTTTTGTCCTAATACAAGATTAGACTACTTATAGGCGATATATGGTAATTTACATTTTGAAAAACAACTATTTTGGAGAATGATAATCTTTGATTATTCGATTATTTAGTTTTGTGATCGTCCACAATCCTATTTTAAGAATAATCGGGATTAATTGAAATAATTGTGCAAGCCTAGTTTAATAAGATAAATGTGTCTGTTGTCACTCTCTCCACACTCATTCCTTTCTAACTACATTGTAAATTCATAGACATAAATCAGATTTTCAACAATGTTCTATTTTCGTTAAAACAAAACATGCGCTATCTGAATGATATAATTGTTAAACAATGGACTTTTCCATGTTTAGCTATGTCTCGCGCATCTCCAGCTAAGCTCCACCTACACATCGCTCGTGTTGGGATCGATCGATCTCTGAACTCTCTGACTATCAATTTCCAGAAAAACCATACAGGTAACCTATTGAGTATTTTGGAACTAATTTGACTGGGCACTGTTGCTGCTTATGGTAGCAACAGCGTCCAGTCAAATTAGTTTCAAAATATTTAACAGCTTGTTTATTAAATAGTACAATGTAGAGACACAATTCGTACGTGTCAGACTATTAAGAGTTAAAGATGGGCCATATAGAATTATTTATGATATAATGATTATGACATCATCCTACACGCCGCTTAGCTGATTATGACATCATATGACGTCAGATGGTAGGTGGATACTCTGGAAATGTGAATTATGTAACTAGACCTACATTGTATATAGGCAACATTTTGTGTCATCATTCCTATATATGAAGCACTTACACTTAACAAGTCTATTGACAAAAAGCGTAAATTCTACATGTATTTTTTCACAGTATACATAGGCAGGCCTACAAAACGTGAGAAGGAACGTTGTTTTATAGTCGTCAACATTTCATCAAACAAGAGGCCCAAGGGACTGTGATGCTCACCTGGACCATTAGCATTTGAAACATTGCATTTAAATAGACATGATTTTTTACCTTAAACAAGGTGGCCACTGGAAAAATTGACCAATCAAAATTTTGAACGGAAATTCTATAGCCTACATGTACATGTACCAATATAGTAGGATTCTTCTATACATGTTTGATAAAAATTGCCAATTAATTAAGGATACGAGTAGCTTTTCAAATGATTTCCTGCCATTTTTTGGAAAATCCCAGATGGCCACCAGAAACATTAGCCAATAAAACATGTCAAATGTTTAAATGGAAGTTCTGAAGCTTACCCGCATAGGGTTCTTCAAAATAAATTTGGTTAAAATCGGGCCATTGGGAAAGTAGTAGCATTTTAAATTTCTGAGATATTTTTGAGATATAAACAATTTCTGCAATTACAACTTCCAGTCAAATTAGTTTGAAACTATACATCATTGTATCTAGGGCTTCACGATATACCAATATTATACTGAATACCGCTATCATAGCCAACACCGGTATGATTTCGATGAAATCGAAATATCAAAATATAACATAAAACCGGTATAACCTTCTGTTAGGCAGATAATCTACTTTCCATTAGTTACATTCCAATAATATATCTGGCTAACGCGATAAGTTACTGCTCTTCGTACAGGAAAATGATATTTAATGATCACACTTGAAAATTTTCTTAGTTATCCGTATCTGTCAAATTGTTGTTAGAGGCTAGGGTTAAAGTAAATGATAAATTATTACTTATAAGAACGTACTTCACCCAAAAAATAGAATAAAACTTATTTTAATTAACCTCATAGGACAGGGGGTGATTAAAAATATCTAAAACCTATCTTTTCTTGCGCTAATACTTTATAATTTCAGGCCGTTGTTTTCTAGAAAATCATAATATCAAATGAATATTTTGCGTGATATTTTATATCAATTACTACAGCCTGGTTAGTTAGCAATTTCCCGGAATTTTACAACTTTGTAGTGACTGGCATGAGAAAAACCTCTCAGTCCCTGCGATCTATATTCACTTCCCATGTTGGCGGGTAGCGTTAGATATCGATCGATACAAGCTACATGTACTTTAACGAGAACGAGGCTCAGCGAGTATAGGCATAGATAAATAGAGTTTATTGCAAATATCCAACATAAGGATACGGCAATACAAGTACAATCTTATAAATAAACAAGATATATAAAACAACTATAGGCCCTATATAAATAAATAAACACTACTTAATTAAATATAAACATATTATTCAAAGCAATAGGAAAATCACGTCCACAACCGGATTAACTACTGCAAAAGATTGATCCATATCAAATTATGTGCCGAACATTTGCAGCTAAGCCCCACCCACATATATGTATTCTCAGCATATTATAGTCTATTTAGTATGGGTTATAATGGCTTGGTTGCACCACTGCGCGGAGATTTGCACGGTTCCTGGCTGTTTTGTTCCATTGCAATTTCGTCGTATAGGCACGTTTTCGTGGACCGTTTATTTATTATTCTGGCACATACATCAATACAAGTACAAAAGTGGCCAGGAAAATAAGTTAAAACATAGATTTACATTCAGCACATACAACGTCTTTGACTCGTAGCAATGACATTTGTCAGTTAAATATCAACAGTCTTGGTTGTTCGCAGTTTCACTGGGCGAGTTTATTTGGGACGAGATTGTCACTGGTTACCGGTATTAGGTAATCTCGACACGGAGTAGTTGCAATTTCGTGGCAAATTCAAATCATTTGTACTGATGATTTGGTTGAATTTCAGCCATTTTGGGATATGATTTAACTGAAGACAGTGAATATTTAGTGTTTACTATCGGGATTCGTATAATTTATTGGCTTTATTGTGGAAATTTGCATGGGAAATACGTTGACTATGGAATCGTACTACTGGAGCCTCACTCTATTTTGTCCATCGTAATAATACCGGTATTAAAGGTATACCGGTATGGAAATTGATACGGTAACCGGTATTCATTTTTCCAATACCGTGAAGCCCTAATTTTATCACATGCCATGCATGATTGAGTTAACTTGATATACAGTAAACTAGTATTGTTAGTGTATTCTGTATATTGTGATGACATAAGCAAATCCATATCCTGCCACGGTAAAAATATTAATCTGTATATGTCTGGAATATTCAATATGTTTACCTTGCAATCAGAATCCAATTAGCGATCACTGATTGTGCATTTCAAATTGACCTAGGGTCAAATACTTTCAAAAGTATTTAAATGAAAATGCAAATGCAAATACTTCACATTGGTTCAAATGCAAATGCAAGTGCAAATACTTTCAACTTTGTTCAAATGCAAGTACAATTGCAAATACTTTTCAATTAGCCAGCTTTGTGTAAGCACTGGCCATCAGATACAGTTCTATTATTTCCCAGAAATCCTCTGCATTTCTCAATGTTCCTTGTTATTTCACACTTCCCTGGGAAATACTCGTATTTCCCAGAATTGTCAAGCCAGGCAGTAGCCAACTGCTCTGTATAGTTTGGGGGATGTTGAAGTGTCAGGCTATGAAAGTCTACCTCAGGACACAAGGTATCTTTGACATGTTCCTCTATAATGATTTTGATTTCGCTCTTCATTTCTCCAACATATGGTTTTAGACCTAACAGATTACATGTGACCAGAAAAATACTTTCAGGTTTGCAAAACCAGATGATTTCACACATATTAAAGATTTTGTTATAGTTGCTCTGTCAATTTGAAACGCTTAATATATCAAGCTAAAATATAGTGTACAGTACAGCTCAGAGTTAACTTAACATATGAACGGGTCTGAAATGCGTGGATGATGAGTTAAAGGCCCGTTTCCAACGCATCGGTTTTAAAACCACAATGCATTCACAACGCATCTAGTTAATTTTTTGGATGCATTTAAAATAATAAATATATGCATTGAGAACGAGCATTAAATGCGTAAATAAGCAAGTTTGAACTTGTTTGATGTCCCCCAGAGATAGTGCCAAACGCGTTGTTAAAAGCAAAACGGGCCAAACGCCAAATTTTAAATGCGTTTAAAAGATTCATATGTGCATTGCGTAATACCCGGCATACATACCAACTCCACAGCTCCAGCTCCAACTACCCGGGATCCAATCAAACTTAGTGGTACATTACATTTCCTAGAAGGGGCAAAGGTAAATATGAGAGTTTTCCTAAAAAAGACAGAGGGACATAATATTAAAAATCAAAATTATAAATACTACGGAACACAAAATCATGATTCCCGGTTGAGAATTAATGTAACGACGCGCCCCTGAACATTTTGCGCCCCTGAACGTTTTGCGTCCAGTGCAAGAATTGCAAGCATTGGTTCGTTTCGCATTTAACTTTTATAAACATCCAGCGCAGCGAAACATGCCGACTGGCGAGATTTGACATAGGTTAATCATAGTGAAAATTGTCCGTAAGCAACTTCATTATCACTTCTACGCACCACCTGTGTTCATGATGAACAGACAGCGAATAAACGCAAAATTATGGATTAATGATGTCAAAATATAGCTTACACATGTATGTGTACCAATGCTCAACTAATGTAGACGTTTTTTTATTAAAACATGCAGATGGTGTGGTTTTTATTGATAATATGACGCACAAATGAGCAGATTCGTGTCCGCTACCGCAATATCCCCATCGGTGCTCTACACGAAACAAGAGGCCCAAGGGGCCTGTGCAATTTTTGTCCAAATTGTTGGTGGGTGGTTTAGCAGTCTGTTAAATGAGTTTGTGGACATTTTTGCAAGTGCAATATGGCCGCCAAACACACTACATTTTGATTGGCCCATGTTTTTTTGATGGATCAACTTCCCTTGGACAAATTTCGGCCTGATGCCTTCAGCGGTTCTGGAGGAGTAATTTCTGTGAAAACCAGGTCATCCAAGATGGTCGCCGAACCATTTGGTCAATCAAGTCCTCTTGAAAAAAATTGGCTTAACTCTTGGCCTGCCTAGATCTGCCTAGATGAAGATTCCCCAAGTGGTTTCGGAGAAGATTTTTAAAGACATTTCCTGAAATTGGCAGAAATCCAAAATGGCCGCTGGGCAAATTGGCCGATCAGGTTTATTTGAACAAACTTGGATCCTTATGCCCTAAGGATGCATCCTGCCAAATATAATTGAAATCGGCCTGGTACTTCTTGAGAAGACATTTTAAATTTCCCATTGCTTTAGCATGGGAGCTTTTGGCGGTAAAATGATCCAAGATGGCTGCCAAACCATTTAGCCGACAGTTTCGAAAATTGCAAATTTGAGATCAGAATACCCAAAAACATAAATAAAACAAATTTCGGCCTCAAAATCCATCAAATAAAAAAATCCAATATGGCTGCCAAACACACTATATTTTGATTGGTCCACTGCGGCCATGTTTTTTGGCGAATCAACTTCTCTTGAACAAACATTAATCGCCCTTAGTTGCTAATTATATAATACAAATTTTGGCCTGATCGCTTCAGCGGTTCTTGGGAAGAAGTCGTTTTTGTGAAAACTAGGTCATCCAAGATGTCCGCTGAACCATTTGGTCAATCAAGTTCCCTTGAACAAATTTGATTCAGCGCTTACCCTAGATCATATTTCGTGAGTTTTGAATTGATCGCTCAAATGGTTTGGGAGGAGAAGATTTTTAGACATTTCTAAAATTCAGCCAAAATCCAAGATGGTCGCCGGCCAAATTGGCCGATCGGGTTCGTTTGAACAAACTTGAATCTCCATGGCGTAAGAATGCTTCACGCCAAATATAATTGAAAGCCCAGTAGTTCTCGAGAAGATATTTTAAATTTCCCATTGCTTTAGTATGGGAGCTTTTGGCGAGAAAATGATCCAAGATGGCCGCCAAACCGTTTATCCGACAGATTCGAAAATTTCAAATTTGACATAAGAATAGCCAAAAACCTATATAAAACCAATTTCGGCCTCAAAATCCATCAAATAAGAAAATCCAATATGGCCGCCAAACATGTTATATTTTGATTGGTCCACGGTGGCCATGTTTTTTGACGGATCAACTTCTCTTGAACAAACTTTACTGGCCCTTAGTCCCTAATCATATCTGCCAAATTTTGGCCTGATCCCTTCAGCGGTTCTGGAGAAGTTATTTTCGCTAAAACTAGGTCAACCAAGATGGCCGCCAAACTATTTGCCCAATTAAGTTCGCTTGAACAATTTGGTTGAGCTCATGCCCTAGATCATATTTCATGAGGTTTCCTTCAATCCCTCAAACGGTTTCGGAGAAGATTTTTAGACGTTTCTAAAAATCAGCCAAAATCCAAGATGGCCACCGGCCTAATTGGCCGATCAGCTTCATTTGAACAAACCTGGATCCCTATGCCCTAAGGATGGTTCTTGCCATATATAACTGAAATTGGCCCAGCTGTTCTTGAGAAGAAGTCGTTTAAAGGAAATGTTGACGGACGGATGGACGACGGACACACAACGGACGGTCGCCACGACATAAGCTCACTTGGCCTTTTAGGCCAGGTGAGCTAAAAAGACTAGTTCAGGGCTAGTTATGAAATACTATGCGGTAACATGTACCATTATCTCATTGGCATTTTGCGGAAATAAAACGCCCGTAGTGATTTAATGATTTTCTTTTTGTGACATTCGGTAGCTTTCAGATTCACTATATTGCAATGTAATGTAGCCGAGTATAACACATTGTTGTTGCCTCACTCGGGAACCAGGTCGAGGAAATGAGCAATCGTGGCCCCCCCCCCCCCCCACCCCCCTCTACGTAGCAATAACATAGCTAGATGATAAATAGTGCCTTAATAAACCCATGAAAGTTAACATTATAAATAGTCAGGGAGCTAATTTCACTATATTTCATGAACCAGACATTGTTTGTTTTATTAATTTAAAAGTCAAAGTGGGCGTTAAGATATTGCTTTATTGATTCTAAAAGCGGCACCGCGAATACGTGTACATTTTGCATTCCGCCATTGTTGATCGTGAGTCGCTCAGAGACTGGTTAAAATAAATCACGTCATCAATTCGTTATGAATGACAACGAGTCACGTGATCAAAATTTTACTACGATAGTAATTTTCATTCATTCATAATGATGTCAGATGTCCAGCAAGCCAATCAAATTACGGCTACGCTTTTCTGAGAATCTACGACTGTGCATAATTATCGATCGGTGAGACAGTCGCGCGAAGCATTTGTCATTAGTGGTGAAATTCGGCAGTGAATAAGTAACCGGGTTCATTTTGTTCTGTAAGAATGGAATGTTTACGTGACCAGGCAGCTGTATCGGAACTGATAATGCGACATACTGCCAATTATTCAACATTGAATGATGCCTCCACCTAAAATCATGACAGGAATTTCGCGAAAATTTACGGTACCCTGGCAAAATATAATTGCATAATGTGTGTATGCCGGAGTAATCGGTTGACCTTGGTCGACTCACATAATGTCGCTATACCAACGCGGCGTAATTATGAACGCGTTTCACGTTATCAGATTTCAAACGACTTGTCTAGCCAATATCATAAATGCGTTGTGTAATAAGTTCTGACGCGTTGTCAAACTGTTTCCAACCTATTTGTTTTACTTTCACACCGCGTTTTTTTACCGTTCACAACGGGAAAGTGATGCATCCATTATCTTAAAATAGACCCGCTATGTACGCGTCATGCACGCGTTGCAGACACATTTTATGTTAACTTAACTCTTGTACTGTATCTAAAATATGTTACAGTCATGTACTTACTTATTTACAGCTAAATAGTCAACAACCCATTTTTTGATGAGGTATAAATGGCAGTCTGATAATCTGGAGTGTATTCTCAAGTTTGGATGCCTGAAAGACAATTCATGTAATAAGCACTGTAAATCAGCAGAATGATTATTATTACTCACAGTATTGGAACATCAAGAGATTCATTAACTCTTTTACGCCTTTAATCCTCAAATTAATGTCGATTTTCTCATAGAAAATGTCCATGTACAGAACAAGAGATTAGTTTTTCAATTTTCTTTTATCGGTTATCAAGTGGCAAGCCAGACCGAGTCTTTGGCTGGCTTGAGTGTCAAGCGGCTAATGGTCAAGCCAACCAATATTGACCTCTACAACAATTTGAGAACTCATTATTTGTAGGCCAAGAAAGGACTATTTTTGCAATTTTACCATGGTAATGACTGGCTCGCTTATCGAGCCAGTCATTCCATTTGGAAAGTTGCACAAATTGCTTTCTCTTGGCCCACAAAGGGACATTTATTTAAGCAGAAATTATGATTTCAATGACCAATCTGGACAAGTAATGGTCCGAATTTTACGTGAATTTTGACAAACCTCACACCCTTAACCTACTAGTGACACAAATACATGTACATGTACTTTGGGATTGGCAGCTGTCTAAGTGCTGTGAAATAAATTACATGCCAGACATGATTCGTTGTGATTTTGTGATATACTTTTGAAAGTCACGCTGACTTTGATAGATGACACATCGCAAATTTTAGTCTGTAATGTACACATATAGTAATCCTTATGACTATAGATTGAAGAGGACTGAGATTACATGGCCATTCCAGAGATATATGCATAATTACAGGTTGGTTTTAAAAAAAGTAAGAAATAAATGTTCCACAAGCCCATTTCTTGCCTAAGTTACTTAAACTAGATGCACTTAGACAGAAAAATTTAATGGATTGATTGTTTACATCATTTGCCCTAAGCCCTTGAATTTCGGATCATCGTCAATTTCTAAAGGTTTCTTCCTCAGATCTAGTTAGCCATGTTAGTTCAATCAACCTATTAAGTTTGAAAGCGATCCGATTAATGGTAGCACAGTTATCATCCAGAAATAAATTTTGGATGGTCACTGGTAGCTGGTAGCCATTTTGCACTTCAGATCATTGTTGACTTCGATACCTTTCATCCCCAGATGTAGTCCAAACAACCCATTAAGTTTCAAAGCGATCCGATAGACAGTAGTGATGATATCCCCCAGAAACGACTCTGATTGGCCGTCCGGCCCATGCCATTCAATTCATAATGCCATTTTGAGTGTCTCGAAACATGGCCTAATGACCACAATATAGGAAACCTACTATGGCAGCTATCTTATTGTTATGTTGTCAAAATAAAGTCAAAGAATAGCGGTACAGTATTATTTAACCCTTTATCCCTAAAATTTGTTCAAGAAAATTTGAATTTTCTCATTGAAAATGTCCAATTGCAGACCAGCAAAAGAATGTTTTTGAAAATTTATCACTGGAATAACCGGCTCGGGTATCGATCCAGTCATTACAGTGATACAATTTCAAAAATATTTTTCACTTGGTCTGTAAATGGACGTTTATTAAGACCACTGCAAAAGCGGTTTTTGTCTAGCTTGAATGTTAAAGGGTTAAAACCAAATTAACAATTCTTGGGAATACAAACAAAACAAAAAGATGAAGTAAGAACGAACAAAAACAAAACTTTGAGCCAATCCTATGATTACAGAATACATGTATGTAGTATTATCTCATTTTTGTTGAATTTTTTTTTGTTGCTTTGTCTGCTTTGTTTCTGTTCCCAGGAAATATTAAATCAGTTCTTAGCTGTTCTGTACAGTCATATAACTGCAGTAACACATCAACCTACAGTACTGCTCATCAATAAGTTAACATGTTTCCATAACAAAAACATGAGTCTTTGTTTTTGAAACATGATAAGTTATTTCTTAGCTGTACTGTTTTCAACATGTATCTATTTCCTGACAAACCTATCATACATTCAAATTGTTGAATATTTTCAATGCTCCATGATCTGTTTTCAAAATTAAAAAAAGAAAGTTTTAGTATATTTCTTCAGCCACTAACCGTCAAGAAAATTACAACTTTTGCTATGCGTAAGTAGTAAATATCCACATGCAGGCCATGGGAAGAATATATTTGAAAAATTACCACTGGAATGACTGGCTCAGCTACCAAGCCAGTAATTTCAGTCATAAATTTTCAAAAATAGTATTCTCAAGGCCTGTACACAGGTATTTACTACTTAGTAAAGGTTTGCATTTATTTTACTGTTAAAGGGTGAATAAGTATATATAAAACAAACAAATAAATGAAATATAAAGATATTTCAAAGCCACAGTCAACAGGAGAGGTAACTAAAATGTTATATATTCAAGCATACCGTTTTAGAAATGACTTCCTAAAATGAAGTGTATCTTCTAAATCAGCCTCGGAACACATTAGCAAAAGACGATTTCCCTTCTCACCAAATCCAACAATGTCACGTTCTGTAAGATAACACAAGACTAACATAGCTTTTGAAATTCATGTGTAACTTAAGAAATGATACGCTTCCAATATATTTTGTTGAATATTTTGACAACAATTTGTCTGTGAGCCATTATAAAAATGACTATCAGTTAACCCTTACCACTCTGGTGTCAAAATTTAAAATTTTCAAATTATATCAAAGATGAACTGGTGTTCATTTTTCAACAAATTTGTTGGAAGATGGTGTTGTTGCAGACATCAACATCGTCCAGCAAAATTGTTGAAAAATGTACACCAGTTTCTGTGCTATTGATACAATAAGACACAAGAATATTAACATCAGAGTGGTAAGGGTTAAACCGTTTTCCAAACATCCAAAAGATTTCATTTCAGTTTTAAAAGCCAATTTTCTGAAATCTAAGATAACTGACAACAATATTAGCCATGTTTGATTGAAATCAGATTAGCGGTTAATAGGAAGTCGTCTCTTAAACTGTACCACTCTAATGTCAAAAATTGTAATTTTTCAAATTAAAATAAAGGATAAAACATAAACTAGCGTTCATTTTTCAACAAATTTGATGGACAGCAACATCGTCCACCAAAATTGTTGGAAAATGTACACCAAATTCTTTTCTATTGACACAGTAAAAGATAGAATATTGATATGAGAGGGCTAATGGTTAAATAATTTCACAGATATTTTCGCAAATCCAACATCAACACCACAAAGATAGAGAATAAAATGTATTTAAATAACTTCTAAAGTCTATGTATGATACAATGGTAGTTTCAGTAAATTTCTTGGGAATCAGTCTAGTGGTTAATAATGAGAAATCAGCTCCAATCTATTAAATCATTTCCTGGAGAGTTTTAGAAATTCTAAATGTTTGCTGAATCAAAAAAGCATCCGCTTTTGTTTCTACGAGAATTCTTAATACTTACCAGATGTACTATTATGATAATGTCTATTATCTAGTCTAACTCAAAATAAACAATTAAAACTCCGCACTCTCCTGGTCCTGCCCCTACTGTGTCAGGGAATACCATAGCCGCAGGTACCGAGTCAATTCCCAATCACAGTCAGATTCGTCTTATGTTTGCCTTGGCAAACTGCGAAAGCAGCTCAGCCTCACCTCAGCGGGGCGGCTGAGGCAGGGCCATAGTACATCTGGTAAGTATTAAGAATTCTCGTAGAAACAAAAGCGGATGCTTTTTTGATTCTACTTCGAATAATACTTACCAGATGTACTATTATGATAAACTCCGGATTTCGACAGCCAGAAAATGCCGGTGGGAGGAGGTGAGGCTCGAACCAGCACTCATCTACCATCCAACAGAGAAGGTTGTGAAGAGACTAGAACCCTGGCATACGCTTGGGTTCTGCTATCTGACTCATAGAGTGCTAAACTTCCATGGTCTAGACCGCGCTCCCCCCCCCCTCTTTTGTCCGCACAAAATTCAGAGGGCTGTCACTGGGGATGCAACACCCACCAGACCCGTGTCAGCCCCAAGTCTCAGCTAGGGCAGTCCAGTAGAGTGCAAAGAAGCTACTACAACTTCTAACTTTGAAAAAATATCAGTATATCGACTAGATTTTCAAATTGGAATGAGTCTAATGTCTGGTTGACAGGATAAGAATACTCTTGTACCAGACTATTTACCTAAGCAGTCTGGTATTTCGACTGTAAGTAAATATATTTATAGTCACTTAATTAATGTAAACACTCACCATTTTTGAGTGCTTGATCTTTTCTTGATCATCACAGGAGCTCGGCCCAATCCACGGTCGTACTCAGTCATGTGCATAGCGTTTGTTCAGTGTAGGCGGAAGACTTTAGTGATGTGTGCGAAGTAGTGGTTGGACGTGGCTTAGTTTAGGTTTGACAGATTGGCGACGGCTACCGGATTAAGTGAGCTGGAGATGTCGCGAAGGTAGAAATCAGTGAATGACGACTCGGCATGCCATTGTGCTATAGACATCACCTCCTCTAATGAGACACCCTTATAAAGGGCCGATGATGCTGCTAGTGCTCGGACCTGATGGGCATTCGCATGTTCAATTTACTTTCCTGTAGCGATTTTGTGTGACATCTTAATAGCGTCAACTATCCAACGAGAAATAGTATCTTTCGAGGCACGTAAATGGGGAGCTTTGAAACATAACCACAGAGATTTCGGGTCGTCCCTCCACTCATTAGTACGTTTCTTATACATTTTAAGACATCTGACAGGACACCAAACAGAAGAGTTTGGGTCATGTCTAGTTAAACTTGGCAAATTGATCGGCTGTCCTGGATATTTAAGTGACTGATTCTTTGACAGGAAACAAAGACGTGGAAGTAGTCGTAAACCTTCACCCGTGACGACAAAACGGTCTTGTTCGGTAGAAAGCGCATGAATTTCGCTTCTCCTTCTCGCCGACGCTGCTGCAACCAAGAAAACTGATTTAATAGTTAACAGTTTAATATCAATAGATCTAATCAGTTCAAAAGGAGCTTGTCCTAAAACCTGTAGAACAAGATATAGATTCCATGATGGGATAGGAATTGGCTGTCTAGGTCGCAGATTGCTCATTCCTTTGATAATTTCATTCAAGGTGTCATTCTCCACTCCTTCAACAGTGAGACTGGGAATGACTGAAGCTAATGCAGACTTATATGCTGCTAGGGTAGAAGGTACAAGTTTGTCAACTTCGTATAAATGACAGATAAAATCTGCTACGTGTTGAACAGATGCAGAAAAGGGATTAATATCTCCTCTCTCACACCACTGTGCAAATTTGTTGATTCTATAATTATATGTCTTTGTGGTTGAAACTCTTCTGGCTGAAGCAACAAACTTCGCTGCTTGCTCAGAAAAGCCACCCTCAATTGCACGCTGCTTGACAACATCTATGCAGTCAATTTGAACATTTCCGGTCTGTCGTGGAGGTACAGACCCTTGTTCTGAGAGATTAGATCTCTGGCGTCTGGCAGAGAGACTGGATTGCAGACCAGAAGGTCCAGCAGATCCGTAAACCATGATCGGCCTGGCCAATACGGGGCGATCAGTAGTACCTGGCACTCCCCCTCTCTTATTTTTGCCAGAACTTTCGGGATGAGAATTGTTGGAGGGTACGCATACGCGTACATCCACGCGTACATCCCCTCCCAACTTATTGCCAGTAGTGCGTCTACTGCTAAGGCTAGCGGGTCCGGGATCGGTGACACGTAAGTGACCATCTTTGCGTTTTGATTCATCGCAAACAGGTCGACATTTGGCTTGCCCCATTGTTTGAATAGAACCTCCGCTACCGATTGGTTGAGCTGCCATTCCGTCGGACGACAAACCGTCCTTCGACTGAGAGCATCCGCTAGGATGTTCAATCTTCCTGGAATGTGTGCTGCCCGAAGAATAATATTCTTCTCTTGGCACGACAGCAGAAGGTTCCAAACCATCATACACAACTCTGGTGATCTCGTCCCGCCCTGGCGGTTCAAATAAGACACCACTGTCGAGTTGTCTGTCCTTATTAGGACAACTTTGCCTTGAATCAGGCTCTCGAACTTCCGAAGTGCTAATACCACCGCTAGTAGTTCGAGCACATTGATATGTTTCTGCGCATTGGTCCGATCCCATTCCCCTGACACTGACTGATTGTCCAATACCGCTCCCCAACCCGTCAACGATGCATCCGTAAAGATGGACATCTGAGGTTGAGGAGGTTGTAGCGGAACACCTCGCAGGAGATTCTGTTCGGATAACCACCACTGAAGGTGGAATATCAACGGTTCTTTGACTGGAATCCTCAGAGATAACGGATCCGTTTTCTGAGACCAGAATGACATTAGATACATCTGAATTGGCCTGCGCCCGAGTGCCGCATATGGAACCACCCTCTCCAGAGATACTAGTAACCCCAGTATCCTGAGAAACTGGCACGTCGTCAGATAGGCTCCTAGAGAAACCGACTCCAAAACTGCAATCAGGCTTTTGACTCTGCTCTCCGCCGGAAAAGCTACGCCGTCCCTGAGATTGAAAAAGATTCCCAGATAGACAAACTTCTGGGATGGAGTCAGTTCTGATTTCTCTAGATTTACAATCCAACCTAGATCCTTTAATAAGGCTAGGACTACCTGCAGATTGCTGCGCAGAGTGACTGGATTCCCCGCCTTCAGCAGCCAGTCGTCTATGTACGTGTGAACAGCTATGTTTCTCCTGCGAAGTAAAGAAGTCATGGCGAGAACCACCTTGGTGAAGACCCTCGGAGCTGTGGTCAGGCCGAGCGGGAGAGCATTGAATTCCCAAACATTGTCTTGGAATGCAAAGCGAAGGTACTTCTGAAAAGGAATTGACATTGGAATATGAAAATATGCATCCTTCAGATCTATCGACACTCCCCACATGCCTTTCCTCAGCCCTGTCATTACTGCTGCAACCGTCTCCATCTGAAATTTGGGAGAAAGAATAAACTTGTTCAACGGTTTGAGATTGAGAATTGGTCTCCATCCTCCGGTATGCTTCGGAACGAGGAACATGATCGAATAGAAGCCCAGAGAAGACTGATCCTTGACTAAATGAATGGCTTTCTTCTGATGAAGAGATTGTATTTCTGACCGAATGGCGTCTAGACGATCTGATTCCCTTGGAACAGGAGTCCATATTGGAGTCGAGGTTAACGGAACTAACGATTGATGGATGAGCCAGTCCGGATCGTAGCCGTTTCTTATCCACTGACAAACTAAACAGTCGCGCACGACCTGTTCCCATTGGTTTAGGAATAGCTGAAGTCTGCCTCCGACGGAAGGAATCTGCACACAATTGTCGGTCAAGATTAGCCGATAAGACGCTAAATCGCTTGGGTGAAGATTCTCAACTCCATCTGTCTCTGAAGCCATCGGTAGTGGTTCCGCCGGAAACCCGTCAGGAACGAGCCCCACGGCCGCCCCGCGGCTTCTTGTGGTACGACGGTCCGGAACCGCCGCCACGGCTATCCTTACGGTAGCCGCCTCGGCCCAAACCGCCACCCTTCCTGTCTTCCTCATACGGCCTCTTACTAGAGGACTTGTATGAGGACGAACGGCCAGGTCCTTGCGATCCGGATCACCTATGGGCATCACGGCCAGAAGGACGGAAGGGCGATCTAGGACGCTGCCTCTGCTGCTCCTGTCTATGCTGACGGTAGGACTGTTGCGGCTGAGTCCTCTTAGTCGACTTCCACGACTTGCCGACCACTTCTTGCTCCGCCACCATTGACGCAACCTTGGAGAGCGCTTGTCGTGCCGAGCCGTCGAATAAGCCTGGACCAATGAAGGGCGCAGAAGATAATGCAGCCCTCATTTCCGGTCCTGGTTCTACACAATCGAGAACCATTCTCCGTCGCTCTGCCAACGTTCTAGTGATTACCCTGGCCAGGCAATCCTGAGACAGGCGCATGGTGTCCCGAATAACTCCGGGAGCAGCCTCTGGCACCTGTCCGCCTTCCGCCGTGCAGTCCAGCATACCCTGCAAGACGGTACACCCGTGCGACAGCGCAGCCATGGCTGCCCTGGCCGCATCCTCAATGAGCGTAAGCTCATTGAACGGGTCTTTGTTGGTCTGCGAAACCAAAGGACGTGACCGCCCCTTAGCCTTCCCAGCCAACGGCCTATTCAGCGCCTCTCGTTCCGCAACGGAAAGCCGTGGAACCCGGGCATACTGATGATAGGCCAACTCCGGAAAACGGACCCTACTCCTTATCCCATTCGGGGCCTTTGGTAATGCATAGTCTGGCTGAACCAGACGGTATGCCGCAACTTCCAACATGTCAGAAGTCTGCGTATCCAATGGGAGTGTCGGCATGGCAGAGCCACTTGACAGAGCGCTAGCCGCACGCTCTGACATCCGTTCCATCGCCGGATCGTGCTGAGATCCTAGATCAGATGCCAACCCGAGACGATTGGTCATCCATCCAAGGACCTGCACCCATTCAGCTTCGGTGCAGAAAACGGACTCGTCCATCAAAGAACTGCCGTTCTCATCCTCCCTCTCTCCCTTAGATGAGAGGGCCACCGACGATCCATGCTGGGCACTACGATACGCATCTCTGCCAGGACAGAGCGTATCCATAACGCGACTACCGGCGGCACCGGTGTCTAACGAATCGCAAGACACGGATTCCCCGCAATCCATCGGCTCCCGCACGGGATCCGGGACTACGACCGCCTTAACTACGGCTGGTACCGTCACTCCGATAGGAGCCGCACCTAACGCCGCCGGGATACCAGCAGGAACCGCAAAACACGGCTCCGCCGGCATTTCCGGTTGCACAAATAGCGGATGGAATATGCCCGAAGGAACGTCGACATCACCATCCGCCTGGCAAACCCGTACAAATCCCGAGGGCGACCCCTGGGACGTACTAGGCCTTGCCGTCATCGAAAGATCCGGCATGCCGGAATCCTCCATTAGCAGCAGATCTTCCTCCTCTACCGTCGGCTCTTGAGCCAAGGACAGAGAAGGGGCAGGTGCATGACCCTCAGCAGAACTAGCCGGACCACCTAATGGTTGTCCTGCACCAGCTTGCCTCACCGGGACCGTGGACTGCAACGAGTCAAACATCGCCTTGAACTGGGCCGCCCATACGCCCAGCGCTGAATCCATTCGTTCATTCAGACGACCTTCAAGTCCCATAAGAGACGCCTGCTGCAACTTCGCTGCCTTGTCCTTCGCGATCCTCTCCAGCCTCGCACGTCGATCCCTGTCAAAATCTGCCACCATTGCCGACGACCACTTCACGCACACATCACAAGGGCTGCTGACCTTACACTGAGCGCACGCCACACAGTGATGTCCCAAGTACTTCCGCTTCATGAACCTGTTGCACTTCTGGCACAACGTGTCCGGATTCTTAGGCTTCTGCGAACACAGAGAAAAATTAAAACGCTGCACATGACAAATGATGACGAGCAATACGCACAATCGACTTGATAGTTAAGATTTCTTAAACACATTAACTTTCTCTTAAATTAATGATAATCAAGTTCTTAGGCAGGAAATATTTGAAACTTTTTTGAGTGAAAATTTTTTAAAACACACAACTCAGCCTTTAACTAGCGTTAAATAACCAAGGCAACATCGCCGATCGCTACAAACACCCTCGACAACGAAGCGAAAGCTAAAATTGGCGATAAACAGAGTGCATAGACACACCAAGGCAAGAACGACATAATACATGGGCGCCGCCATCTTGGCCAAGGGCGCATCCATCTTTAGAGGAACCGAGTCGCAAGAGAAAATTAACCGAGTACCCGAATTAAACTAAAAGTTAACGGGTACAGAAGCGACTCCAACAATGGCTAACATTTTAAAACAATGTGCCAATTTAAGGAAATTTCAAACAGTCATTATGGCACGAATGTATAAATTCTAGATTGATACAACCTGCCCCTGTGATGATTTCCCCAGTTCCTCCATGAAGCCACCGATGTAAATCCTTTCAACAACCGATAACCGCTTAAATTAACGAAAATTTGAGCACACTAAAATTGCGACTTGACAAAAACGCAAAATAGACGAATCTGACTGTGATTGGGAATTGACTCGGTACCTGCGGCTATGGTATTCCCGGACACAGTAGGGGCAGGACCAGGAGAGTGCGGAGTTTTAATTGTTTATTTTGAGCTAGACTAGATAATAGACATTATCATAATAGTACATCTGGTAAGTATTATTCGAAGTAGAAAACATTTACCCATAATATTTCTGTTAAGCCTTTCAGCGACAGGTTCTTTTCAAACTAATTTCAAAATATTCAACAGCTTTCCTGCATATAGGTGTCTTGACACTGTGACACTGAAATTTCAAAGCTCTTAACACTTTAACCCTCAAATTTGTTCAAGAAAATTTCAATTTTCACATAGAAAATGCCAATTTGCAGGTCCCGAGAAGGTTATACAAAATTTACCACTAGAATGACTGGATCAGTTATCGAAAAAAAACCCAGATAGTAAAATAAACCGATGCAGCTCATTCAGGATCAACAACGTGGCATTTGATCAAAAAGATGTGGAAATATTACTACTTCATTGATAACATCTATAGTAGTGAATTTCCAATGCAGAACAATTTGTTAGCAACTAATCAGATCATCAGAACCTTATATGGAATGACATGAATATTGTTTATTACACAACCTATATATATTAGCCAATGAAAGGCTGCATTTCTACCATGTGACGATCCAAGAAAGTGTTATTGGGCTCTAAAAAGTGTTATTGGACCCTGTCTAAACGTGTTATTGGTCTCACGTGGCTACATGTATTTGTTACATCCTACGCATATTATGTCACCGTCGTTTATGACATCATTTGCAGACATCACGTCAAGAATGTATTACGTCACGCAAACATTACGTCATAATAGTTTTAACATCATTGTGTTATTACATCAGTAATGATCACAAACTTGTTTCATTCGTGCTGTATATTTGATAAATTCAATAAACATGCTGCATCATTTATTTTCTTCTTTTTTTCACTATATACAGGTAGGTGTATAGTAAATAGATTATTTAACATTTCCGAGTACAATATGGATTTTTAATGTACATACTCATCCACGGTGTGTTTAAAAATCTGTATTGAACTTGGGGTCTCGTCCAATACTGATTTTTAAACACAACGTAGACTCGTACAATAAAAATCCATATTGTAATCTGAAGTGTTTACCCTTTAATGGTCAAGCCGGTCAAAACCAGCCTCTATAGTGGTCATGAGGAATGTTCATTTGCAGGCAAAGAGATTATTTTTGAAAATTTACTACCGGAATGTCTGCCTCGACAACCGATAAAAATCAGTATTGGATGAGACGCCGAGTTTACAGGAATGACTGGCTTAGGTTACCGAGCCAGTCATTTAAGTTGGAAATTTTCAAAGATGGTCTTCTCTTGACCTGCAAATGGACATTTCTCAGGATCACTGCAAAGGTCATTTTAGGTGCCCTGACCATTAAATGGCTAAGTTGACACAAATAGGGATAACACGCCTATTAGGTCAAAGAAAATTTGGACATCCGAATTCAACATACCAATTTGTTTTTTGACCTTCACACCAGGAGCAGCGACTGTCTTAAATGACTCTGATACGGATGACATCAAGGCTGTCACTGTTGCATCATATGTACGGTGGACATCAGCAATACGCTGGATAGGAATGTCCGAGATTAGGTCACAGCTGATCACCAAAATATCCGACTAAAAAGATGAAAATATGTCAAATTTAATTGTGGCGATAAAAGATCAAGTAGAAATGTCTAAAGTAATCAAACGCACATTTTATGGGATTTATCAGTACCGATATACATGTATACATGTAAGAATCAGTAGAAAACCTCTCCATCTCGAAACACTGGTACAGACAGGCATCTTTATTTAAAGTCAATAAAATTGTTGAAAACATTGAAAATAAATTGACTGGAAGTCAATACTACTTAATATGCTGAAAACCGCAATAAATTTCAGTCAAATTAATTTAAAAAATTTAAGATAATACTTTCTGCATAATTATAGAAAATGTGATATATCTTGACTGAGGGATTTACTGCATTATATGTGGCCAATACACATATGATGATTTCATAGATTTCAGCTGATGATTCCATAGATTTCAGTATTTTGGTTAGGCCTTCATTTGGATTGGAGCTGACATCGATGTTAGCTATCTGCTCACCGAGGGCCTTTTTGTATGACATTTGAGTGTCAGTGTCGCTGATGTGCTTGGGTAGGTTGTAGGTGACTCTACCCTCTTACCTGGTATGGTGTTTATATATTAAATAGAGATCAATCATCTAAAGGCGTGTAATGACTGGCTTATGGTCAGAATTGATGTCTGTGCCTCCATAGGAACGAACATTCCGAAGTACATGTAGGGGTGTTGCTTCTGTCTTGCATAGTATGAAGTCTATTTGGTTAAAAACAGCTGTTGTAGCCTTAGATCCTTTTGGGGTTTTGCGATCAGCAATGTGTCCAGTCCATGTTGTCCGGTGACGGCATGGGTGTTTGAAAGCCGTATTTGTGGCAAATAGGCCATCGGAACAGTTGAGGAATGCCACCAGTGCATCTCCATTGCTGTTGCACGTGCCCTCTCCATACAATCCCATGTATAAGCCAAGTCCTGAACTTTTGTCTGCAATTCCAAGTTTACCCAGCTTGGAGTTGAAATCTCCACACACAAACAGTTGCAATCTAGCTGGGATTGTAGTGGCAGAGCCCAGTTCTGCATAGGAATATAATAATGCTGGATTCTCTTTGCCTTTTTTCGGTAGTTGGGCCATGTGTTGACAATGCGACATTTAGTGGTGGTGTGTTTTCGCGTAGGTATAGCCAGGTCGATGAATGCAACACGATCACTGACGTATTCAAAATTAATGACATGGTCCAAGACCCTTGGTCAGATTACGAAGACTAAACCCCGGTACTATGTGGCCTGTTTTTGCAACATGAGCACTAGCTTATGGCCTGTCTGTAGTTGCTGCTCTGAGGGTTTAGGTACTTTAGTCTCTAGAATACATGTAATATCGATGTCATAGTATTCACAGTCTGCACCTAAGGTTTGCCTCTTTCATGTTGAACTCAGACCATGTACATTCCATGTACCTATGGTAAGCTCTTGGGAAGATTACGTCGTCCGAGGATGTCGAGCACAGTTTCTTGTTTGAAGAAGGTTAGATATAATCACAGAGTTGCCTCTGTATGTGGATGTCAGCCCACAATCCTTGCTGACTAAAGTAAATCTGTCAGCAGAGCAGAAAGCGTTACGGCTGCGTATTTATCAAAGTGGCCAAAGTGAAGAGTGCACCAAACTACGCTGGGAGCGCAATAACATTCTGCGCCACATTAGCGAATGCTTAAAAGATCTTGCTATTCAACAAGCACTCTCTAGTAGATGAAATCACTGCCGCGGATGACTGTCACAAGATGTTTCGGGCAGCCTAGGTGAGCCCTGAGTTACCAACTACACACCACCCCTCACTGTACACAACTCTGAAGGACACTTTATCGGGACTGACCAGATAAAAGCCGAGGCGATTCGACAATGGTTCAGGCCAGACCCCAGGCCATTAATAACATCAATTAAAACTTCAGAAGTTGAGAAGGCCTTTAAAGCCCTGAAAAATGGACGTAGATCTAGACCTGATGGCATGAGCAATGAACTATTCATATATGTAAGTGACATTATCTCAAAACGGTACCGATCATGTAGGCTTGCGCAATTTTTCAATTTAATCGTGTTATTTTCGAATTATTTTGAAAATCACAATTTTTACGATGTAATTTAAACGAAATCTAGGATTTCTTTTTTCACGAGAGAGTTGATACTTACCTCCCTAATACTTTTGATATTGCTAAATATTGGCTTTCACTCAATAAACACTCAGATTAAAACAGTTAGGTGCCCCTACTGGGCAGGGAGTCAGAGCGTAGTCTGGCGGATGCCAGCCCCACCACCGCGCATGCGCAGACTAGCACTTCCTCTGACTAGATTATTGGCTGACACACATGCAACTATTAAGAGCCTGAAGACCGAGCCTCTGTGGGGTGGAGAGGCCGGGTCCGTATCTAGGGAGGTAAGTATCAACTCTCTCGTGAAAAAAGAAATCCTAGATTTCGTTTATTTCACTTCAAGAGTATACTTACCTCCCTAATACTTTTGATATTGCCAGAATTCGAAAGTGAATCTGGCGGGAGGGAGGCGAGGTCAAAAGACCAGCTCATCCCTATACGCTTTTCTGCGTTTAAGGCACTTAAACTTCTGAAACTGTACGAAAAACAGTCAGGATTTGACTAACCATCGGATAACACCACCGATGTATGAGAGATGACCGAATGTCATATGCGCTCTCCCCCCCCTCCTTCCTGGGAGGAAGAGTCGACTGACCTCAATGTCCTATACGCTCTCTACGTACAAGTGCCATGTACTACAGGACAGAGACGAAAAAGCTCCATTTTCGTAACTCTCAACAATGAACCACACAAATACACAAACCATCACCATATTAATAACGGGTAACGTGACAATACAATCAACAATGGACAACACATGAACAAGACTGACCTTGTTGAAAAGGCTGCTGACATCATCTTCCCATTGGTGAAGACTGATGCAGGCCCAAAAAAGTGGGTGTTTCCATAAATTAATTGTGAAATATATAAGTAATGAGGAAAAAACCTCCTCAAAAAATATAAACCGAGTTATTTTTTCAAAATCGACAAGGCGAGAGGATTAGAGGTGTCACGGAGATAATGGTCTGTAAAACTTGACTCACAGTGCCACTGAGCCACCGACATAATATCATCCACAGGGACCCCATTAAATAGGGCAGTGGATGTCACTACGCCGCGGACACTGTGAGCCTTGGCCACGTCAACCTGCTTCCCGGTGGCGGATTTATGGCAAAACTGAATGCATTCTACAATCCACCTGGAAATGGTGTCCTTAGAAGCCCTGCCATGGGGTTCAATATATGACAACCATAACGCTGACTGATCGGTGCGCCACTCCGCCGTACGTTGCTTGTACCGGCAAAGCACCCGGACAGGACACCATGCTTTAGAATTAGGATCATATCTAGTTAAAGCAGGCAAAATAATAGGTTGACCTGGATATTTCAACGACTGATTTTTAGCCAAGAAATTAATCCTAGGTAGCAGCTTAAGGCCTTCCCCTGAAACCACAAAACGGTCATCCTCGGCTGATAAGGCATGAATTTCACTCCTACGCCTAGCCGAGGCCGCAGCAATTAAAAACACAGTCTTCAGTGTTAATAGTTTCATAGAAATGGAACTAAGTGGTTCAAAAGGCTTATCACCTAGTACTTGAAGCACTAGCGATAAACTCCAAGACGGAATCACCGGTGGATTCCTAGGTCTTAGATTGCCCATGTCTTTAATTAATACATTTAATGTATTTACTTCATCACTTCCCCTCTTAGCCAAGCAAGGAATAACAGACATTAATGCTGACTTATAACCAGCAATAGAGTTAGGCTTGAGGCTATAGGCATCATAGAGGTGACAGAGGAAATCAGCTACTACTTGAATAGATGAATCCATTGGATCAATACATCTTTTTGAGCACCATTCTGCAAATCTGTTGATTTTATAATTATATGCTCTGGAGGTTGACCCCCTCCTGGCTTTGGCCATAAACATGGCTGCTTGCTCAGAAAAGCCCTCCTTAATTCTAGATTCCTTGACAACATCCACGCAGTCAATCTGAACATTGACGGATTGTTGTGAAGGACCTTGCCCTGGAAGATAATATCGTCCATCAGAGGCAGAGGAACCGGATTGCAGACCAGAAGGTCCAGCAGATCCGTATACCATGATCGGCTTGGCCAATCCGGGGCGATCAGAAGCACTTGGCATTCCTCTTGTCTGATTTTCTGAAGAATTTTTGGAATCAGGATTGCTGGAGGGAATGCGTATGCATACATTCTCCCCCAGCTGATAGCTAACGCATCTGTTGCGAAAGCGCTTGGATCCGGAATCGGAGAGACGTACGTCGTCATCTTCGCATTCTTCTTCGTTGCGAACAAATCGATGTTGGGTTTCCCCCAATGGTCGAACAGACGATCCGCCACACATTGATTTAGTTGCCATTCCGTGGGTAAAACACTCATCCTTCGGCTCAATGAGTCTGCTAGCAGGTTTAACCTTCCCGGAATATGAACTGCTTTCAAGGTAATCTGGTGATCCAGACACCAACAAAGCAGTCTCCATGTCATCATACAGAGACTGGGCGACTTCGTTCCGCCCTGGCGGTTTATGTAAGTCACAACTGTTGAGTTGTCTGAACGAATAAGAACAATCTTGCCCTGAACTTTCTGTAAGAAATGTTCCAGGCCCAGGACTACTGCTCTTAGCTCCAGTAGATTTATATGTTCCTTTGACTGTTCCGGATTCCAAAGCCCTGATATCGTGGACTCTTCCAGGCAAGCCCCCCAGCCCTCCATCGATGCATCTGTATACACAGTCACCTGAGGGTGGGGAGGGGTCAGCATAACCCCCACCAAGAGATTCTCTGTGAGCAACCACCATTGCAGGTGGTGAATCAGAGGCGCCAACACTGACACGTTCGAGTCCAGCGAACCTGTACTCTGGGTCCATTGTGTCATGAGAAACAACTGGATCGGCCGCCTGCGTAAGGCGGCCTGAGGAATGACTGGTTCCAAAGAAACCATCAACCCCAGCATTCTCAAGTAAACCCGTGCCAGGACATGACAACTGTCGCACACTGACTGAATTAACGAGATGAGTTTTTGCACTCTCTCCTGAGTAGGATAAACATATCCCGTCTCCAGATCGAAGAACATTCCCAGGTAAACAAACTTCTGGGATGGAGTCAGCTCTGATTTCGGAAAATTTATCATCCAGCCCAAATCCGAGAGAGTTTTCAAAACAATCACCAGATTGGCCGATAAAGCTTCCTTGTCGTGTGCCTTTAACAGCCAGTCGTCTATGTACGTGTGGACTGCTATGCTTCTCCTGCGGAGGTATGCTGTGATCGCAAGAACCACACGGGTGAAAACCCGAGGAGCCGTGGAAATTCCGAAGGGCAACACCCTGAATTCCCACTGTCTGCCCTGGAATGCAAATCTCAGGAAGCGACAGAAACTCCCGTGGATGGGGATGTGGAAATAAGCGTCCTTCAAATCTATCGACGCCGTCCACATCCCCCTCTCCAACCCCGCCAACACCGAGCGCACCGTTTCCATCTTGAAACTGGGCGTCTCGATGAACTTGTTCAATGGCTTGAGGTTGAGAATCGGTCTCCACCCTCCGGTGCGTTTTGTTACTAAGAACAGGGTTGAATAGAAGCCCGGACACCTTTGTGCCGGCTGAATAGCTCCCTTTTGTACGAGGGAATCTATCTCCTCCTCGATACACAACCTTTGCTCTGGATCTCTCGGAATGGGAGTCCAGACTGGCACTAGAGACAGTCGCGACGGCGGGCCTGTCATCCACTCTGGATGATACCCGACGGAAAGCCATCGCAAGACTAAACGGTCCTGAGTTAACCGTTCCCACTCTTGCATGTGGTCGGCTAGCCGGCCTCCCACCGGTCCACCTAGGGACAGAGGTGGACACGAGGCATGCAAGAGCGGCACTGTCCCCGTCGCCATAAACACCGGAGTGGTTCTTACCGCGGTAACCGTCCCATCAGGACCGATAACCACG
The DNA here is from genome assembly GCA_034401795.1 of Chaetoderma sp. LZ-2023a. NCBI lineage: Eukaryota > Metazoa > Mollusca > Caudofoveata > Chaetodermatida > Chaetodermatidae > Chaetoderma > Chaetoderma sp. LZ-2023a. The sequence goes on along the minus strand of CM067369.1, from coordinate 176,687,163 downwards.
CCCAGATCCTCGCGCGCCCCGCCCCGCCCCGCGCGCACCTCGGTGCGCGGGCGGCTGCCTGGCTGACGGCGCCTGAGGAACCTGCGCCCCCCTCGCTGCTGGCCGAATCGCACGCGGCCGAGGCCGACGCTGCGACGGTGGCTGGCCTGTGACTTGGCCAGCACCACCTCGAGCCTGCAGGGGACGATACGCAGGGGCCGCGGCGCGAACGTTAGCACGACGCAGCACCTCAAACTGCTCGCGCAGCGCCCTCTGGTTATTCACCAGGGTGACCGTCTCCTGGAGGTGTCGACATCCCTCACCTCCAAAAAGACCAGGACCCGTCATAGGCGTACGCAGTAGCCTATTGTACAGGTCCTGAGACGGGCACAGATTGTCCAGGGCAAACGTGCGTCTTGCCCGGACACTCCTGGTCACCGCCCGAGTCATACAGTCCAGCGCCAGGTTAATACCATCCTGGATGGCTCGCTGGACCGTGACCGGACTTGGCTGGCGCGATGCGGATGCCGTTACTACCCCCTGTAACAGCTGGGAGACGTGGGACAGAGCGGCAATCGAAGCCCTCCCACTCTCCTCCGCATCACGCAACGCATGTATTCGCCGAACGCAACGCGTTCGAGCACAAGACCCCCGTGTCAGAACGGGAGCCTGGCCGCGCATCCTCACCCAAAGCCGCGCGGTCATCCACGCTGGGCTTGGGTACCACACCGTACCGCTGGTAATCCAGGGGCACGATGCGACAACGCCTGGCCACCTCGCGAGGGGCCTTCGCGAGACGTCCACTCGACTTAATGGACGACTCCGCCGCCTCGAACATGTCAACGACATGCTCCGCCAGCGGCAGAGAAGGCATAGCGTTAGCAGTCGGTTTCCCAGCTAACCACGGCCTGTGGTCACGCTGGCTAGCCGACTGCTCCATGGGCAGATCAGGCCTAACGCTCACCAACCACTGGCAAGCGTCAGACCAATCCTCCTCCGTGGCTAACTGCGAGCGCTCTACAAGACGGGGGCCTTCGTCTTCCTCCTGAGCGCAAGCAGCAGAGCTTGACGGCGGGTACGCTGATACACCTGGCAAGCCAGGGAAAACATGCGGGCCTGACAGCACCGGCATGACAATATCACTGGTTTGACCAGGAGCAGGCGCGGTGGCAGAGCGCGGGGCATATACCGCCCCACCACGGGCCCGGCCAGCACCAGCAACACCCTCGGCAAGCCGAGGTATGCGGTACCGCTGGCCATCAGCAGCGCCCTGGGCCACCACCTGAGCCGCGGACTCTACTCCAGGGTGAGTAAAACCGTGGAAGAAGCCGCCTGTATTCCCCGCGAGGGGTGCACAAACGTCTTCATCCATGTCCACGTCGTCAGACGGCGACCCTAGCAGGTAATCCTCATCACCCTGGTCAGAAAGATTAGACCCCGGGTCAGCAAAGAGAGCTAACCCGGGCTGACCAGGAACGGTGCCATAGGAGGTACTGGCCACCGCGGCGTGCGGATACCCCTGGACTGATAAGCAGCCCGCGGGTTCCAGCGACAACCATCCACGGTCCCCTATCGGCGCGGCAATAAGCCTGCTGCCAGGGTCGTGGAACGCCCCCTCTAATGGGGCCACCTCTGAATCGTCGAACAACGGAAGCGGTCTAAGGAAAACCGATCCAGAGGCGGGGATTACCTGCTCCGAAGCCGATGATGAGGACAGTAAAGGATTTGGTCCAGGAAGCATGCCACGAAGCAACTCTGGAACCAAATCCTTTATTGTCCTCTTCATCTCTCCCAACATCTCGGTCCGGAAGGCCTCCATATCCACCGCGGACGAGGCCTTCCCCGTACCCTTCCTACTTACAACCTCTCGTTTCCGCTTCTTCTTCTTCTCCTCCTCTACCACCTTATCCGTCGCCTGCAAGCACAAGAATTCGGACATTAACTCGCCCCCCCAGTGCTTACATATGTCACAATTAGCCAAGGGACCACAAGGGCTACATTGATAGCAAAGATGAGGCAAGAACTTATCATGCAGAAATCGTCCACAGGACGCGCAACCCGGTCCCTGAAACAGGGCAAAGGACGAGGAGTATGAGTAAACTAGTTAAGCTTAGACACTCAAACCAACTCAAAGAGAAGGAAAACGATCATAAAGATCAATATACATCAGAAACCAGCATTGCAACTTGAATTGCTGATAAACACATAGCCAGGCTGATTATGACGTCATTAATCCCGTGACAGGAAAAAATCGATCCCAACAAAACATCCAAGTGCAAGGACGAATTGTATGCTGAATGGATACGTCGACTACACAACCATCAGATACACATAGATAACTCTTTTCTGGCAAAAATGTTAATTATCTCCCTTTGCTTACTATAATTAACATCACCACATTATCAATAACTAGATACCTGACACCTTGTATAGACAAACCATCCAACGTGACGAACCGGAGTACTCCACCACCTGCACGCCTCTTAACTCTCTCCACCTCATGGGGAAGGAATTGGATCAAGAGGGCAAAGTGAGAAGACCTTTATACTAGGCCTCCAACTCACTGGACATAATTTTTCATTTGGTTAGATAACCTAACAGTGTTAGTAGGAAATGGAACCATGGTGGAGAGAAAACTAACTCTCTGCTGCTGTGATGCCACCACCTAGCGTCATACAGACCTGTGGACATAAACAGAAAGAGAAATTAGCCTTAGGTAGCACCGAGTTGACATAAACCAACTAACCAAGGCGCTTATCACGGTAACCGCGAGTCCCGGAAACACAATACACCGGGAAGAAAAACTCGCTAATTTTACTAGAAGTCACCTGATTTAAAGGTCCTAGGTCCCCCTTTGGCGAAGTGATCCTTCCTGCCATCCTAATCAGTGACTATCACTCCAAAATAACACCACCAAGTTATGTTAAAACAGTTTAAGAGCAAGGAAAAGCTTTTGCACAAAAAAACATGTGTGATCCCTCTGCCAATAATCTAGCAAAGAGGTAGTGCTAGTCTGCGCATGCGCGGTGGTGGGGCTGGCATCCGCCAGACTACGCTCTGACTCCCTGCCCAGTAGGGGCACCTAACTGTTTTAATCTGAGTGTTTATTGAGTGAAAGCCAATATTTAGCAATATCAAAAGTATTAGGGAGGTAAGTATACTCTTGAAGTGAAAGAGGAAAAATCGGAAAATCGTAAAAAAAATTCATGTTTGTTTAAAATCTGAAGTGTACTTTTCCGTCGTATTTTATCAGTACATGAGTACAATTATAATCGATTCACGCCTGTGTTCATTGTGTTTATATCCCGCCATGCCATGCAAATGTCGAATAATTAATAATCACAACACAAAGCACTACGATAAACAAGCTAACAATAGCGAGGTAACACCTTTGTTTGAGAAAACCAGCTAGTTACTCCGTCGAATCGCCATATAATTGTCTTTCTTTCGCTGCAGAAATTTTGGTCTGTCGTGAAATACCAAATATATACTTAGTTGCAGAGTGTTAAGCAATAATCAGTTAATATAATTCTTTTTAATCCTAGAGTTAGCAATTTCAGGCTGTGTACTAATTTTTCCTTTTTGATTCGGTTGTCATGTCTAATTAAAGAAAATAAAGCATGTTCAGCATTCCAGATTGTCGTATTTTGAACTGTGCATATGGTTGATTACTCTTAAATGTAAATCGTACATTCTGAAAGCAACTATAAACTGCACTATAGGACAGGTTTATGCCGTTACTCTTGTAGCTACTCAAAGCTACCGTCCTATATATGTACTATGTAGATTGCGCAGTATCTCCCAGGGCACTAATATTAGCGTCTTCCCTTTACTCGGGTAATGAACTAAACTCTTTCTACAAATGGAGGCTATAAGCAGAAGCTGATACATCCATAGAGGTAGTTATATTGCTAGTATAGATAACGCTATGGATACATCACACTAGTTACATTTTTTCTCGACGAAATGTTATGTCAAATTTTGATTAAATAAACGATGTTTATTAAACTGTACGCAATATTTAGGCGGTCCCAACTAATAATTTCACTCCCGCGATGATGGATATAAGATATACATTAAGCATAGACATAGGATGGTAAGAATTTGTCGCATGAAATTGTGTTCTAATTTCGTGCTATCTTTGCATCATTTATTTCAACTTTTTCTAGAAATTCAAATTCCCAGTTTTCGTGACTTGTCACGTTACCCCTATTTATACTTTTGGGAATTTGGACCTACGATTTAATCGAAAATCGCAATTTAAAAAAAAAAAATCGATCGCGATGTTTCAAAGTAAAAATCGTGCAAGCCTACGATCATGCACCTAATCAATTCAGCTTTTATGCACCACCTTCCCATCGACGCTGTAGGCCAAGGCATCCTTATCGCACTACCCAAGCCCAAGAAGCCACCTGGCCCACCAGCCAATCTGCGGGCCATTGTGCTCCTCAACAACATACGGAAAATCATATCCAATGTTACTCTATGCCGCATCCGAGACAAGATCGATGACTTCACCGGATCATGTCAAAGTGCCTTCAAACGTGGACGCAGCTGCGCAGACATACTATGGGCCCAACGCATATGCTGGTGTTGGTAATGATGTCCCAACACTGGAATTTCCACATAAAAAATGAAATCACAGATTTCATTTTTCACGAGAGTTCTTCTTCCTTTCGATCGCTGGTATCACACTTGGAGAGCCGTTCTCAAGATGAAATCTGTGGTTTTCTGCAGTTCTTCCACAGGCCCATACAGCTTTTCAAGAAAAGAGGTTGACAAAGGTCAGATCTCTTCTCTCAGCAGCTGATACGTACTGCAACATTGAAGTATGTGCTCTGTGGCCTGTTCTGCTTCTCCACAAGGACAACCACCTGTACATGTGTTGGTTTAGTATGTTGTGTCCAGTTCTGAGACGAAAAATGGTCACTTGCTCTGGCCTCGAGAGATGATGGTAGGCATCTTCTGATTGAGGTGTTCTATAGAGTGACTTGATGATAGTCTTCATCTCTGTATGTGTAACCATGTTTTCTGTCTGATACTCTTCTGCACCTACCTTTGCTATCTTGTCTGCTTCCTCATTTCCTTGGACTCCACAGTGTGAGGGGATCCACTTCAATGCTATCCGAAAGCATTTGATGGTTTGTAGTGCTTCTTCAAGTTGTGGCAGCTTACCTTTGGTGATAGCCTCAAGGACGGAGTGGGCATCAGATAAAAAGACAATCTGTACAATAGGGTCTGCTGTTCTGCTGATGGTATTACCCGTGTGAAATAAATTTCAAGTTAACTTGGATTAGTTTGGATTTTCTTGAATATCCAAGCTATTGGAAAATTATTCAACCCATACCAGCTTGGATCTCCTTGAATTAGTTTGGACTTTATATAGTTCCTTGAACTTCTTGAAAATCTCCCCTCTCATAACTTAAGTTAGCTGGGATTTTCTAGGACTTTTTGAATATCATCATGAAAAAGTGCAAGCTTCTTGGATTTGCTTGGACTTTTCTGATTTGACAGAATTCAAGCTAGCTTGGATTTTCTAGGACTTTGTATTATCAGACATAAAAGAAATCAAGCGACTTGGATATCCTTGAATTTATACTCACTCACGCTACCTTGGATTATCTTGAAATAGCTTGCACTAAGGCAAGAACAGGTTCTGTACAGTCATGACTAGAGATGACCGTGACCTGGTAAATTGGTGGGAAATTTAAAAAGTCTCTAAAAAAAGCAAACAGTACATTCATTGCATTGATCATTACCAGCTATGGATATATAGAATATGAGTTTGGAAACACTGACAGTACTGTTAGATAGAATGCTTAGCATCAGTCACCTTAAATGGAAACAGAACTGTATATTGAGGTATGTATTCTATTGATTTCCAGAGACTTATTCAGAATTACCAGTTTTGGTATAGCTTTATCAGTTCTATGTAATTAATGCAGTGATGATGACTTTCCAAATAATATGGCACATTAACAATCTATGTCTATAAGAATAACAGGCAAATCAGTCAGAAACTCATATATTGCTAATGTCTGGCTGAAACTGTATTTGTTATTGAGTAACTCAACTCCCACGAAGGTGATTTTGGTTTGTAAGCATACATATTTATATATAATCTCTGTGTGGCAGCATTTATGTGTACGTGCATACATTTTATGTTAATGACTAACATATTTCAAAAGCTAGGATTAGCTGGGATTTTCTTGAAGTTCTAGATAGCTGGGACTTTCTGGAATAAAATCCAATCTAGGTGGGATTTTCTTGAACGATCAAGCAGGTTTGGATTTTCTTGAACGTGCAAGCTAGCTTGGATTTTCTTCAACGTGCAAGCTAGTTTGGATTTTCATGAATGTTCAAGCTAGGTGGAATATTCTTGGATTTTAAGTGGCCAATACCGGCAAGCTAGCTTGGATCATCTTGAATGTTCAAGTTAGCTCGGATTTTCTTGAATGTTCAAGCCATCTGGAATTTTCTTGGATTTTACTTTAATTAGGCCTTTCTTGGATTTTCTTGAATTATCTTGAATTTTATGTGGCCAATACCAGCAAGCTAATCCAAGCTTTTCCAAGTTATTAAAAGCTTGGATTAGCTGGGATTAGCTGGTTTATTCAAGCTCCACAGAACTTGGATATTCATGAATATCCAAGTTTTTTTTGGCCTGGGTTATATTTGTCAAATGGTGCCTTTTAATCAATCTTAAGCTGTTAATACTAGAATGTTCCTTTACCGGTGCTTGGTCAGTGATAGCAACATATAGTTGCTAGACTTTAAGCCGTGGCAAAGATTTGTGACCATTTGACCTCTGCCAACCTCATTATGACACTGATTTGCATGGAAATCATATGCAATCGTAGACGATACTATAAACAACATTTTGAGTGGTCTATCACTAACCTACAATGAGTCTATCAAAATCTACTTTTTAATAATTAATTTACAATGAATGGATTTTTCATCGATTCTCAAAAATTGGCTATGCTGTCAGTTGTCATAGTAACAATATTTTATTAAATGAGTAAACTTTTAGTCATATATTTGTCAAATGGTGCCTTTTAATCAATTTGATCTGATCTTACAAGCTTAATTCATAAGTGACAGGTCACAATTGAGCAAATTACATCCTTTCTAAGTCACAATAATATTGATTAAATATTTAAATGCTAAGAAATTAATAGTGAAATGGGTTAAAAAATCACAGAGAATTATATTTCTAATTTCTAGCAACAGAAATGCTATCTTTATGATTTAACAAATAATTTGGTTGAATTTTTTGAAATTAATTTGACTGGGTGCTGTGGCTGTTGTTTATACAGGGTTCACGCAGAATTAAAGGTTTGAGACTGCGCCGCGGCTATCCCGTAATTTGCACACCGCTACCGGCACTACAGTGCATGCACTAACTGTGTGAAACAGACTCCATGATGCTGGACTGCATGCCCGTCATCTACTTGTTGCTGTTCCGCTTACAGAGCATCACATCGAGAATCGGTTTGCATGGGCAAGAACTCATCAGCGATGGCGTGCTCAACAATGGAGTCACGTTTTGTTCAGTGATGAGTCGAGGTTTTGTGTGGATGTGGCGGATGGTAGGAAATGGGTTTGGCGACGCCTAGGAGAACGGTATGATGCAGCCAACATCATTCAGCACGGCAGTGTCATGGTGTGGGCTGGAATCTATGAAAATGGCAAAACAGATCTTATTGTGATTCGCGGAAATTTAACGGCTCACGTTACTGTGAAGAAGTTGTCGCCCCTGTTGTCATCCCTTTTATGCAGCATCATGCAGACTTTATGTTCCAACAAGACAACACCCGTCCTCATTCAGCTAGGGTCACCAGTGATTTCCTTGAGGCTAATAACGTTCCGGTGTTAGACTGGCCAGCGCGATCACCGGACCTGTCTCCTATCGAACACGTGTGGGACATTCTTGGCCATATAGTGTGTGAGAACCATCCACATCTTCACAACGTGCGGGAGCTGGAAGCTGCACTGCTCCAGAAATGGGATGCGATTCCTCTTCGTGACATCAGGTGCTTAATTCGAAGCATGAGAAAGCGATGTACGACGGTGGTTAATGCGCGCAGAGGTCACAACCGGTATTGACACCTCAGTGTAATTATTTAAATTGGACCCTTCTGTTGAATGATGCCGTCTTAAGTACATATATACGTATATATATATACGTATATATATATATATATATATATATATATATATATATATATATATATATATATATATATACACACCGGTTTTCTAAACTTTCTGGTTATTGTACATACACGTACTCAGCGAGACCCAATTACCTGGCATTTGAATCTCAGGTTTATGCGATATGCCATATATTCAAATTTTGGGATTTTTTGCTCAAACTTAGTTGGCGTGGCTGCCAGTAAAATCAACTCAGGGTTCAAAGGGTTAACGATGATGATGATGATGATGATGATAACTGCTTTCAGTTAAAGTAGTTTCAAAATATTCACTATATCACTGCAAATCCAAGTCTAAAATTTTTGTTGCAACTAGAGTCAAGTTCGGATCATTAAAATAGTAAAAAAGTGACAATAGGCAATAAAGTGGGAAGGGATTGGGCCATGGAAATATTCATTTACCATAGGACACCATAATTTCACCATTTGTCTTACATAGGTTTGGGAAATACATGTAATTCCATGTTTATGTGAATTTAATCATGACAAGCAAGGGGTGTCTGCCATTTCGAATTTTAATATGCAAATTTCGACCTACCCATATGCGACTAAGCTCTGGTGCTCAGTCGCCTATAGTTAACTAGCTAGTTAACAATTTCATGTTCGGTTGGTGTTTGTTAAGTATAGTTAACCATGGTTAACAATCCGAACTTGACCTAGTAGAAGTCCACTTGTCAGCATGTCAACATTTTGGACATTTTTTGCAAAGCCACCGACGTTCCAACTGTATTATAGTATTCAGTCATCAGCCAATGATTACTTGTGCTTACTACTACTTAACTCTTACCATTCTGTCAATAGTCTGTCTTTACTGTGTCAATAGTAAAGAAACTGGTGTACATTTTTCAACAATTTTGGTGGACGATCTTGCTGTCTATGACAGCACCATCTTTCACCAAATTGGTTAAAAAATGAACACCAGTTCATCTTTTACTTTAATTAGAAAATTTGAAATTTTTACATCAGATTTTTAAGGGTTAACGTTAACCGGAACCTGTAACTGTAGCTGTGGCACAGGTTCTGGTTAACCGTAAACGGTACTAAGTGCAAGGAATTGTGGGAAGTGTGGCGGAAGACCGAACATTACACTTGTTTCAGATTAGAATTACAAAAGTCTATTTTATAAAATAAATTCTTGGTATATATCGACATATCGAAAAATTATGTGCCTGGATAGTGTGTTGCCATGTGAGTGCATGACAATAAGACTAGCACTGTTTGCAATATTACCTTAATTTTGTCTTGAATATGTCTAAGTGAATCAGCAGTTCCCCATGTGTCCGAGTCAGGAATACCAACAAACTCCAGTTTCATGGTCACACCACAGACATCAAACAAGCATTTCTGAAATGCAGCTAAATGAGGCTCAGCAACAATCACTATAGCCTCTGCAAAAAGAAACAAATATTTTGCCATAATTTCATACATGTAGGTTTTTTAAAAGAGAAATTTAAGCTATAGGTTTCTAGCATGAACATATGCACACATGTGCATGCGCACACACGCACGCGCGCTCGCATACACACACACACACCTATTCTGTAACAATGAAGGTTCATATATATATATATAGACATGCGATGTGCCATAGATGGCTTTGTCATGAATGCCAAAAGGTTTGACACACTGACTTATTCTAGTGCCAATCACCCGTACTAGTGTTGTTCTGATTAATCGATTTGATCGATGATTGATTGCTTTGCACGTTCAACCAACCGATCGATCATGATTTCAGAAATCGATTTTGATTGTTTATAAATTGACTTTATTAATATATATTAACTGGTCAAGCTAGAAAACGAATACTTTTTGGAAAATAATTTAAATGTAATTGTTGCAACTGTATAGTATTACACCTTAGTTTAAGACATTAATTCTTTCAGCGCTGAAATAGTATGTTAATTTCAAAGCAACCATACCAATAACATGTTGAATATTTTGAAACTTATTTGACTGGAAGCTGTTGCTGCCTAAGGCAGTAACAGACTCCAGTCAAATTAGTTCCAAAATCTTCAACAGATTATTTCTTAAATTATTAAGAATCTGTCATACCTGTGACTTGGTTTGAAAGGGGTAATTATCCTTGAACATGCTATAATTACTGCATTCAAAATGGGTAAAAAATAAGAACCTGCTATGACCAATCTTTAATTGATCGAAGAATAATAACAACATACTGGGCATGTCCGCCTGTGGTGGGCGTATTGGTCCAGGGAAAGGGCCTCCCTTATCCTGCTCGGTTTGTGCCTATAGGCTCCATTGGGTGGAGCTGGTGTATCCAAAGACATTCTTTCTGTGTTCTCCATGAGGTGGAGTTTTCATCGTCCAGGTCTGATGAGAATACCTATGGCGGTTTGATATCAATCTGAGATGTCATTGGATTCTGATTTTAGAGGGGCATATTTCCCCCTACATACTTATGGATGGTTATTGCTGGTTCTGCCATTTTTGGCAGTTGGGCAACTTTTTTTGCCAGTTGTGGTCAACTTCACTGGTTGTAATTGTTACCGGTTGTTTTTGGTAGCATTCAGGTCTGTGTAGACCTGGCGGCTTGTGTGTACGAACCTACTGAGTTTAGACTCAGTGTGGACAGCGGAGGTATTGTGACTATCTCCGTTTCCCGTGGCAACAGTTTGCTGGATGAATCAATTGTGAAATGACAGATGATAACAACGTAGTCAGTTATATGAACTACTCGTCGAAGGTTGTTAAGCCTGACGCTTGGTCTCGATGTGAGACCAAAAGTCTGAATGATCTGGACTGGAATTTTCTTCCCTTTTATACCCTTCCTGGGTGAGCCTATGGATTGAGTCGATCTTGACTATGTATGGGCAGAAAAGAACCAGATTGGCGGGTCCCCCGCTTGAAATTTTTGGGGGTTTGGCGGCCTGGTCAAACATTTTACCGGCTGACCTGTTTTGGTGGCCTGTGACCGTTTTTGGCGGTTGTGACATTTTTACCAGTTGTGCCAGTTTTGGCGGTTTGTGACCGTTTTTACCAGTTGTAAGTTTTTTTGCCAGGTCTGCCATTTTTGGCGGTTGAGCAACTTTTTTGGCGGGTGTGGTCATTTTTATCGGTTGTGAGTTTTTTACCAGTTGTGTCCATTTTGGCGGTTGAAAAAACTTTTTGATGGTTCAGGATTTTTTACCGGTTGTAGGTCATTTTGGTAAAAGATTTCCAAGGGCTTTCTGAAGGTCAAGATCGTAGAGGTATTGCTCCTTTAGTGAAGATTTTTTGCCTGCTTGTATGGGTAATGATCATGAGTGGTCATCAGTTTTTGATTCAGCCTTCATGGCGTTTCGTTCCTTGAGCGGAACTCATCAGAGGCGAAGTTTTGTCAACTGGGAGTGGGCTTTAATTGATCAATGGTTAGTATATAAAACCAATCATCGATCACAAAAATAGTACCAATTCCTTACAGATATGTTCCTGCACTATTCAGCCATGTACTCCATCATGGGTAATGAAGTCCAGGGTGATATACAAGTTTATGGAAATTGACTAAAAGCCAAAATGTGTCACATTTCAACCATCACACTTCATCTTCAGATATCAGAACACTTCAAAATGTTGAAGTGTGGAATTTTTGAAAATGCTGATGTTCTTTGGCATGCTTGGAGAAAAATGTAAATTACTTTTCATTTCCATCTCAACATTTACTGTTTGAAAAAGTTAATTCCGTTAATTCTGGTTTATTTCTGCTGAAACGGAAAATCATTGCGTCCACCCTAAATAATACTTTCTGATTTGGTGTACCGTAACTGATATGTGATATCAGATTGGATTAAGTCATATTTAGCTTTGTGAAACATGTTAATTGCACACGTTCTCCGAGCTTCAAAAGCCATTTCTATCAGATGTCGAACGAGTTTTCCTCCTTTTTCTCTCGCGTTGCCTGCATGTCTTTTTGGCTGATGTAATGTATTAGACGTGCCTGCATGTCTTTTGGCCGATGTTAGGTGTGGTTCCTGCTGCCATATGACGATCATCATCATCTTTTCTGGAGAATGTCTGTTAAGTAGGTGACCAAACACAGAATTGTATTGCTCGATCAGTGGGACTGCAGGCCTAAGGACTGCAGGCCTAAGGTGGATTGTGGATCGGAAAACACAGGACTTGCTTTCAAATCAGTTACAAGGTCATACACATGTATGATTTATTGGTTTTGGCTTCCGAAACATAATTCTTTGTCTGCAATTGTGGCTATTTAAGTATGAGACTGGAGTGCACTGCGGCATGGTCAGTAAAGAATGATTCTACATGTACATTAGTTATCATATCATCTGATGGTCAGCCAATAATTAAATCAAGCATATGATCATCAATGTGTTGTTTCCGTGACTAATTGTTGTAAATTAGCACTTTAAGCAATATCATTTTAATCGAAGCGTGTCCTAAACTGCATCTTTACCTCTAGATGAAAGTTGATGTCAACAGCAATAATTAGTTTATTTGTGAAGATTCCGACAGTTGCAATCAAATCAGTGAATTCTGTGAAAAACTAACTTAGTGAACTTACAATGTACTTGTTTGTGAAGGAGGAGGGTGATATGAGGGTGCAAAATTAAAAGCAATCTGGTTGTCCGGGGAAACCAAAATCTGCCCCAAACTAGCAGAATATGCTCTGAAGGCCCTGGCAATACAAAATAACAGCTTTGGCAGTCCTAATGTCATGAAATATATCACACATAATGGCTTCGAATGTCACTGCATGACACATTGTTGTTGGTCCTCGTTTTACTGCAGATTTGCAGATATTACCAACTCATCCCTGGTCGTGGGCCTAGGCATATGTGTAAAGTTATATCCATTAGGATCCAGGTCACTTATTAATAAAGAAACATTAGTTACCTCTCCAGGATGTAGAAATTGTTTGAGTGTAGCTTTCACGAGCATCTCGGTCACTTCTTCAGCACTAACTGACGGTCGCTGGCACGTCACTCTGGTCAGTTCTTGTGGAGTCATGCGACAGCTTGTACCGGTAGACTTCTGGTATACGAACACACAGAAACCTCTGACCATAACATCCCCGCCAGCAGTGCCTTGGTCATCAACATCGAGACCAACTTATTTAAAAGGAAAGTTAAAGAGGCCCTCGAAATCTACAAACATCAGCCAACCATGAACCAAGACGAGGACTACCGTATACCAGCAGTCTACCAGTCCATGCTAAAATCGATCATATCAAACTTGTTTGATATGTTTGCATGTAATCGCACCCGATCATGTGCTGTCATAATTGTATTTGGGCTCCATGCAACAGAGCATGCATGCAATAATTTCAACAACCGATGACAGGCTAGATAAGAAATGGTAGCCTCCAGTAACAGCAATGTGTTTATCTGGACACCTGAAAAAGAAGAGGAATTGTTCTCTCTGTGTGAGACGATGCCATGTATATGTGTATGCCATATCAGCCAGGTTGCCATTTAAAAAAAAAATCTAACATGCATTACAATTTTGAACATTTTCTAATTACATGAAACTTGTACAAATGATGTCATTTCCTCTCACAGAATTCCCACAGAGTACATCATTTCTTCTGACTGAACTAGTACAAATATGACAAATGAATAATTGCAAATGTTTCATTTTGTCTGGTAGAACTCACACAAATGATGTCATTTTCTTTGCCACAACTCCCACAAATAATGTCATTTTCTTCTGACAGAATCACAATGAATGACATCATTTCATCTGGTAATCACAAAAATGATGTCATTTCCTCTGACAGAACTCCCAAAAATGATGTCAGTTCCTCTAACATTTGTCTGACAGAATTCCTACAAATGATATCATTTTCCGAGAGAGAATCCGCACAAATGACGATGATCAATGTCATTTGGTCTGAGCTCAACAAATGATAGCATTTCCTCTGACAGAACGCTCACAAATGACTTAATTTCTTCTGACATGTCTGACATAGCCACCACAAATGATGTTATTTCTGCCTACAGAATTCCCACAAAGCTGATTGATTGACAGATTACATGTAGATTAATGAACTAATTATTAAATGTAGAATTGCTGTGGCAGATCCTTTGTTAATAATAGGGCAATGTGCTTGAGTAGGTGTGGTGTGATGTAGGGTTGCACGATTATTCACTTTTTATAATCGCGATCATTTAAGCAAAATAATCGCGATCATACGATTAATCATGAACTATATTTACTACGTCAATGCTGCTTAGAGGACGTTATTATGCTACTGCAGATTGTAAGATTATGGGTTAGGCACATGGGTATACATACATGGACAGAATACACCAGTCGCTGATTGCAAACAAAGGAATGTATCAAGATTTTTCTAGACAGAAAATGGAAGGTAACGTATTTCGTTTAATTGTAGCCTATGCTCTAATAGAAGTCCACCCCCTAACTTTGACATATGAGCTCCAATGATTTCTTAGCAGTTTCAAAACGGCAAAACTCTGTATTAGAAGCCCACCCCCTAACTCAGCAGATAATTTGTAAGAATAGCGTGTATAATAATAACAATCGTGTCACAGGGTGTCTACTTAAGACAGATCTCTGCCCTGATACATTTCCGGCCCCTCTAGAAGTCAATACAGGCCTCGGATTTGTAAATCTCGACCACCTATTAGATTAGTGCTAATAGTAGGCACCGTATGTTCAAGATATAATAAAGTTTATTCCACACTTTTGTAGTTAAAATGCGCTTAAAAGTCTTGGCGTGGTTAAATAGCTTCCTTATAAATATATTTTAAGACCAAATTTATGTACCAAACAAATACGGGAGAAAATGCGCATCAATTTTGTAACGCCGATCAACATTAAATGATCCAAATTGAATTATTACGAAGGACAATATAGCCAGCTTCTTAAGTTGGCGAGCCAGTGGCTCTTTTGTGATGGGAGGTGGCGTGTTCTCGCGAGATATTATACGCTAACGGGAGTTTATCAAACGGGTATCCGTTATTCAGATCAGTATAATACTCAGTTCCTATTGCGCAATGATAATATATAGAAATTCCAGAGTTCCGAGTCCCCGATTCCAGAATATTTATATCCGAGTACTCGCTCTAAAATAAACTTCAATTGGAGGCGAATCATGTGATTCGTATTTTTTTCCGCGACACCATTTTATATCAAATTGTGGATTAATTTTGATGTAATAAACGACCTTTATTAAAGGATACGCAATATTTAGGCGCTCAAATCAAATAATTCCACTTCCCCAGTGATGTTTTGAGGTATACATTAAACATAGGCGTAGAGAATTTTTACGTGAGAAAATGCGTTGAATTTCCGTAGTATCAGTTCTAGAACTTTTGTGGGAAAACCGTTAGCGCATAACTATTCAGAGAATGGGGAATGCGGGATAAGCGTGTGTGATTACAGCAACAATGACAAATAGCAACCAAGTGAACAATCTTTATTCATCTAAAACTAATCCTGAGTCAATACAAACAAATGTTATTTATTTATTTAGTCTATTTAATCATTCATACATTCGGCTGATAGCCGGATGTTTGTTTCCATGCTTGGTAACGCGAGCAGAGTTTCGCAAGTGTAAAAGTGTCTTGACAAAAATTCCAACATGGCGATTATACGATTATTTCATTTTATAATCGTCCACGATCAGTTTGAATTATATAATCGCGATTAATTGAATAATCGAAAAATCGTGCAACCTTAGTGTGATGGAATATATATAGTCTTGAGGGTAGCGTTCTGGTTTTTAGAAGTTTTAGTTATGTTACTGAAGCACTGTCTAGATAACGTACCTACTGATGCGTATTTATCAGAAACAGTTATACTCGAGTGTATTTATCACAAACAGAACCTGCTTTAACAGCATCCATGGCTGCTACCAGTGTGTGTGTGTGTGTGTGCGTGCGTGCGTTCGTTCGCGCGTGTGCGTGGTTAGTGGGGGCTTTATCATCAATGATAATCTAGATTTATTGACCAAATGTTCCCTAACATTAAACACCTTGGGAACCATGTACAGGCCTGCCTACCACCTACCCCCACCCCTATAACCTCAATCAGTAGTTTCAAATGGGAAAACCATGATTTTCAGTAATTTCACCATGTCAATCACTAATGTTTTTCCCATAGTTTTCAGTCTTTCAGTAATCACATAAAGCAATTATAAAAGCATGAAGACGTACAAATTAATAAAAATTAAACTCTAATTGTCACACGCACATGACACACTCACCCTACACCCCTATTCTTCAAGTTTATTCAAGAAAGGTTTTCAGACCTACATGTAGTTATTCTTTTGAAAAATTAACAGTAATAAATTTTCAAAAGTATTAAAAAAACTATTTTTGAAACTTTATCTCTGGAATGACTGGCTAAGTTAACATTTTACGGGGGTTGAACCGCCCCACCACCCACCCTAATTCAACCCACATTTCGAAAACACAAATAAAAATTGGAATATCTTACAAGTTGCACCAAATTTAACCCTCGAATTTGGTTATCATTACTTTACCACATACCAGTGCAGAATATTTCCATTTCCCCATGATCGCGACATTCGGGAATTCGTAACCGAAATTTAACTCACTTTACAAACATAATTACATTTCTGCGGACAATATTTTCATGACAGCTGATTAAACTCAACTGATTCAATGTTTGAAATTCACGAAAACAATGGATTTGTACAAAATCTTTGTACAAATATTACTCAATTGTGATAAATTCCCCGTATGTATCTCGGATATAGGCAAGGTTATCTACGCAGTTTAGTGATATCAGTCTAGTGGTAAACGGGACCCAATTTAAACTTGCTAACCAATGTAGAAAGTCTAGCTGAAGTTAAATGTATGGGATTTTCGAGACTGATGAGATTTCATGTTTGGTGATATTTTATGAGAAATGGCAGGTATTATTACTGCCCATTGTGTGGTACATGTAGCTATCGACGTGTGCGACAAGTTTGAGGTAGGCTTGTTTTGCTTTGTCAGCATTGTCTATTGCACAGCAATGGCCGCGGAAGCTTGTTTTAATAACTTTCCTTAATTCTTAACACCCATCCATATTACCGTAATTCACCCATTTTTTCCCATCCATAGTTTTGAAGAGCCGACCGTAGTACTGTATCTTGGATGCTATTTCCATAAAAACTATGGAGAATCTGTAATGGTAGGCAGGTCTGCATGTATATGCACAAAAGCTTATCAACTAATATTTGGTCTTAAATAGTGGCAAGTCTTGTAATTATGCTATTAGATAAGTAACTCACCTTCAAATTCAGCCCTTTGCAGCATACTGATAGGGTACCAGACCATGGGTTTATTTCCAATAGGAAGCAAAGCCTTTGGGCATCCCAATGTAAGATCATTCATTCGAGATCCAGTACCTGCAGCTAGGATGACCGGCAATAACTCCATTTTCTGTTTTAAACCAATACATAAAATGTGATGTAAACATTCATGAGTCAAAATATTACGACTAACGTTCAAGCACGATCTAATGTTCTAATCAATTTAGTCACGAATCCTAAAAAATTATAAATTCAGATTATTTTGTAAGTTTATGGGCACTTACCCTAACTTGAAATGTATGCAGCATTTCACATTAAGTTTATGATAGCCATATATTATTTAAACATATTGTCTGGGTTGGTTGGAAATTCTTGTATAAAAGCATAGCATCCCCTACTACCTCAGCCATACATCAGCATCAGGCTATGCCATGAGGAAATGGCAGATGAGCTACAAAGATCTCTCCTGAAATCTGCTAGGCAAGTGAGAGGCGAGTGATTACACGAGGTTTTTCTATAGATATATATAAGCAATTTTTAGGCAATTTTGACTGTACACACTATGGCTATCGCAATTTCAAGCGAGTGACAAACAGCTCACCTGAAATCTTCCATGTGTGTGCGGAGGTGATTGCTCGCCTCATGGCATAGCCTGAACATGAATATTTAACAGTAAACATGGGCCAAATTAATGCGTCACATTATTAGAAAGTTAACTTACATGTAATATTACCGCATTATGATGATTTGGCATCAAGTCTTTGCTACATGTTTGTGTATCACATGTATAAACTGTCAATGTCCCGAAAACTATACAGATAAGCAGTTGAATATTTTGAAACTAATTTGACTGAGTGCTGTTGCTGCCTATGTCAGCAACAGTGTTCAGTCAAATTAGTTTCATTAATATTCAACAGCATGTTTATTAAATATTCAACAGCATGTTTATTAAATAGTAAAGACATACAATTCATTTAGTCCGTCAACAATTATGCGTTCATGACGAACCTAATTACATCATTCATGACGTCACTGATTATGACATCATCCTACATGTCATGTAGTTGATTATGACATCATGTGATTGATGGATTAACTGGAAAGGTCCATTAGCTACTATTCATTGCACTAATCCATGAATTTGAAAAAGCAAAAAAGAAAGAACAAGACCGAGTAATCAGAGATTGCAGACCGTCGCCCTTCCATCATTGTCACGCTGTAAAGGTTTTCACATTTTCAGGATTTTTCCCACAGATTTTCCTGGACATGCTGGATAGAGCCCAACATTGTGGAATTGTAGTGCATTGTCGGTAACACTTTTTTCCCTTGTAAAAATTTTAGCCAAGTCGTTCCAGCAGTTTCTGAGATATCCAGTGATCCAGAATTTGATCCGATCCAGATTTTCATCATGGCCAATGTCTGGAAATAGGGTTGGCAATTTCCCGGGAAATACTAATATTTCCCAAGGCAGTGGGAAATACTTAACTTCATGGTTGTTTACCATGCTTACGAAAACACTGTATAAGAAACATAGTCGACTAACTCCTAAAACAACACTACCTCAGACAAAACTGAACATGAGATACATGTACCATTATAATTTTATTAGGTATGACTGGATATTTGAGAGTGAATCACTGTCTATAGATCTGCTTGGAGCAGGGCTTCCACTAATTTCTAAAAACAGGAAGTCTGGGACTTCCAAGGTGATGCTATTGGGAGTCCAAGCAAGAAACATGAAGTCTAAAATGGTTCAAATACATGTAATTTGGTTACAATCATTGTTTTTAGAGATGTCAGGAGCAAAAAATAGGAAGTCCCTGACTTCCTTAGTATGTTTTTGGGAGTCTGAACATGAACTTTGGGAGTATAGGACTCCCGCACTTCCACTAGTGGAAGCCCTGGCTTGGGGTTCAGTAGATCTATACAATTACCTACCCCATTAATAAAAGGCTTTGACTACTGTCAGAACATGCAATGTAAACTTACTTCTGAGGTCTTTACCTATTGCTGTGTACTTGTTTAACCCTTTTTATATAACTCAAGTCGGTGAAAAATGGCTTCTGCAGTCATCTTGATAAATGTCCATGCAGACCAAGAGAAGACTATTTTTGAAAATATACAACTGAAATGACTGGCTTGATAACTGAGCCAGTCATTCCCGTAGTAACATTTTTTAAGAATAGCCTTCTCTTGATCTGCAAATAGATATTTTCTATGAGATAACTAAAATTTGCTTGAACAAATTTGAGTATTAAATGGTTAAATAACTAAATCATTCTCTGGGATGTCATTACATCTAGTTAGTGCTACATGTATGTTGGCTGAAAACATTTCATTCTGAAGTTGCGGAAATGTTAAAATTGTAATTGCTATTCAACCTGAAATCTACATATTATGTTGAAAATAATGTAACTGTCTGTGTTTTCAATTGATCAGTCATATTGTAATAGCATAAATAGTAAATAATACATAATATTAGTATATATAATCGTATGCAACAGATTGAAATATGTTGTCATCTCAATTGTTTAATCACTAATTAGACACCTTCCTGTCATTCCATTGTGAGAGCAATATCACACGTGTATATGAGCTGAGTGTGTGAAACAGCCTAGCTCAGAGCATTGATTCACATAGAAATCTAAGGCTACCTAATAGTCTGTGGGCTGAAGGGGCCCACCTGGATAAAACCCCAATAATTGACGAAACTATATTTTTCTAACAGCTTTCGATGTTAATACCCACAGTGAAGCAGACCATATTAAGGGGTAGGGGTATTAAAAACTGAGATATCTTTTGATAAAATTGATTGTAGATTACATGTAAGATAACCAAAACTGGGCAGTCTTAGCTAATTCACCATTGCTAACTCGCAGTCGCAAGTCTGAGTAGTCATTTAGATATGAATGAAATGCTGTATCATTTGACAATAGTTATAAATTCTCTTTGATTCTTACTTCCAATAATGTGGTTACTTTTGCCAATGAATTTGGTGGCAAATTCTCTAATAATCGGACCCTTTCGTAGAATGGTATTTGTAGAGTACATGTAGCAATCGCTCAAGACCTTCAGCCATTGCTTTGTGGCAGTAGATTGCCCGACTATAATTCTTACCAGACAGCACACCTTTAATAGATCCAGTAGACATCAGGCCAGATTCTAGTAGAATCTCAGTGAATCCAGATCCACTCATCTTCCTTCCTATATGATTTTCATATAGGCGCATGCCAAATGAAAAATACCAATCATAACTATGTGATCCTTGTAGTAGTCTAGGCCTTTCCATATGATAGGCTAAGCTTTCATAAACACACACCTAGATAAAAGGTCGCTATGGCATATTTCTGCCCAACATTTTCCGATGCCTTTTTGGACATTCTTAGACACTCTTTTACAGTGGCATATTCTGTTATTGATCAAATGTTTTCTAATTACAGCTTACTTCTTTGATTTTTTACTCCTGATTAGAATATAAAATCCATCTACTTTACACAATTTCCATTCGATGATATGCTCATTTCAAGTTTAGTTTACAATGATTACATTTTTAATCGATTCTCAAAAATTGGCTATTCTGTCAGTTGCCATAGTAACAATATTCTATTAAATGAGTAAACTTTTACTCATTATTTTTGTCAAATGGTGCCTTTTAATCAATCTTAAGCTGTTAAGGCTAGAATGTTCCTTTACCGGTGCTTAGTCAGTGATGGCAACATACAGTTGCTTGATTTTAAGCTGTGGCGAAGATCTGTAACCTTTTGACCTCTGCCAGCCCTAATTATGAAACTGATTTGCATGGAAATCATATCCAATCGTAGACGATACTATAAGCAACATTTTGAGTGGTCTATCACTAATCTACAACAATTCTATCAAAATGTACTTAATTAATTTACAATGAATGCATTTTTCATCAATTCTCAAAAATTGGCTACGCTGTCAGTTGTCATAGTAACAATAGTCTATTAAATGAGTAAACTGTTACTCATTATGTTTGTCAAATAGTGCCTTCTAATCAATTTGATCTGATCTTACAAGCTTAATTCATAAGTGACAGGTCACAATTGATCACATTACATCCTTTCTAAGTCATAATAATATTGATTAAATATCATCATTCACAAGTCTCAATTGATTAAATAGGATTCCTCCCTTCATGCATCATCTATTTGTTCCGTTCTGATGTCACTATTTTGGATTTAAAAGCTATTGACATTAGATGACGGTGTTTAGTGACTACATTGTAACATCCTACAATATCATCATTCACAAGTCTCAATTGATTCAATATCATGAGCCACAAGTCTCAATTGATAAAATATTATCAGTCATAAGTCTCAATTGATTAAATATTATCATTCACAAGTCTCAATTGATTAAATATTATCATTCACAAGTCTCAATTGATTAAATATCATTCACAAGTCATAACTGAGCAAATATTATCATTCATAAGTAGTGTTGTGAGTGGGAAAGTTTTCAGTGGAAAACTTTCCAAAATGAAAATTTTCCGGAAAATTTACCAACGTATTTTTCCTGAAAATTTTCCGGTCATCTAAGAATGCAATTGCAAATTTTTTTTCCCTATTGCATTAATACCGATGCTTTTGCTACTAATATAAGTTAATAGATTTAGATTTGTGTCATCTATTGTCATGGCTGAAATGGCTTACATCAGGTTACACTATCACTATAGTTCAGAAATAACACATTTCCAAACAATGCTGTTAAATATCTTGAACCCACTTTGCTTGAAAAAAGCTATTGCTGCTATAGGCAGTAATGGTTTAGCAGCAATAGCTTCGTAGCAAATTGTGTTCAAAATAGTCAACAGGAAAGTTTTTGCATATCATTCAAATTTTAAGAAAATGTTAATTCTGTGTACTGTTACCTTATTTCTTGGTTCAACTGTACACCAGCTGCATGGAATCATGGATGATACAATATTGCATCAGCATAATATTGCATCATACACTGCATCACGCACATGCTGGTCTGGTGTAAATTCTTATTCATTGTTGTAAGTCAGTCAAGTGGTTACTGGTTATGCAATAACATTGTTTAAATTTTAGTGTATGTTAATTATTTAGTTTCAATAACTTCCACTTTTTGCCAGTTAAGGCAGTTATCAGTTAAAGTTCCTAAACGTGCCAAAAAGACTTGATATGAAAGTATGGAATCATTTCAACAAGCACATTTTTGGAAATAATTATTATATAGGAAAATGCAAATATTGTGATCAGACCTATGCAAATAATGCTACACGGATGAGAAAGCACTTAAGTACATGCAAAGCTGCTCCAGCACATGTAACCAAAGGTTTTTCTCAGAGAGCTCTAAGTTTTGGAGTAAAAATATTATAATTATACATCTACATCCTTAACTCAGTAAGTAATGTCAACCACACCCAACCTGCACAAGTCTACATGTCCCTTACCCCTGAAGGCACAGCCAAATTAAAGGGCAACATTCCTTAAGCACGGATGCGCAGTACCAGTAGTAAACAAGGCAAATCAATAAATTGATGTATGCTCCCAGAAGGTATACTCTGCAGAGAAACTGAATGGATAACCCAGAAGGCATATGCTTCAGGGAAAGGTTTGGATCTGTGGCTCAGACAGAGAGAAACGAACTTGAAATTGTCAATGAGATATCACCATATTAGGCCATCCTTAAAATATTGTTGGTTTGGGGTAATGATGTTAAATCCACAATTTGGGGAGTAGGAATGATTCGGTGGGCCATCATTCTATTGGTCTGGCGGGATTTGCCCTAACGAACAATTTGTTACGGATAGCTTAATAAAAGCAAAATCTAAGTTTCTCTAAATAAACACACTTAGCCTTTGCTTGGCACCATATGAAAAACACATATAAAAACCACATGTATGTTCAAAATGAACAGAGATATTTTCTGTAATAATCAATACCAAGTTTGGTGACCATATGTGAGTCTTGAAACTATGGCCCGGAGAAACATTTTCTGTGATATTCAGTCGACCATGAAAAGTAGGTCAGCATGACCTACTTTTCACACCTTCTCCCTAAGATGCATCCACATACCAAGTTTGGTGACCATATGTGCAAAAGTCTTGAAACTATGGCACGGACAAACATTTTCTGTGATATTCAGTCGACCATGAAAAGTAGGTTAGCATGACCTACATTTGACCTGCTTTTCATACTCCGCACACCTCACTAAGATGCATCCACATACCAAGTTTGGTGACCATATGTGCAAAAGTCTTGAAACTATGGCACAGACAAACATTTTCTGTGATAGTTAGTCGACCATGAAAAGTAGGTCAGCATGATCTACTTTTGACCTACTCCACACACCTTCTCCCTAAGATGCATCCACATACCCAGTTTGGTGACCATATGTGAAAACGTCTTGAAACTATGCCCCGGACAAACTTATATGTGGTGAACGGACAGACGGGCGGACAAAGAGGCGACTATATATGATCCCGCGAATTTTTTTTCGGGGAGCATAAAAATCAATTTAATAAAAAATTTTAATGATGACAATTTGATAAGCGCAGACACATGCACACATAGAGCGACACGCAGTGGAAATTTTTGTGATGGCCTCAGGTTGTTATTCATCAATGAACTGTGCACATTTGCAAGGTCATAGGCAGTGCTGACACACTTATGCGTACCTATTATTAATTTATATAGGAAAACGCCCATGTCTATGGAATTATAAGCAGGCGATTAAACACCTACCAGAATGCCAGAACCACTGTGAAAACTGCACCCTCTCTGCATCCGTGCTTAAGGAATTACGCCCTTAGTTATGTCATCTCCCTTTCTACAATTTGGTATTGGTAACTAAACGAAATCACGGATTTCTTTTTTCACGAGAGTTGATACTTACCTCCCTAATATTGCTAAATATCGAATTTCATTCAATAAAAACTCAGATTAAAAAAGATAGGTGACCCTACTGGGCAGGTAGTCACGTGACAGTCTGGCAGATGCTAGGCCCAACCACCGTGCATGCGCAGACTAGTATTTCCTCCGACTAATTTATTGGCTGACACTAAGCAACTTTACGAGAGCCTGAAGACCGAGCCTCTGTGGGGCGGAGAGGCCGGGTCAGTATTAGGGAGGTAAGTATCAACTCTCTCGTGAAAAAAGAAATCTGTGATTTCGTTTATTTCACTTCAAGAGTATACTTACCTCCCTAATACTCTTTGATATTGCCAGAATTCGACAGAGAATTCAGCGGGAGGGAGGCGAGGTCAAAAGACCAGCTCTTCCCTATGCACATTTCTGCATTTAAGGCACTTAAACTTCTGTGAAAACACAACCAGGAATAGATTTGAACATCAGCTAACACCACCGATGGCTGAGAGATGACATTATGTCATATGCGCTCCCCCCCCCCCCCCCCCCCCCTCCTAGGAGGAATACTGAATGACCTCAATGTCCCATACGCTCACTACGTACAAGTGCCATGTACTATCGGACATTTCTCTCAATAAAGAACCACATAAAACACGAACCATCACCATATTAACAACGAAGGATCACGTGACAAGGCAACAAACAATGGACAACACATAAACAAGACTGACCTTGTCGAGGCTGGACTCTGTCATCATTTTCCCCTTGGTGAAGGCTGATGCAGTCCTAAAAAGTGGTTGTCTCCATTGATTAATTGTGAAATATATCAAAAATGAGGAAACCTCATCAAAATATGTACATCTAGATTATTTCTTCATGGCGAGAGGATTCGAGGTGTCACGGAGATAATGGTCGGTAAAACTTGACTCACAGTGCCACTGAGCTACTGACATAATGTCATCCACAGGAACCCCATTAAACAGGGCAGTAGAAGTCACTATGCCATGAACACTGAGCCTTGGCCATGTCAACTTCTTTACATAGGCGGATTTATGACAAAATTGAATACACTCTACAACCCACCTGGAAATGGTGTCCTTAGACACCCTGCCATGGGG
Organism: Chaetoderma sp. LZ-2023a; assembly: GCA_034401795.1. Classification (NCBI taxonomy): domain Eukaryota; kingdom Metazoa; phylum Mollusca; class Caudofoveata; order Chaetodermatida; family Chaetodermatidae; genus Chaetoderma; species Chaetoderma sp. LZ-2023a. The sequence goes on along the minus strand of CM067369.1, from coordinate 176,661,752 downwards.
TTCAATATATGACAACCATAATGCTGACGGGTCCGTCCGCCATTCCTGAGTATGTTGTTTGTACCGGTTTAATGCTCGGACTGGACACCATGCTTTTGAATCAGGATCATATCTAGTCAAAGCTGGTAAAAATATAGGTGGACCTGGATATTTCAAAGACTGGTTCTTAGCCATGAAATTTATCCTAGGTAGAAGCCTAAGGCCTTCTCCTGTAACCACAAAATGGTCTGCCTCGGCTGATAAGGCATGAATCTCGCTTCTTCGCCTTGCCGAGGCCGCAACAATTAAAAATACAGTTTTAAGAGTCAATATTTTCATAGAAATGGAACTTAGTGGTTCAAATGGCTTATCAGCTAGTACCTGGAGCACTAGAGACAAACTCCAAGATGGAATCACTGGGGGATTACTTGGTCTTAGATTGCCCATGCCCCTAATTAAAGTATTTAATGTACTGACTTCATCACTTTCCCTACTAGCCAAGCAAGGGATAACTGACATTAAAGTTGATTTACATGTATAACCAGCAATATAGTTAGGTTTGAGGCTATAGGCATCATACAGGTGACAGAGGAAATTGGCTACTACCTGAATAGATGAATCCATTGGATTAATATATCTTTTTGAGCATCATTCTGCAATCTGTTGATTTTATAATTATATGCTCTGGAGGTTGACCCCCTTCTGACTTTTGCCATGAACATGGCTGCTTGCTCAGAAAAGCCCTCCTTGACAACATCCACGCAGTCAAACGGAACATTGACGGATTGTTGCAAAGGGCCTTGGCCTGGAAGATAATATTGTCCATCAGAGGCAGAGGAACCGGATTGCAGACCAGACAGTCCAGCAGATCCGTATACCATGATCGGCTTGGCCAATTTGGGGTGATCAGAAGCACTTGGCACTCCTCCTGTCTGATTTTCTGAAGAATTTTTGGAATCAGGATTGCTGGAGGGAATGCGTATGCATACATTCCCACCCAGCTGATAGCTAACGCATCTGTTGCGATAGCGCTCAGATCTGGAATCGGAGACGTACGTCGTCATCTTCGCATTCTTCTTCGTTGCGAATAAATCTATGTTCCCCCAGTGGTTGAACAGACGATCCGCCACACATTGATTTAGTTGCCATTCTGTAGGTAAAACACTCATCCTTTGGCTCAATGAGTCTGCTAACAGATTTAACCTTCCCGGAATATGAACTGCTTTCAAGGTAATACCGTGATTCAGACACCAGCAAAGCAGCTTCCATGTCATAATACAGAGACTGGGTGACTTCGTTCCGCCCTGGCAGTTTATGAAAGTCACTACTGTTGAATTGTCTGATCGAATTAGAACACTCTTGCCCTGAACTTTCTGTAAGAAATGTTCCAGGCCCAGGACCACGGCTCGTAATTCCAGTAGATTTATATGTTCTTTTGACTGTTCCAGATTCCAAAGCCCTGATATCGTCTGTATACATCGTTAACTGAGGGTGAGGAGGGGTTAGCATCACCCCCGACCGGAGATTCTCTGTCTTCAACCACCATTGAAGGTGGTGAATTAGAGGCTCCAGCACTGACACGTTTGAGTCCAGTGAACCTGTACTCTGGGTCCATTGCGTCATGAGAAATAACTGGATCGGCCGCCTGCGTAAGGCCGCCTGAGGAATGACTGATTCCAGAAAAAACATCAACCCCAGCATTCTCAGGTAAACCCATGCCAGGACATAATGACTGTTGCACACTGACTGTATTACTGAGATGAGTATTTGTACCCTCTCCTGAGTAGGATAAACATATCCTATCTCCAGATCAAAGAACATTCCCAAGTAGACAAACTTCTGGGATGGAGTCAGCTCTGATTTTTGAAAATTGATTATCCAGCCTAAGTCTGTGAGAGTTTTCAAAACTATCTCCAGATTTGCTGATAAACTTTTCTGGTTGTGTGCTTTTAACAGCCAGTCATCTATGTACATGTGGACTGCTTTGCTTCTCCTACGGAGGTATGCTGTTATCGCAAGAACCACCCTGGTGAAGACCCAAAGAACCGTAGAAATTCCGAAGGGTAATACCCTGAATTCCCACTGTCTGCCCTGGAATGCGAATCTCAGGAAGCGACGGAAACTCCTCGCTATTGGAATGTGAAAATAAGCATCCTTCAAATCTATTGACGCTGTCCACATTCCCTTCTCCAACCCTGCCAACACCGATTTCACCGTCTCCATTCGGAAACTGGGTGTGTCTATGAACTTGTTCAATGGCTTGAGGTTGAGAATTGGTCTCCACCCTCCAGTGCTTTTTGTTACTAGGAACACGGTTGAATAGAAGCCCGGGCACTTCTGTGCCGGGTGAATTGCTCCTTTTTGTATGAGGGAATTTATTTCCTCCTCTATACACAACCGTTGATCTGGATCTCTTGGAATTTGAGTACAGACTGGCACCAGAGACAGTCGCGATGGAGGGCCTGTTATCCAATCGGGATGATACCCGACTGAAAGCCATCGCAAGACTAAACGGTCCTGAGTTAACCGTTCCCACTCTTGCTTGCGGTGGGCCAATCGGCCTCCCACTGGACCACCTAGGGAGAGAGGTGGACAGAAGGAGTGCAAGAGTGGCACTATCTCCTTGGCCAGAAGCACCGGAGTGGTTCTCACCGTGATAACCGACCCATCAGGCACGATTACCACGACCAGGTCCTCGCGCACCACGACCAGTGCCACGTGCATTGAGGTGCGCAGGCATCTGCCTGCGCCGGAGGAGCCTGCGCCCCCCTCGCTGCTGGCCGAACCGCGCGTGGCCGAGGCCGACGCTGCGCTGGTGGCTGGCCTCTGACCTGGCCACCACCTCGAGCCTGCAGGGGATGATACGCAGGGGGAGCTGCGTGAACGCACTATCTGCGGAACACTTCAAATCACTATGTCATTAGAAATATCTAAATCTGTATAATACTGCATTTAATTTCATACTTTAGGCATATTATGTCCAGATACAGACATGGTGTATATGGCAGTTGTGAGCAGCAGGGTTGGGGTCAATTCCGATTGGAATTGAACAGTCAATTCCAATTCAATTCCATAAATCTGAGGACTCCAGAATTTGAATCGGAATTGGAATTGATAAATTTTAAGACACCAGAATTGGAATTAGAATTGATAATTTGAATTGACCAGAATTGATAAATTCTAACTCAATTTCAATCAATTCCAGTCATATTTGTCATAGATTATACACTGTTCTTTATATGTCCTTAATGCATTTCATCCTAAATGATCTTTATGATACCATTTACCACATTTCATTCTATATGCAGGTTAATGATATTTATTGTGCCAGCTGTTACTAGAGGTTTTATTGAATATTTTACAATTTATTTGACTGAACACTTTTGCCTCCTATGGTTGCAACAGTTTCTATTAAAATAAATTTTAACAACTTAGTTATATGTTTGGTTTGAAGACATAGAATTTGAGATACTGATAATTCAGTGACGAGCAAGTTAGAAAAACAATGCATTCACAACGCATCTAGTTAATTTTTTTGATGCATTTAAAATAATAAATATATGCATTGAGAACGAGCGTTAAATGTGTAAATAAGCAAGTTTGAACTTGTTTGATGTCCCCCAGAGATAGTGCCAAACGCATTGTTAAAAGCACAACGGGACAGACGCCAAATTTTAAATGCGTTTAAAAGATTCATATGTGCATTGCGTAATACCCAGCATACATACCAACTCCACAGCTCCAACTACCCGAGATCCAATCACACTTAGTGGTACATTACATTTCCTAGAAGGGGCAAAGGTAAATATGAAAAAGTTTTCCAAAAAGAGACAGCGGGACATAATATTAAAAATCAAAATTATAAATATTACGAAACACAAAATCATGATTCCCAGTTGAATGTTTTGCATCTAGTGCAAGAATCGTAAGCATCGGTTCGTTTCGCATTTAACTTTTATAAACATCCAGCGCAGCGAAACATGCCGACTGGTGAGATTTGACATAGGTTAATCATAGTAAAAATTGTCCGTAAGCAACTTCAGTATCACTTCTATGCATAATAAACGCAAAATTATGGATTAAAGATGTCAAAATATAGCTTATGTGTACCAATGCTCAACTAATGTAGACGCTTTTTATTAAAACATGCAGATGGTGTGGTTTTTATTGATAATATGACGCACAAATTAGCAGATTCGTGTCCGCTACCGCAATATCCCCATCGGTGCTCTACACGAAAAAAACCTAGTTCAGGGCTAGTTATGAAATACTATGCGCCCCTAATGCTGTAACATGTATCGATATCTCATTGGCTGTTTGCGGAAATAAAACACGCGTAGTGATTTAATGATTTTCTTTTTGTGACATTCGGTAGCTTTCGGATTCACTATATTGCAATGTAATGTAGCCGAGTATAACACACTGTTGTTGCCTCACTCGGGAACCAGGCCGAGGAAATGAGCAATCGCCGCATCTGCCTCTACGTAGCAATAACATAGCTAGATGATAAATAGTTCCGTAATAAACCTGTGAAAGTTAACATTATATAGTCAGGGAGCTAATTTCACAACATGTATATTTCATGAACCAGACATTGTTTGTTTTATTAATTTAAGAGTCAAAGTGGGCATTAAGATATTGCTTTATTGCTTTTAAAAGCAGCACCACGAATATGTGTACATTTTGCGTTCCGCCATTGTTGATCGTGAATCGCTCAGAGACTGGTTAAAATAAATCATGTCATCAATTCGTTATGAATGACAACGAGACATGTGATCAAAATTTTACTATGATAGTAATTTTCATTCATTCATAATGATGTCAGATGTCCAGCAAGCCAATCAAATTATGGCTACGCTTTTCCGAGAAACTACGACTGCGCATAATTATCGATCGGCGAGACAGTCGTGCGAGGCATTTCTCATTAGTGGTGAATTTAGGCAGTGAATAAGTGACCCGGTTCATTTTGTTCTGTAAGAATGGAATGTTTACGTTACCAGGCAGCTGTATCAGAACTGATAATGTGACATACTGCCAATTATTCAACATTGAATGAGGCCTCCCTCTAAAATCATGACAGGAATTGCGCGAAAATTTACGGTACCCTGGCAAAATATAATTGCATAATGTGTGTATGCCCGAGTAATCGGTTGCCCTTCTTGGTCGACTTGCATAATGTTGTTATACCAGCACGGCGTAATTATGAATGCGTTTCACGTTATCAGATTTCAAATGACTTGTCTAGCCACTATCATAAATGCATTGTGTAATAAGTTCTGACGTGTTGTCAAACTGTTTCTAACGCATTTGTTTTACTTTCACACCGCGTTGTTTTACCATTCACAACGGGAAAGTGATACATCCATTATTTTAAAATAGACCCGCTATGTACCCGTCATGCACCCGTTGCAGACACATTTTATGTTAAGCTAACTCTGAGCTGTACCATATAGATGTACACTTGTAAATTGTACATACCACAGCAACCCTATAATACAAACAGTAAAAAAAATAAAAATAAAAAAAATAAGAAGAAATATCAGAAACTCAACCATTAGCCGCACATTGCCCAGCCAACCGTAGTAATGTAAGAAAAATCTAGATCGGCAATAGGCCCAGCACGCCATCCAACGTTGCAACAGATGATGATGATGATTCTTTCACGGCTATTCGGAACTTGTATAGCATATCTGCTTCTTTCGGGAATATATTTCCACCTCTTAACTTTACAGCCAGGAACACAATAGAACACCATTTTGTTACCTAAATGGTAAACCGGCTTTGCGCTACGCAACGATACAGTACTTTGACGTTGTTACTATACTGTATCATTGGATAGTGGGTTTTTGAGGGTGTAAGCACATTTTTGCCGATTTAATATAAGAGTATGAATTGTATTAACAATTTTGTCAATTTCATAACTACCGTAGTTAACATTCAATGAAATAAAGCATGCATAAAAATTAAAATAAACCTTAAAATAAACTTACCGCTTATAAATATCCCCTACCTCATCTACAGATGCAATCTCAGTATTGCATTATGTGTTTTTGAGGGTGATGTAATCGCGTAATTTCAACTCTAGTGAGGCGGTGAATTGATGTCATTTTTATGGCTTGAGCAAAGGAGAGCTGTCACCGACTATAATGCCATAAACGGGTCTGATACAAACGCACAACTTAGCTTATAGCTGTAAATCCATATCACGCTTTTCGTGATAACCGGGTAGCAGCAAATTTCAGCGAAAACATTAAAAAAGTAAAAATCTGTCAGCTTTTCTTTTGGAAATTGGTAAAAGTATTATTGAAAATGAACACAAGTGTTTTGCCTACTGGAAAATAGAAAAAAATTATTAGAAAAATCAATCTAGATCAGAAAACTACATAAGCATCCCATACCAGTTCCACGTCTCGGGAGAAATAAATTATTGCTATGGCAATGGATCTCCTATGCTACTCAAGACAGTAATTGGTAGATGTCGTTGAACGCAAAAAGTGGGTTAATTTGTATCATTTCCTTACAATATACCAGTATTTTTATTATGGGTAAAAAAGTATTAGTGAAAAACATGTCTTTCACTACACTGACATCAGAAACCATAAAATAATCACTTGTTCTACGCATCTTTTTAAAATTTACAGTTGTGGTGTAAAAATATGGTATCTATTTAAAGACACACGATTTGTTGACATTACCTACGCGACACGCACGTGAGAACGTCAAAAGTACATACCCTCGAAATCACATGACCCTCGAAAACGGTGTATGGCAATAAAGGCCGCCGGTAAAAAAGGCTGCCACTGTGTCAAAAAAGGCCGACGGTGTATATTTGCCTTTAAAGGCCGCCTGCTATATTATACTATAAACCTACTATTATCAATCTATACTAGACTATACTATACACCTACTATTATCAATCTATACCAGACTATACCATACCATACTATAAACCTACTATTATCGATCTATACTAGACTATACTATACCATACTATAAACCCACTATTATCGATCTATACTAGACTATATTATACCATACTATAAACCTACTATTATCGATCTATACTAGACTAGACTATACTATAAACCTACTATTATCGATCTATACTAGACTATACCATACTATAAACCTACTATTATCGATCTATACTAGACTATACTATACAATAAACCTACTATTATCGATCTATACTAGACTATACTATACAATAAACCTACTATTATCGATCTATACTAGACTAGACTATACAATAAACCTACTATTATCGATCTATACTAGACTATACTATACAATAAACCTACTATTATCGATCTATACTAGACTATACTATAAACCTACTATTATCAATCTATAATAGACTATACTATAGACCTAATATATACTATTTTTCAGATGGAGCGTAAGTGAAACGGACCTAGAGGCGAACTATTCAACTATTTGATGACGGCTGTGGCTAAGCACGGGAATATGTCTTTAAAATGTCTTAAAGTTTTGATATTATGTTGTTTTTTTATAATAAGAATAGTAATATGCACTCTAATGCAAATTTTGGAATAATTTCAGCTTGTCTCGTCTTTTATTTTAGCCAATTATACTCAGGGTTCCCACACCTTGGGGAGAATATTTTTCCTACCTTTTCCATACTTTTTCCAGACCAAATTAAAAAATGTCCAAAGCCATTTAAAGACATTTTAATAGTGGACATTTGGGGAAAATAAACTTTTTTTTTAACATTTGAGGCTTTTAATTGGTTCTATTTTGTACATCATATCACATTTAAACATGAAAAAATTTTCATAATTAAACTAGCAAACAGTTACCTGGTGTAATCCACAGCTACCAATATTTATCATCCGCTTCTGAGTTTCATCATTTATGCCCTTTGAAAGGCTATCATATGTCTTCCAATTGACATAGCGGCCATCCATTGACAGTTGGAACATGGCACGAAGACCTAACTTATCACAACATTCTTGGAGTTTTTCATGAATATCTGTTGCTGTGACATGCAGAGTTGCCCCTATGCGCGTATATATGCATAAAAATGGCAGAGGGACGCATACAAATTAACCCTCTGCGTCCCTGAGGATGCATGAGGGACGCAGTTAAAAAGTGTAACAGAAACTGGTAACTTTGCGTGTGCTTAATTATCGATTATATTATTGTGTGTGTATATTTATTTGTGCATGTTTTAACTTTAAAAATATACCTAATGTATTGCAGGGTTGGCAAGTTTTGGACACTAGTGGTTTAAACCGCGGCTTAAACCATGGTTTAAACCGTCCGCCCAAAATAGGTTTTGGACACCTTAAATTGTCCAAAACTGTCCAAAACCTAAAATATTGGTATAAAAAATATTTTTCGGAAATATAATTTTCTTAAAACAACTATATAGCATTTAGACACATACAGGTACATGTACATATTGATGGATGGTTATCTACATGTATTTTTGGATACTTTATTGCTATATAATAATAATAATAATAATAATAATAATAATAATAAGAATCTAAAAGGACACATATGATTTCAATAAATTAGGAGTCTTTTTTTGCTTCTTTCTATAATCCATGGGTTAATTTTTTTCAACTTTTGTTTGTCTTAAATGTTTTAACTCTGTAATATTTCGACCAGTTGTGTTAAACCCACAGAAACCCTATTTAATCAATAATGTAAACATATTAGACTACCTATGTACAGCTAGATGTTTATATTATTGGGAACTGTCTCTGTGTCTAAATCTATTTCTTGCAAAATGTTCATGGCCTATGGAAGAATCTTAAACTCATAGAGAAAATATAGTCTGCTGAGATGTTGTTTCAACAATTAACTGATGACCCTTGCTCTCTAAGGCTATTTTAGAATGCACTACTCAGTACACACATTAGCTATGTTTACATAAGATCTTACGCAAATTTGGGATTAAGGCATTAAGCTGATAGAATATAAATTAGATTCTTCATGTTTTCATCTATCCTCAGTTAATGCTAGATATCAATTAGACAATTAGTAAAAAGATATCCTTGTGCTACACTAATCTTTGAATTCTTCTGTTGTCCTGAATATTTATGTTTACTAAGCCAGTCATTTCAGTGAAAAATTTTCAAAAATTTGAGCTAAGTTGTGTTTAAAAGTCATAATGTACAATGTAGGTAAGGTTACTATTCACTGTAATTGTCTTGGCCGCATAGGGGTTATCAACAGGATGTCTCACCTTTAGTTCAGATACCTGAGTTAATTATTCTCTTTGCCATGCTAGTAATAGAGCCAGGTTTGATAATCTCTGATAACCACAATCACATGCTGAGCCTCTTTACAATTCAATGGTATAGGTGTGATAATTGGCCTGTGAGGGCTCTGGCTTAAGATTAGAAATAACACACAATGATCTGCTTAACCCTATACTTTCTGCAACCCAGGGTTTTCAGAAATACTCTTGCCTGAATACCGTTACTACAGTAATATTATGAAAACAATTTGGCATAGCACACTAACACCCTTCAGATAGACTGATGCAAACAGTCAAACTAATATTCAGCAATTCCCAAAGTTTTGAAAATAAATAAAAACATGCATTTATTTGACAGAAGGGTGGTCTATCTTTAACTCTATCCATTCCAAATTTTAAATGTATTGAATTATGACATAAAATTAATTACTTTTGAAAATTCAACATAGGAGTAGAGAAAGCATCAAAGCTAGTGTTTTGCTACAGGATGTTGAGAGGGCTGTCTGATTTGGACTACTAATTAAACCTAATTAAGCCTTTTATGTTTTAATTGTATGTATTTGATAAAAATGTAATAATAACTCATATAATAAATGGATTTGTTTAATATAGTGCTTTTGATGCAATCTCTGATTTCTTGTTATTTCTTTAATAGGATTATGATGCATAAGAGTATGGTGATATGTCCAACATAGTTTTGGACAGTTTTGGACAATTTTGGACAGTTTTGGACTGGTTTAAACCATTTAAGACAGGTTTTGGACAATGTCTGCTCAAAGTTAGTTTTGGACTGTCCAAAACCCAACCCTGATGTATTGTGTGTTCAATAAAAACGAACTTACTGTGTTGTTTAAGACTATGATTTGTTGTAGGTTTTCTTGCACAACTCAAAGTTGTTAATGCCCATAAATCAGATTCAACCACCACATTTAATTGTAAACACAATCCCCAAATCATCCTTAGTATTCCATTTGATCTATTTAAAAAAAATAAATAATGAATTTACAAGCCCCATGTTAGTCGCCTTGTTTGGCCTACAAATTGCAAAAATACCTGCCATGTTTCTGTCTGTTGTGCTAAACGTCGGTGTGATGTGTCAGTATTTGATTGGATAACAGCGGAATCTCCCTCTAGAGGAACTCACGCTTGAGAAATTCAATACAACTGATCAAGCGTACAAACGTGTCTCTGCGTCTTAATCCTTTCACAGCTCAGAACATTGGACAGATCACAACGTTGTTATCACTAATCTGCTGAATATTTTGAAATTAATTTGCGCATGCATACTTGCCTAAAGCAGCAACGACTTACAGGCAAAATATTTTTTCTATTTACTTATCAAAATATCTAAATGGATGAAGGAATATATGGAAGATATTGTGATATCTTTTACATTTGAATGGTCATTTGACGGATTAGCGGCGGTGTCTAATTTGTATTGCTGTTTGAATAACGGTATCAATACGCGCTATAATCCGGTTTTTATTTAGAAATTGCGGCTGATTGATTGACTGATGGATTAGTGTTTATAATGTTTAACAATACTCGATCGTTAGGTGTTCCCAATTTCTCAACAAAAAAAGCTCAGCGATGTTCAACGATACAATCGATCTACGTTAAAATATTGATTTTTTCCGAACAGCGTATAGCTCAAAGCTCACCAATACAAGCGCCCTTATTGGATACACGCTAATGCGTTATCTATGCTTCAACCAATCAGCAATCGCATTACATAGTTACTCCCTATGAATTAGACATATCCGGTTATTGGCTGATATATTTTCACTAATTACGCAGTTTAATCTGCTTTATACAGATTATTTTTGATAAATTATTGTTTTGTCTGATCTTAACCTATGTATTCCACTATATTTAGTCATTCCAGTTACATTATAAAAAATACGCGCGCATTATATCGATGTAGGTCACGTCGTCCTTGAGCAAACTCGCCCCAGATACTCGTAATTTTTCAATTCGTCGAAAGTCAAGTTACGGTTTAATAGAAAAACGAATGCAGTGGTCTTTGCTAATTACTAATGTAGTGGTCTTTGGAAATATTAATCATACAAGGTCATCAATGTAGGTTGGTTGGTTTATCAGACAACAAACAAGTACAGTGCTAATTAAGTTATTGTTTATTAACATGCAGTTCAAATGTTATTAGTTAAATATACAAGGGCCATTTCAATAGATCAATTTTAGCCACCATTGTAGATCACAGAATACATATTTTTAAAAATTTACCACTGGAATGACTGGCACTGTTTTCAACATGCTTAATAAAGTGCTTTATAATTAGATCAATGTGTTGTGTTTATTTTAAGAAAAATACATGGGACCCCCATTTTCAGATGAGGACCCCATGGGACCCCCAGATTTTACAGTGGGACCCCCAAATCTGAGAGTGTGGGGTCCTTGGGACCCCCAAAAATCAGATGTTGTGGGCAATACTGGTGATATGGCCGAGGAATTCTGATGTGTAGAATCGAGTGGAAATCTGATCTGCTTGCCAGAATCGAACATGAACATCCATTTGTTTAGACTGAAGATGTCCATTAAGGCTTTCGTCGAATAATAAAACATAATCCGTCTCAGCCTTCACCTTTGACAATAACAGTGACTGAAAATATGGTGCAATGCCAAAAGTAGAAAGATAACCACACTTCGTCTCTCCACAAGAGAATTTCGAGGCGATCATACTATCTGGAAACATTATACAGAATAAATCTCCAACCTTCCCACAACTTTTGAATGAGAATTGATTCTGTATGACATTAAGGCACCAGTAAAACTCGGATGAGAGGACTTCATTTGTTGCTACGAATGATCCTAACGAGGCTGATAGTGTAGAAACGACTATGGGTTGCTTGGGAGGAATGACTGCTGGAGTTATAGTTTTTCAAAATTTACAACAAAATTATTTGACACAAATATTTATTTTCCTTTCTAAGGGGGAAACATAATTTAACTCAATTTAAAATTTTTTTATAAGTTTAAAAAAAAATTTAAATTTAATTAATCTTTTTAAAATTTTTACGTTCCCGTTAATCGCAATGTATTGGAGCTTGGCGGTTACTGGTACCCAATCCAGACTTGCGAAACCAGGAACATGGAAGTGTTTGTTGACAAAATGGCTGCCGGAAAAAATTACAAATCCCGATATTTTAATTTTCCTTACCTTTTCCATAGCGGTACCGCAAAATATCAAATTTTCCATAGCTTTTCCAGCCCTGGAAATAGTTTTCTTAAATTTCCATACTTTTTCCAGACTTCCATACCTGCGTGGGAACCCTGTATACTGCATATATAAACTTCTTGAGAAATTAATCGAAAATTGAAAATATGATACTATGAAATTTACAGGATTTAAATTTTGAACAATTTGGAATTGAGAGACGGTCTGTACTGATCGTAAGATTTTTACAGACTGATTGTCAACCTACGTTCAGTGCACGTCGAGCGAGTTCATGTGCGACCCCATTGTACGTGCCTATAGATAATCTGGCGATTGTCTGCTGGCTTCCTGGAATTAATCCCCTAAATAAAACAGCTTGCGTTAACAATGACGTGATGTTTTTCTAACGCCAAAAATTTGAAAGAAATTGTACCAAAATTAAATGGAAAATTTGTATGCTATATGCACATTTGATGGTTGTTAGATGGTGGTTCTTAATACGAGTCATGGTGGTGGCACATTAAATCATGGTGGTTCATAAAAATATATATTGTCATTGATGCTGCAGCCACTTTCAGTTAGATTTTCACTAAGACTGGTCATCAGATCGTGATTCTTTGTGTCTTGTCTTAGGGAACCACATATATTTGAATGATGGTGGTTGTTCATGAAGGCTTAATGGCAGCGGCATTATAACTGTGGCTGTTTAATACCCTTTAGAAAATTGTAAATTTAAATAGGTTACGTAGCATACCACCATTAACGGACGCACACACAGACAAACAGACAGACATGCATTTAATTAGAGACTTATCAAGCGACCACCTGTCTGTATGGACTTTCACATTATTTTCGAAATAGTCAACAGAATAAGTTTTATATCTGATTATATATTGAATGACGTCATTGTCAACCACCAGGATTTAGATTTCTCCACTCGTAGTTTTATAATAGACGAACCTGGTGTCCATCGTCATTATCAGGCTATATGTGGCATCATCATCATCAACAACACCCGACACATTTTATCGTGCATTCAAGCGTTTATGTATCGTGCATGCGTTTATGTATGTATGCATATATGTATGTATGTATGTATGTATGTCCGTCTGTTTGAAGAGCCGGAAAATGGACGGGATAGTGGCTACACAACATATACGTTAGTTGAATCCGGGACAAACAAAGGAAAGGTAAGTGCTGTCTCGAAAAAACACAACATTTCTTACATTGTGTTCAAACTTTTACTAAATAACTTATTTCCGAGTTGTACTGTAATATGACTCTGCGTTTAACCGATGAATTACCCATATCTCATTTTCAATGATACCATACAAAAAAATTGTTGAATATCTTGAAATTAATTTGACTGGAAGCCGTTGGCTTAATTAGTCGGATTAATTTCAAAATATTCAACAGGCAGTTTTATATAATAAAGAATATACTTTTTCTGGGATTTGTCTGTGAAAGGGTTAATAAACAGGTTATGCATAATGCATAATTCAGACCCTGGCAGCCTTTAAAGTTAAATATACACCGGCGTCCTTTTTTGACACAGTGGCGGCCTTTTTTACCGCCGGCCTTTATTACCCGAGATCTCGAAAACACCTTACAGTAAAGCCTTACTAAGTTACTGGACGATAAACACACCATTGATAAAGACTGAAACATTTATGGCTCACAATGCACGAGCGCTTTCTGGAGAGATAACTCATAGCAGCCCACCTCATTAGGATAGGTCAGGAAGTCGAGCCTCTCTAGATATTGGGACACGACAACTTTAATTTGACTAAAAATGTAATGCTTTAACGAAAACTGGTTCAAACTTAATTCTTCTGCAAGCGATGTTTATTATTAAAATATTTACTCAAACGAATGATGCATACCTTTATTGGACACGGTTTGGTAATTGTTTCTTGGCGGATTATGTGAATGAAAATGGTTTAGATACGTTTTATCTGTCGTTTCATCATATTTTCTTCCTATTCTGTATAACCGTCTCTTGCATGAGTACGGTGGCGGGTCATCTTTTTATCGTTATTCTGTATCTTTCCCTATCTGAATCCTAGTCGTTTCGCCCATATTCCCGTGCAACCGAGTCCTTTTGCACTTTTGCCTGTTCATCCTGGGCTGTTTCGCCCATATTTCCATTCGCCCTGAGACGGTTCACACCTGTAGATACGGAAAGGGAGTGAGGTGGGAAGGCTAGTGGCGGAAAGACCTAGAGAGTGTCTAATAATCACGATGTGATGTGATTTTATTTCTTACAGGTACTTACATAGTCCAACTTCTGGTGTCTAAATTCAGGTTATCTGTGCCATATGGACACTGAAACATATTTTCAGATGTTGAATAAAATTGAATTGATTGATTGATTGATTCACGCATGCTCATTTTGTTATGGCTTTGGTGTGTATGTGGGCCAGGAAACCTAATTCACCAGTTAAGGGGAGGTAAATCTTATAAGAAAACTTTCGTATATTGAGCCTTGGTCTTATTTTTGTTATTGTTTAGGCTGTGACCTCGGGGTATGCTATTTGTGCCATGCCATTCAATAAGGTCTGCAATAACGTAGTCATATTTATTGCTGAGAATTTTATATAAAATAAATTGCAATCTTCTAAATGCTAATGTTGGTACTTTTAACGTTTGCAGACGTACATGATATGGTAGATTACGCATACCAGGAACAAGTCTGGTTGCCCGTCTTTGGGCATTTTCAATTGCATTTATGTGCTTTTTTGTGATACGGAGCCCAAACCACAGTCGCATATTCAATATGCAGCCTAACAAGAGATTTGTAGAGATGTTTAATAATTTCTTTCAAGATTCAAGATTCAAAGTTGTTTTATTTCATGGTTCTTCTATACATATAAATAGACTCTAAACTGGCAGTCCATAAACGTCATGGCATATGGAGCAATGGCCTCTTTATCTAGATAGTCAAATGTTCTCCTAATCAATCAAATGGTTAGATTAGATTTGATTTTTCGTTTATATGTTCATCGAAGCATAATCTATCGTCTATTATGACACCTATATTCTTTTCACTAGACAAATGGACTAGCATATGATTAATATATTCCATTGTATAAGCATGTGGAAATGTTTTTTGTTGATATCTGCATACTTTTGCATTTATCTAGATGGAACCGTAATAATGAATAATCAGTCCAAGAACACATAGAGTTAATATCATTTTGCAGGGTATAGTTAAAATTATCATTCATGGACAGAGCTCTCCCTTGTGTTGGGGATAAGAAGAATTAGAGTTGTCGAGTTAGGAATTATGGACTGGCAGGACCTGAACGAACTCGATACAAATGAAGCATGGAACCTATTACACAGAAAATTAACCACTATGAAAGAGCAACATATTCCTACGTCTAAGCAACAGGGCAGAAAGAAACATCTCTTGATTGACCATACCACACCATAGTTACACTAAAGAACCGAGCTTACAAAAAGTATAATAAAACTAAGAAAACTACAGCTCATGAGCTTTACAAGACTGCCAGAAACCAAGCTACATCATTCATCCGAAGAGCCAAACAGCCCTTCGAATGTAAAGTGACGTCTGAAAGTAAAAATAATCCTAAAGTATTTTGGAACTATGTAAAAAGCGAAACAACTCTACATGAATCGATTAGTGATCTACGTAACCCAGGTACTGGCACCATTAGCACAGATGACAAAGAAAAAGCAAATGTCCTCAACAACTTCTTCTCAAGTATCTTCACTTCTGAGGATTTGCATAATATACCAAGTATCAGCAATATGGTCAGCAGCACTATTTTAGACAGTATATTAATAACACCTATGCTACTGAGAAAAAACTGAAAGCCCTCAATCCAAATAAAAGCTATGACCCAGATGAAATTCCAGTAAGAACAGTAATCGAAGTAGCCAAGGAAATTAGTGTACCTTTATGCATCATCTTTAACACATCTTTCTCGAAGGTGTACTACCAAACATCTGGAAATTGGCAAATTTGTGCTGCATATACAAGAAAGGTTAAAAAAATGATCCAAATAATTAATCCTACTTGTACCCTGTGCAAGGTCCTTGAGTCATTTGTTAGGGACAGTATCATAAACTATTTGGAAGAAGCCAACCTATTCTCTACATGCCAGGACGGTTTCAAACATAACAGATCATGTAAAAGTCAACTGCTAGAGTATCTCGAATACATAACGACTAAACTAGATGTGAAAGAATCTGTTGATGCTATCTGGATTTCTCCAAGGCTTTCGATACAGTACCACATTAAAGACCCCAATCAAAATTGCAAAGCTACGATATAGGAAATAAAGTAACCAAATGGATAGAAAACTATTTAACCAATAGAAAAGAAAGAGTAAGACTTAATGATACAACATCAGATTGGTCAGATGTACTACAAGGAAGTGTTCTGGGACCTGTCCTTTTTCTAATTTACATAGATGATCTACCAGAATCACTAACCTGCCACTGCAAAACATTTGTCGATGACACAAAAATATATGGAGACCGATCCACAAATGGCATCCAAGATAACATAGACAAGGTATGCGAGTGGTCCAGGACATGGCAACTAGGCTTCAATACAAGTAAAACACATGTCTTACATTTTTGGCAGTAAGAATTCCCGAATCCAATACTCTGTGACAACTGGTACATCCCACATACAGCCAATATCTACATCACAGCTAGAAAAAGATTTGGGAGTGCATATCGACACAGACCTTTCTTTTGATACACACATAAATAACATTGTATCTAAAGCGAATAGTAAAGTAGGAATAATCAAAAGAACATTTTCCTGTATAGACCCATCTACACTTACTTTACGCTACAAATCTTTGGTGGTAAGACCTATTCTTGAATACTGTAACTTGACATGGTCACCAAGATTTAAACGACAATCTCAGCTATTAGAAAGAATACAGTCTCAGGCAACAAAGTTATTACCACAAATTAGAGACTACAGCTACACAGAAAGACTCAGGACCCTAAATCTATGTCATTGAAATACAGGAGATTTTGAGGCGATTTAATCGAAACATACACAATCCTTAATGATATGTACAACATTGACAAAAGCAGCTTCTTCAAACTCTCCACTAATACACACACTAGAGGACATAAGTTCAAGCTCAACATGAAACGCAGCACTAAGGATATTTGCAAATACTTTTTTTCTAACAGAGTGGTATCCTTTTGGAATTCACTGCCAGCAACAGCTATAGAGGCACAAAAGGTTGAATCCTTCAAAAGTAAACTAGATAAGCGCATTTGATAGAAATGCTTCATGATTTTGACTTAACATGATTTGCATAAAGAGACACTAATGTAGAGAAGGATACCCGGATAGTGATAAACACATTGAACATGCCATATGTGTATCAGACCATCACAAAGTTATACTGCAATTCTGCCAATACAGTGGACTGATTTTGGAGTAGCCTCTGCTTAGAGAAGAACATACTCGGTGGCGATTCCAAATACCAGTAGATAATCTCTGCTTCCACGTCCACATGTTGTGGTTGCATGAATAGACACTTGCATAGCGGAGGAGACTCAGATAGTAGTCCGGGAGCCAAGGGGTTGAACCTGGATTTGTCGGATAAAGTTTTTTTCTTTGCTGCATTTTGTAGTATGGGGGTACCTCTTCATAATTTAGGTGGTGACCATTCCCAGCCCTTGAGCAATTTCAGATTGTAACCCTTTTATTCCCGTTTTGCGGAAAAAGCCTCAAATGCTAACTTTTCCATTATTCCTTGTTAAGTATTCATACCAAAGGCATTACATTTACTTGTGGTAATATGTTCTCATATGTTAGGTACTGTGCATTCTATTGTGTATTCTCATTGGCTGAACAATTCACGATATTAACCCTGTTCTCCACGTTTTGCATAAAACACTAAGAAATTCAAATTTTATACTATTTCTTGCAATGTATTCATACCGAAGGAATTACATTTACTTGTGATAATGTTTGCTCATAAGGTAGGTATTGTGCAGTTCATTTGGGTACGATTTTATAAATATTAACCCTTTCCTGGCCACGCCTTTTAGCGCATTTGTTGAATCTGTGCTGTCAAAGCCCCACTATCACACTAGGATGCTTGGAAATAAAAAATCTTGTTATTACTCTCGGTACATGTAAACTTATGCTACTGAACACGTGAGCACCCTACAGTGTAACAAGTACAGAACATAGTGCACGGTAGACCATTGACCCGACAACTACACTTTCTAGAATTACACGGTATTGTAATTTGGCAGCAACATCGGATCATTTCAAGGATATAATCTGGGGCGACATTGAGACTGTCCGGAATGGTAGTCGGTGTTAGTGATTTGTTACCAATGTCCTTCTTCCATCTGAAGTCCTCTGGGTCTAGAAGTGGCAGCCAATTCGATTCTAGAGTTCGCCACAAGATTGCCTGCGACATCATCGTTTCTCTTGTCACAGAGTTCTAAGATAGACTGTTTTGTGTCAATTTCCCGACATAGGTATGCAGTTCGCCACCTGGATGGGTTCTTTTTGTCCCATTGGATATCACATATATCACCACAGAAAAAGCAGTGTTGGCGGAAATCGAATATCTCACCAGAATCTCTTGACAATGAACGTCTTGTGACCTTTTGTGGAATTTCTGAATCAGTTTCTCCATCAGTTTGACGTTTGTAACGATCAGTTTGTCTAGATGATGTGTATGTAGACACGCAAGTTTTGTGACATATAATAGTTAGTTCGCTGTTCTGATCTAACGATTTCTGAAGCTCAAAATGTTTTTCATCACCGTATATCTTGCTACATCTTATAATGTTGCTTATTCGAACAGCTGTTGCCGACATTAAAGCTTTCCTCTTTGTTTGACAACTAAACTTCCAATTGAAGAAGCACACTTCACGATCGGATTCCATCATATATAGGGGCTTAAACAAACTCAGAATGATATCATGTATATATGCACCAACAGTGGCGTAGCGGAGGGGTCAGGGGGAGAATTCAGTGTATTTGATTGCTGAGCATATCTTAAAATATAGCCATAGTTTGTCCAAACGTAAGATATTATAGCAGACGACCATGTAGAAAATAGTTTGACATCGTAAAATGCGAAAAAGAGTTTTCAATTTACTTTAATTGACACTTTCTGAAATTACCCCGGGCCATGTATTATTATAAAATTCTGGCTAAAGCTTTTGTTTACTAATTATTGTGTGGCCAGG
Source organism: Chaetoderma sp. LZ-2023a (assembly GCA_034401795.1). Classification (NCBI taxonomy): domain Eukaryota; kingdom Metazoa; phylum Mollusca; class Caudofoveata; order Chaetodermatida; family Chaetodermatidae; genus Chaetoderma; species Chaetoderma sp. LZ-2023a. Next base: position 176,642,151 of record CM067369.1, on the reverse strand, counting down.
AAAGGGTTATTATTTTTATTTAGTTCTAAAACAATTTGTATTTTCAAGTAGGCCTATCCTAATGTAATAGTCGGACTTTGAGTGAGAAAATTCGACAAATGCGTTAATAAGCATGGGCAGGAAAGGGTTAATTTTTATCAAAATTATATTAAATTATACTGTACAATAACTCCCCTATGAACATACATTACCACAAGTATATTTAATACCCTTGGTATGAGTACTTCACAAGGAATAATGAAAAAATAAGCATATTTATTTTTATTTCGGAAAACGGGAAGAAAAGGGTTAATATCTGAAATTGCTCAAGGGCTGGGAACGGTCACCCCCGCCACCCCCCCCCCCTAAATTATAAAGAGGTACCCACATACTACAAAATGCAGCAAAGAAAAAAACTTTATCCGACAAATCCAGGTTCACCAAAATATCAGCTTGTGGCTCCCGGACTATAGCGAGGAACACAGAAAATTAAAACAATAGCGATTAGACCAAGCACAGCTTTCACAACTGAACATGCACACAAATGCTAGGCGACCATGTGTGTAGGCGGCACACCGCAGCTAACGTGGGGAACACCCATCTGCATCATAGCATTTCCCAAAACAGAGCTTTTGTTTTAAATCTTTTAAATCTAGTATCACTGATATATTGATGGCTTCGAGGAGACTTAATCAAGCGACAATGGCCAAATCATTCAAGAACGAACTAGATTGATTCTTAATAAGGAAAAATTAGTTACCTCTCCGGGATGTAGCAATTGTTTGAGTGAAGCTTTCGCGACCGTCTCAGTCACGTCTTCTGCACTAACTGATGGTCGCTGGCAACATCCCTCTGGTCAGTTCTTGTGGAGTCACGTGACAGCATGGACTGGTAGACTGCTGGTATACGGCAGCCCTCGTCTCTGTTCATGGTTCAGCATCATTCAGTGCTTTAGTCAGTCTCCATAGCTTTGTGGTGTCTCTCTCTAAATTAAACCATGCCGTCTTTTCCCTCCAGCTTCTTCTTTTGGCCTCCAGCTTGGTCTTTAGATACCTGGCTTTAGTTTGTTGTAGTGTGAAGTGGTTTTCATGACAGGGATTACCATCTACATCTTTTCTTGCCTTGCCTAGTTTATCATGTGCTGCTTGCAGTTCTGTTGTCCAGTAGGGGCGGTAGTTTTCCTGAACCCTCGAGGAATCGCTTCGTTGGCAGCCTTGAGGATACTTGAATTAAATTCCTTGACCGCATTGTTGATGTTTCTCCCTTCTACTGCTATATTTTGGGTAAGCTCATTGTAACGAATGCCGAACAGACTCCAATTTGCCTTTTTGTAGGTCCACCTTGGATGTTGAGGTGAACTTGTCGAAATACTTCCAGAAAGAGAGCGGAGGACTGGGCGGTGGTCGCTTCCTCCTAACTGCGATCCGACCACTCTACTGAGGTTTTTGTGAATGCGTTCTGTACAAAATGCCAAGTCCGGAATTATTGTCAAGTGCCACCAGCGCGAGTAGAAGGTAGGCTCATCTGTGGGATCGTTGACAAGTAAAAGGTGCTTTTCATCTTGCCATGCTTCAATGTCTTCTCCTCGTTTATCAAGTGTTCTGTATCCCCAGCTCTGAGAGTGGCTATTGAAGTCTCCCGCAATGAGGAAGTGGCAGTCCGGGACGTGGATTGTGTCAAGTGAGAGATTCTTGTCACTAGGGCAGTAATAATTGACAATGCCAATCACAGAGTTGCTGATCTTGAAATATTCTGCCTCTTCCATAAAGGTTTTGATCTGGCTGGCGTTCACGCTGTTTCGGACCAAGGTGATCACCCCGCCTTTCTTTCTTCCTCTTCGATCACACAGGAAAATTTGGTAACCTCTGATCTTAAATGGTTTTCCTTCTTGCAGGTGTGTCTCTTGGATGCAGCAGATATCAATGTTGTTTTCGTACATGAACTGTTCGAGCTCTGATTTCTTGTTGGTAACCCCTTCTGCGTTCTAGTCCATGATGTTGATACTGGGGTTCTCTTTGGGTTTGGTCCTCTCTTTCGGTTGGCCAGTAGCTCTCCATCGTCGTCCCCTGGCTCCACAAGACGAGTTTATGGGACTCCAGTAGCTGAGGGTGGGCTCCTTCGAGGCGTGCAGCCCGGAGCTGCAGCTGCCTGGCGGATCCTCACAGGGTGAGCAGCATTTCGGTTGATTCGATCTCCAAGTGTCATTCATTTGCTTTGTGCATAATGCTCTGGTTAGCCCCTCCAAATGTCTGGATTGACACCCAATGGGTTACACCCCTGCGCCACGTTGAGGCTGAGCATATAGTCTTAAACAGGGGATTATTATTTTAAATCTACGCCACTGTTAATACGCGAGAGCATTGACCTATCCTGATTTACTCTGGCAAACACGATCTATAGGTAGAACTTTGATATTGCTGACTACTACTACTACTACTACTACTACTACTACTACTACTACTACTACTACTACTACTACTACTACTACTACTACTACTACTACTACTACTACTACTACTACTGCATCTGCTCACATTCTTACTGCGCACTGCGCCACTGCTACGTCCGCCACGACAGATGCAAATGTGGTGCTTCAGTTTCCCTTTCAAGCAATACTGCTGCATTCGCAGTAATGAGACATAGTGCTGCCAATCTCGATAACGATGACTACATAACGACCACCAGCGCCACCGACAACGATGGTAACAACAATGACGACAATGACGACGACTACGATGACGATGACGACAGCGACGACGGCCACGATAACGATAACGACGACGACGACGACGACGACGACGACGACGACGACGACGACGACGACGACGACGACGACGACGACGACGACGACGACGACGACGACAACAATAACTATAACAATGACGACGACGAGGACGGCGGTGGTGGCGGCGATGAAGGGGGTGGCGGTGGCACAAACGACATTAGGTCTCTTTTAAATACCTTTTATATGCTAAGAAAAAGAGCTGAACCAAGTTTGTTCAAGGGAGCTTGATTGGCCAAATGTATTGGTGGCCATCTTGGATGACCTAGTTTGTCCATGGAAAGTTGATAATCCAAAAAGAATGCCCTAGTAAATCAATCAAGATTTTGCGTGTTTGGCAGCCATCTTTGATTTTCTGAAAATTTATGAGAAAATCATATAATCATATAAATAAATATAGGCGCTCATATTAACCACTTGGCCAATTTTAATAAATCTTGAACATCTTAAAGGAAATTAGATTGCTCAATTTTTCCATTGATCATTTTGTTTTGTTAATTGTTTGTGCCAGTGGTCGATATGAGCGATACAGGCCCCTTGAGCATCTTGTATTTTCTTTGTCGCTGTAGCGCTTCACTACTCCGATTTCTAAACAATACGTAACAAAACATAGTGACAAGGGCAATGTCTTATTTCAAGTCTTAACTCTGTCAAAACTGAAAGACCAAATCCAAAAAACCTTTAAAACTTTATAATTATTCTGCCGAGTATTTTGAAACTAATTTGATTGGTATCCATTGCTGTCTATTGTAGCAAAGGGCCCCCTATCAAATTAGTTTCAGAATACTCAAGAGCTTACATGTACCTTTTTAATTACCTTGGAATTGAGATTCTAGGAATTTCTGGCTCAAAGGGTTACATTATGTTTACTTGATATTTTAAATTGTCTGAGCTTTGTATTGCTAACTGTTAGTCAGTTATGCAATGGAATACATGCTTGCCTATGTGATAGAATGTTTTATGTGCAATTAAGTAATCTGTGATAAGTAAAAAATTTAGTTTTATACACTTTGTACATACATGTATATATGTACAGCAATATTGAGTGACACATTTACCGAAATATGAATCTGTGTTTAAAAAATAGTATTTTTACATTAAAACACTTGTTTATTTTTCCTGTACGTGCGTACACGCACGCACGCACGCACGCACGCACGCACGCACGCACGCACGCACGCACGCACGCACGCACGCACGCACGCACGCACGCACGCACGCACGCACGCACGCACGCACGCACTTCAACTGATCTAACAATGATGTCACGTGCCTCAGATTATTAATAAGTAAAGGAAGATATCAGTTATTTTGGTGACTGTTTCTAATCATAGAAGGATCCATTTCTAGGCACGCACCACTCACTTTATACATGTGTTGGAATCGATGTGAAACTATACAGCCTGATTTCCCAAAATTCTCTAAATTTCAAGGGGGCTGTACAGGTAAGGCGTGGGCGGAGCCTAGCTAGAGATGGGCGGAGCACCGCTTAAACTGGATTCTTCCGTTTTAGCTACGTTGCTCTTTTAGGTTTTAGCTATGCTCCGCCCATCTCTATCGAAGCTCCACCCACATCTCACTCGTGTTGGGATCAATCGAACCCTGCACCCTGATTCTTAATTTCCAGAAAACCATAGAGGTATGCTGTTGAATGTTTTAAAACAAATTTGACTGAGTTGTTGCTGTCTATGTCAAATTAGTTTCAAAATATTCAACAACATGTTTATTAAATAGTAAAGACATACAATTAGTATAACCTGACGGACTATTAAGAGTTTAAGACGGACTAAATCGTGTCATTCATGACGTAATTGATTATAACATTATCTTACATGTCCTTTAGTTGATTATGACACCATATGATTGATGGATAAACTGGAATCCTCCACTTGACTGAGCACAGCAAGAAATCGATCCCTTCATTGCATGACTACCAACTATACAGAAAAGGGTGTTTGAATTTTTTGAAACAAATTTGACTGGAACCTGTTAGTTGTTCTATGCAGAAACATCATCCAGTCACAGTAGTTTCAAAATATTCACCAGAATATCTCTTTCAAAGAACAAGTAATTCGTCGTTTATGGTGTATACGGTGTAAAGTGTTAAGCATCAACTTATCTATGAGGTAAGAATGGCGCAGTTGTTTGTCTGTCCGTGTGTCTGTTCATCTGTTCGGCGATGTAGGACAATCATTTCGCGAGCATGGTTAACAATTATGAGCGGATGTATCAAGCTAGGAACTTAGTCCATGTTCACGCTAGAGAGGTAAACCGAAGTAACGCCATACTTCTGTATGGCGTTACTTCGGATTAACTTTCTAGTGTGAACACAGCCTTATTTGTACGTTTTAAACAAATCAACCAGCATTTACGAGAGACATATCCATGAAAAGCGTACATAAATCTTCAGAATAATGATAGAAATATTCTCTGGATTTGCAGGGCACGCGCTCCCTGGACTTGCATTTCCGCGTTACAGTCTGTAATCGTCAGGGTTGTCTTCACCCGGGATTACTTTTCAGCCAACTTCATCTTTATTTATCAAGTTATCACCAAATGAAGACACTTCCTCCTGGATAATGGTAAACTACGCACTTGATTTGCCAATGTGGGTGCCATTTATTAATATATCCGTTGCACGCCGCTGCTTCATGAATCATGACAGTAAACTATTTTATAGGTATTCGGATCCGTTCATATGAGGATGTGCAATATCTATAGGCCGAATGGTCCGTATTTAATTTTTAGCCCTAATTAGATGTTTGGCGTATGCTACCTAACTAGTCCATAAAGATGTCAAATACTGTCTATTTAAGTTCTGAAGTTAGTTCATTCGGGTTTTAGGGAGTTTAAAGGGCTAGTAAAGGTTTTGGATACTTTCCGGGTGTCAGTGTTGTCAAAAGAGGCGGTCATCTCGGTATCAAACCCTCAGAGTTAATCCTTAACATAAATCCTTTAAGAGACTGTTTACCATGCCATTTAGGCGTTCAAATCCTCTAGATAATTGCCCTAGTATTTAAAATCATGTTGTTTTAAAATGTTTATTTACCTTTATCTCTGATATGGGCAAAAAATTAGTTTAGGTATAGGCTCAACCATTTGCATCATAATTCTCGGGAACAATTTTTGACATGAAACGAAGAATTAAGATTTAAAAATCTGCCAAAAAATAACAGTTCGAGATAAAATGAGGATAATTGACGGTCTTTAATTATTTCAAAGGTCCAGTTCATTACCCCCTCTTACTTTTAAAGTTATGGCCCCTTGAAAAAAGTCTGGCGGTTCGCTACCTCGGTAAACCAAAACGTAAAGTATGCTAAAACAAAGCTAAGCTGAGCTAACACAAGAGCCATAACACTTATGCGTCTGCATTTTATATGCACTTTTGAGGTAAATGAATGATTTGACTACAAAGCAATTAGATTGACAATTATAGCCTAACCGAATACCTCAGTTGGCTTTTATGTCGCTGAAGACGCGAATTGCCAAAGTGACAGTCCTTAAAATTGAAGCGCTATTGAGCTTACACTCTGAGTGCAGTGATTATTTCGTACACTTATGTATTATGCTGTTATAGCACTTTAATGACTAAATTTGTGCAAAAAATGTAAATATTTACTTATTGAATGCCCATTTGCGGGCAAAGAGAAGACTATTTTTGAAAATTTACCACTGGAATGACTGGCTCGGTTATCGAGCCAGTCATTCCAGTGGTACATTTTCAAAAATAATCTCTTGGCTCGCAAATGGACATTTCTCAAGACCCCTGCAGAGGCCGGTCTTGCCTGGTTTCGTCCTGAAAGGGTTAAGTAGCAAACCGCCAAAGTCTTGAAATTTGGCGGTTTGCTACCAAGGTTTTAACAGATCCGGCGGTTTGCTACATTGTGACAATATTCATAAAAGCGCCATCATTTCTATCAAAACAGTTGCTTTGTTAAGATAACCTAACTGGTTGTTGAGCAAAGTGATCTGGTGATAAGAACACCCTGGTAGGGTGCATTTTCCTATAGAATTTATGAAAATACATATAAATAAATAGCTAGCCATATGTTGCTTTATATATCGAGGATGGGACTATTTCCACTGCGATTGTATGCCTTATATCTAGCTAAAACATATTTTTGCTCAATTTTATCTTGTAAATTAAGGCAGTAGTCAATTATTACCTATTGACACTGAGATTCTATCTACCTTGTTTAATTAAATATCACTACAATCGCTGGATCCGATCTGTCACTCACATATATAACGTCAAACTCAATTACGTCACATACAGTCTCACGTCTCCATACATAGTGACGAATCTACCTCCGTCATGAGCATTGAAAAGTCCGTCGACAAGTGCATGTCTTTGATGGATTTACAATTTAATAAACATTCCCTTGAATATTTTGAAACTAATATGACTGGGCGCTGTTGTTGCTGTCATAGGCAGAAACGGCGCCCATTCAGATTGGTTTCAAAATATTCAACAGCTTACCTGTATAGTTAGCTTGAATATGCGATTCTGGAAATTGAGAATCGAGAAATGGGCGGGGTGTACCTAGAAATTGATCCTATTATATATGACTACCAGACTGCTTAAGGAATCGATACATGTTCAGTATTTGGAAGGTAACTTGTCGGGAAGATATTGCTGTACATGACACCAACTGATTCCAGTCAAATTACTTTCAAAATATTCGACAGCTTTCTTATTTTCTTCTTTTAAAGTTGAGATTCATGGTATAACGTTATGCTGACGTCATCAGTTCTAGCATGGATACACGTATTGTGAAGACGCGCTTATTGGGTATTACATTGTTTATGACGTCATCAGTATTTGGGTGTTATTTAGATAATCCCAGAGACCGCAGACACGAAATACGTCAATACATACTCTGTTGTTAATTCGATTTTACTAGGTAAGTCATTCGGCAACTTATAGAAATCTTTTTGCAAAATGTGTACAAGATATTTTCTAATGATGATGATGATGATGATGAAAGGTATCAGTAGCGTAGCCAGGGGTTGGCTGGGGGGGGGGGGGGGGCAGAGAGCAGAGGGATGGACCCCTGGACCAATTTCCCAAAATATGCGCTTAAATCATGTCCGTGACACATACAAGTTTCTAGACATCCCAACTCGCAAGCCACCTTTAACAAGTTAATCTACATTGAAAATTAGAACTATTTGAATTAACAACGTTGTTAATGTCTTCTTATCATGCTTGTTCATCGCTAAGTTGAAACTTTTTGTTTTAATTATGCTACATCAAAACAAAGAATATTAGAATACACACTACTTTTTCGGTAAAATAAAATAATTGACGACGCTGAGATGCTATTTTCTCTTTGTTAAAGAAATTTAAGCAGATTCCGACGCCTAATTAATATGCGAGGTGGCGCCGTTAAAGTCCTCGCTCAAACGGGTTGGCACCGTTTTAGACCTGTTCCCACTGACGTGAAAACCTGGCTACGCCACTGAAAATTATATGGGGGTAGCATCAGGGGCGGATTATCCACGAGGCTAACGAGGCAGTAGCCTAGGGCCTCGCACTAGAAGGGGGCCTCGCACTTGGACGAAAAAAAATAAATTCAATTTCTTTTTCTTTAGGCAAGCTACATAACGCAACGAAGAGACACTCGGTCAATATCTCCAAAATAGATTATTGCCTTCTCATGGCCTTATGTCAGTGACCTATGTTATTCTGTTTATAGTCTCGTTTTATTGTTTAAATATCGATTGTAACAATGCTCGAGCGGCTGAGCCGAGTTACCCGAGTAGACTAAACAAACGCGATGATCACGTGATTGCGTGAGGCACACGTGGAAAGTAATTTTTGTTGCCTCAGTGAGTCAGTGGAAGCGGTCCGAAGCACTGTTAAACGGTTTTTGATCGGGAATCAGTAGGCCTACATTCAGTCATTCATTGATTCTCATAGTCATACTGTGGATAGCCGAGTTTTTTTCGTAAAATTTAAAGAAAGGCAAGGTAGGAAGAAACATTGTTACAATGTTACTGACTAAAATAAAGCTACGTTGTCACGGTTGGCTATATGAATATTTTTTACAAATTATAAATTGTATATTACACCCTTGCATCTATCGGGTCAATAATTTTGCGGAATAATATATACCTTAATATACCCAAACAATGTCCGTTTGGGTAAAACGTATACTTTTAACCCTTTCGCCGAATAATCTATGAAAACCGAAATTAATTATTATGTACGAAACATTACATATTCTATTGAATATTTTGGAAATAATTTGACTGAAAGCTGTTGGTGGCTCGGGAACCAGCAACTTTCAGCCAAATTGTTTTTAAAATGTTTAACATGGTCGGAGATATGGCGTATGGGAAATGTTGTCTGCAAAAAAACCTCGGCAGTCAATGTGTTAAAAACTCCATTTTGTCTGCTATAAAGCCTATAATAATTAACTAAAATGATGCCGAATATACGTCAGATTGCACCACAGAGCGTTTAGATTAAAAAAGTTTCTGGGGTGGGTGGGTGGGGCGACACCCCCCCCCCTCCCCCGCATGGTCTTGCGCCTAGGGCCTCGCACAACCTTAATCCGCCACTGGGTAGGATGAGGGATGGCGTGGGTTGGTCGCTCCAGCCAATTCTGGCAAAGATGCTGCCTAATCATACAAATTTCATTATATAAATTCAAGAGTCAAGAAAGAGTCAGTGTTGTTTATTTCGCTCATTTTTTGTAAATACATGATCACAACAGAACATTTGTACATTTCCCTACTTGACAATCTAAAAACGGCTTAAGCGTAAAAGGTTAATTAATATACGCCAAATTTTCGATAAAATAAAATGATTAGCAACGCTGAGATACTGTTTTCGCTTTATTAAAGAAATTTAAGTAAATTTCAGATTAAATTAAAACCTGTAAATATTCATTTATTGGTTTTTGGCTCTTTGAGAGAAACCTCTATTTGTCTAAGTACCGGATCGTGTCGTTAATTAGACAAATACCAAGAATGACTTTAAAAGGCAATTAGTTCTGTTCCATGGGATGGGTGGATATATAAGTAGACTTGATAATTGTCTCTGTCCATGCAACTAACTAGTAGCAGCAGCAGCAGCAGCAGCCGCAGCAGCCGCAGCAGCAGCAGCAGCAGCAGCAGCGGCAGCAGTAGTAGTAGTAGTAGCAGCAACAGCAGCAGCAGCAGCAGTAGTAGTAGTAGTAGTAGTAGTAGTAGTAGCAGCAACAGCAGCAGCAGCAGTAGTAGTAGTAGTAGTAGTAGTACTAGAAGTAGTAATAGTAGTAGTAGTAGTAGTAGTAGTAGTAGTAGTAGTAGTAGTAGTAGTAGTCGTCGTCCCACCATCATGATCATTGGTAGCATTAGCGTTCCCATGTGGACATGGCCATGGTCATTGCCGTCGTCATAGTTCCGCTGCCATCAAAATTTACATATTCAAAATAAGTATGCACTTTTATTTCAGGTTATAGCTTTATCGTATCAGAATAATGGCAGACTGTATTGGAAAGCCAGACGTACAGACGTCTAACGATATTACTTCAGAAATTGAGTATGAAAACAATGATTTCGGTATGAACATTTTTGTGAATGAACTTGTGCAGAACACGATCGAAGGCGTGACGCAGGACATAGCGGATGAACGCACAGCCCAGGCAATCGTCACCTTTAACTTTGACAAACTGGCCCTTAAGAAAACGGGTTACGTCTCAATGGAATCGGTTAGCGGTGGAAGTTCTCATGTGGACAACAAGACCCCAGAAACATCAGGGTCTGAGGGAGAATCTGAATTTGAAGAGTTTCTGGTAAGCAGACAGTCATCCACCAACAAGCTGTTGCGATCTATCAACAAACTAGAGCGTACTACTTTACCATTGACCAGACGTGCCTTTAGCAAGACCAATGCAACAATAGCTAAGCTTAACCAGGTAATATCATCTGAGCGCGAGGGACGTGGACAGGGCATTAGCAGCTCGACATTACACTCAGATATTCCACGAGTAGGCTCTGTATCCAGTATACGAGAAATGTTTGAGCTTGGTAAGATGCAATTGAGCAAAGCTGCAAATGATACCAGTGCAGCGAAATTTAGATGTCCACCCACTATCATGGATTTCCCAGAAATTAAGTTTGACCAATTAAATTATCCAATTGCTCAATCCGACAAAGTCCGCTCACTGAATCATCCAACAAGTCAGTCCGACAAAGTGGTCAATGAACTAACACAATTATTTGAATCCAAGGAGCGTGAAAAGTTGAACCGCAATATAAGACTAACCCAGGACGAATTGAAAATGGCGACTATTGGAAGCTCGATCATGTCAGATGCCTCATTGAAGAGCTGTAGCATTGTGCGCATTATCTTTGAGAAGGTCAAGCAGATTCCAGGTGACATTGACATTGTCACGAGTATCCGAAATGATACCTCATTAATGGTCAATGTTCCAGTTGTCAGTGCCATTCGTGTCCCAATAGCCAATGTTCTTCAGCAACAAGTGGCATGTAAGATTAACAAGAAGCCTTCATTTGTCAAGCGGGCAACAAGCCGCATCTCAGGTGCTATTCGAGGAATGACGCGTCTCTTCACTTCATGTAAGTATGATTGAATAACATTTTTTAGATGAACTTACTGGTGTAATCCTGTTAAAACTAAAGTCTTAGTGTCCCATTTCCAATTAACCTGATGGGTACAATACTGATTTCTTTTGCAGCCAGCTGGTTTAACTGTTCCATTTCGAAGATAACCAAAACCACCCTTTCCAATGCTCATGAGGAATGTCTATTGGCAAGCCAAGGGGAGAATATTTTTTTATATTTACCACTGGAATGATTGGCTCGATTATCAAGCCAATAATTCCAGTGGTAAACCTTTGGAAATAATATGTCATTGTCCTGCAAATGGGCATTCTTCATGGCCACTAGAAATGACGCTTTTGGTAAAGAAAATGTTTGGATTTTCTTGATTATAAATTTAGCCATTAAACGGTTACTTTCAGACTGCTGCAAGCCACCAGACAATAAATTCAATAGCCAATAACTCTGGACATGCTGAGTATTTTGAAAACAATTTGACTGAAAGACGTTGGTGGCTTGGCCACCAACAACTTTCAGTCAAATTGTTTTCAAAATATTCAACATATTCAGACTTAATCCCTGTAGAAAATGTAGTTTTATCTCCCACTTGTTAATGATTTAAAGAGAAGTTTATAGTTTATGTCAGAAATATGTCTATTCGCGTGCATGCTGAAACTTCTCTTTGTCTGGCCTACATATTGTTTTTAACATATTTTAAATCGCAGCAGATAGATACAATTTCCAAAATCATAAGTAAGTCTTGATTTAAATCGAGACTTGTCTATGGTCTGATAGCTAGGGTAGTTGTCTTGATTTTGAATACATTCTTCTAACATCTCTTGATTTTCCGCATTTTCGCGATTACCCTTTTCCAGGAGTCTGTCGATTATACGTAATTTTGATGTTGGCTTTATCTATTATTTTATATTGGTCCACGTTTATCCTATGCAATATACCAGCATTAATTTTCCTCTCCTTTAAACTCAAAATCCTTACCCCGCAAACTAGTTTTGAATGGTTCTAACAGCAGCATTAGTAGCTTTATGTTGTCAAGCGTCACTTGCTCAACCTTTCCATGAAAAGAAGATGTCTTGTTTATCTTATCACCTGAGATTTCCTATGCGCTTTGTTTCATGGGTGGTTCTCTTAAAGGATAATTAATAATCCCCTATCCAAGATGGTGAGCATAAATGCATGTCGGAACAAAATCTCACATATGATTTTGTGAACGCTATTGATCAGAAGAAATGTGTCAAATAAAATGAATACGCCTTGGAGATATCCAGTGTCATAGACCATGATACCCCACAGGAATGTCATTTAAAATAGGCACTAGATATCCTGCTTTAACCAGTAAACAATGGGAGGTGAATTGGTGTGATACTTTGCTTGGGTGAGGGTTAAATACTTATCTATTTTAGCTTTTACTAATCTGTTCCAAAGGCTTGGATTTTTATTGGAAAGCAATGAATGGTTGGGAACTAAATAAGTGAACTAATTTGCTTTGCTATTCCATATATTCATTCTTCAGAATTGAGGAATTTCAACATTTTTTCACACTATCCTTCACTCTAAGCTCGCTGGTCGGGATTAACTTTGGTGGGCTCTTGCATGTTTGAAAAATAATTGTTCATTTCTATCTTGTTTTTTTCTCACCTTTCATACATTTCATAGAAAACGTGAGAAATAGCATCTGTGTCTTAGAGCTGAAACCCTTCTTGTGTCAACAGCGGCTCCAAGCGCTCAATACACTACCTATACCAATTAACCCTTTAAAGCTCTAGATATCTCAGAGTAAATTGCAATTCTCACTCAGTAAATGTGCATTTAGAGAAGACAATGTGTGTAAATTTGCCACAGAAATTTACAAAAAGAACTTTGTTGCCACACTTTTGTTTCGCTTGATCATTAAATGGTTAATACTCAAGAAAATCCAACTTTTTGCTTTGACAGTGTGCATGTGCAGGCCAAGAGGCTCGGTTACTCGGTTCAAAATCCAACGTGCCATCCACCCCAATAACATCCCCCCCCTCCCCATCCCATGAGGGATAGGACTAGCATGGATGCCAGGCTTTAAAAAAATGCTGTTAAAAATAATTTTTTTAGTCCTATGCCACGTTTCCTTGGTGCACTATATATGTTTGTAATTTTCTGAGCAGTTTGACTGAATCTGTTTTAACTTTCTCATTACAGGTGGTTCCAGTCGTCGCGGCACCGGGAGGAACGCCAACAGCGTCCCTCCGGACAGCATCCTTCACTAAACAGTTACTTATACATGGAAAACGATTCTCATCACGCAGTTTAATTACACATTCAGTTTATTAGTATTAGATTTATAATTCATTTGTCCAATGTGCTCAGTGTTTATATTAAGCTTATTTAGGATAGCAGTAGCGTCTTTGTATAGTTAGCCCAGTCTTAATTTTTTTTAGATTTCATTTTTGAAATTAAGTTAGAATAGTTGTTACCCTCGCCCTGTAAGGGGAAGAGTGTGTTGTGAACGGGTGTGTCTGTCTGTGCGTCCAGGGCTGTATCTCAAACTACTGAGCCAATTTACTTAATGTTTTAACACAACGAAGGAACTTGCCGCGCAAGAGGGTTTCTAGACGTCGGTCGTGATCCGGGGGAAAGAACGTGGATTCTGATCCGATTAAATTCTGGATCTCGGAATATCACGGAAACGATTTTATTCAGATTTTAACACAGGGAAGGATGTGGACATACATTGGGATTCCAAACTTTGGACGTGATCCGAAAATATTCGGAAAATTCGAAAGATATCCGGAGTATCTGAAAAATCTTTACAATGTGACGAAAAGGGCGAGGGTATGATTGCTTGGTTTGTTTTGTTGACTTTATCTTAATTAGTTCTGCTAAATTAAGAAACGGCAGACAAGAAGTTTAAACGCCATTTTCTATTGGATTCCATCGCCATAGTTATTTGAACCTATTGTCTGAGCTGGCTGGAAATTCTCGTGTAAAAGTATAGCGCCCCCTGCTAGATCAGTCACATTTAATGTTTAATCTAGGCTACAGTGGGTCTAAAGCTATATATAAGTGATTTTCAGTAAATATTACACTTGTGAAATTTAAGATTAAATGTGCCTGTCAGGGTGAGTATAGATATCTATTTTACGCATGGTGTAGTATTACCATGAGTGATACGCTGTGGCTGAAGTCATTCAGTAAAGTCCTCAGCCTCTCACTCGCCGTAAGTCTCATGCCTTAAATAGACGTGTATGCCTTCCATAAGATTGCAGATTGCAAAATAATGTTCCCCATTTCTAAATTCTATAGGTGTAACTATTACTGAAAGCCACGTTTGTTATAGCTTTAGGTCTGCCATAGGTAAATCTGAGTCAAAATTTATAAATAGTATGCCTAGGTTAACAAATTGATACATCTCGGCACATCTTTACTGTTCAAAACTGTTAAATGTTACATTTTTTCATGTAAATGAACTAGAATTCCAATTTCGTTAATATTTGAGCAACTTATACAAAACCTGTTCATTTACTTCCATTTCAATGTCACTTCATATAAAATTTAGAAAACGTAAATCCTAATTTTGACAAACATTCCATCAAGTGACCGACAGAGCTAGCGGGAGATGATATGTTTGTATACAAGAACGTCCAGTCAGCCCGGACAAGAAGTTTAAATGGTATGGTTCTAGCTCATGTGACGTCACTCATCAAATGGTCCCAAATTTCTTCATGATTCTTGTCTTTTCTTAATTTAGGTTAACTTTAAGGTATGTTTAGTTTAGGCTATTTCATTAAGTTATTCGGTTCTCAGTCATGCCTGCTTTAAGCGACCACCTGCGACAGCAGCAATAAGTTCTCGCTAAGTGGTCTCTTATATGGACCTTTCAGACAGGTGGTCGCTTTAAAGGCCAGGTATTCTCTGAAACACAGCTTTATATATTTCTTAGCTTTACATTGCTTTATGTTTTAAGGCAGAACCATACACATCTGTAAATCGTTTTCTTTACTGGCTCTCTCGTTTTCCATGTATAATTGTAACAGAATCATAAAATAAACATAATATAGCAGAACATTAAATTTTAGATTTTTTTATTTCAATAACTGCCATATAAATACGCCACCTGTAAATTGCGTGAAGGGGTTAGTGATGACTTTCAAAATGTTCTTCTTGGCGTTCTTCTGACTGCGTATTTCTGTGGAATCGATGATTACAGTCGACAAGCTCAGTAGATAATCTGAAAATAATATCATATAACATGTATTTACGGTGATAGAACTAGGATCTAGTTTGGCAAAAAGTTGTTGCTGGGTGTAGAGTGTCCTGCATCAAATAATCAAATGCATATTTGGCTGGTGGTCGGGTGTATTTAATGGGGAGGTATAATCTAAAAGCGGTCGGCAGCTGTGGGCAACAGGCGTGTGTATGCTATGTGCGCTAATTCCCGGATGTAGCGATACTTAGCTAAACGCATGTTCCTAAAAGAATGTTGATTCAACAAACTACTGTTAACTATTGTTTACTATTTGTCAGTTGCGAAAAATCGAGTCAGTTCAGATCTGCAAATAGTCGACTATAATTAATAATAGTTCCTTATTTGAAGCTACCCTATTAATCCTTTAACCGTCGAATTCGTTTTGAATAAATTCAATTTTCTCATGGAAAATGTCCATTTGCAGACCAAGCGAGGAATACTTTTTGAAAACTTGCCACTGGAATGACTGGCTCGGTTATCGAGCCAGTCATTCCAGTGGTAAGTCTTCAAAAATAGTCTTTTCTTGGGCAGCAAATGGACATTTCTCAAGACAACTGCTGAAGCCGCGTTGGTTGATATGAGGGTTTGGAGGATATTGAACAGAATTCTCTACGTTACCTGAAGCCACGTCGAGAGATGAATGACGACAATCAGCCAATTGAACATATTGATCATGTTTTGTGGTGACAATTTGCTATTTATCATTAGTGTAAATTAGTTTTCTTTTGTGTACATACATAATTTAACATATTCAAAATAAAAGCATGTTTAACCCTTGTCCTGCTGGACAGACATAAAAATACTTATCAACTGTTTGCAGAAATACTAGTGTTCATTTTGAGAATGGTGGGCTGAAAGCTGTTGCATGACAGCAGCAACTTTCTACAGCATTATCTTTAAAATGAAGATCGGTTATCAGGCTAACTTAACGTCTTTTGAAATAAAATTAGATAATTTGCAAGCATAGTAAATGTACTTTTTGCTCGCTCAGAATGCAGCTTCTCAGAACGTCTAACTTTTTCCCTAATGGGAGAGGCCACCCCTTCCAACACCACCCACCCACAAATCACCCCCAACCACCCCACCCAATTATTACTTCTTCTTCTTTTCGATCGCTGGTATCACACTTGGAGAGCCGTTCTCAAGATGAAATCTGTGGTTTGGTGCAGTTCTTCCACAGGCCCATACAGCTTTTCAAGAAAAGAGGTTGACAAAGGCCAGATCGCTTCTCTCAGCAGCGGATACGTACTGCAACATTGAAGTATGTGCTCTGTGGTCTGTTCTGCTTCTCCACAAGAACAAGCGGGCGATGTCGTACGGTGGAACCGCCTGTACCTGTGTTGGTTTAGTCTGTTATGTCCAGTTCTGAGACGAAAAATGGTCACTTGCTCTGGCCTCGAGACATGATGGTAGGCATCATTTGATTGAGGTGTTCTATAGAGTGACTTGATGATAGTCTTCATCTCTGTATGTGTAACCATGTTTTCTGTCTGATTCTCTTCTGCACCCACCTTTGCCATCTTGTCTGCTTCCTCATTTCCTTGGACTCCACAGTGTGAGGGGATCCACTGCAATGCTATCCGAAAGCATTTGATGGTTTGTAGTGCTTCTTCAAGTTGTGGCAGCTTACCTTTGGTGATAGCCTCAAGGACGGAGCGGGCATCAGATAAAAAGACAATCTGTGCAATAGGGTCTGCTGTTCTGCTGATGGTATTAGCTGCATGGCCCAGTGCTTCGACTTCAGCTCTGTAGTGTGTGCAGTGTTTGCCTGTCGGTATTGCAGCTGACTCATGTTGTCCGTTTGGATACTGTATGTGCAGTCTGGCACCTCCGCTCCTAATTGCATCTTTGGCTGATCCATCTGTGTAGATCCTTATCCATGTCTCCTGAGCGTACATTTCTTCCAGCATTCCTAGTGTCAGGGCCTTCTTGCTCACATCACTGTGTTCATCTTTAGTTGTGAGATGAGGTACTGTGGTGCGAATAGCTATGCTCTCTAGTTTGTTTTCCCAGGGTGGAGGATCAAGGGTGTGGTTTGGGTCTTCTATTTGTGCTAGCAACATTTCTTGGAGTTTCCTTGGCTTTAGTTTGTTGTAGTGTGAAGTGGTTTTCATGACAGGGATTACCCTCTGCATCATTTCTTTCCTTGTTTAGTTTATCATGTGCTGCTTGCAGTTCTGTTGTCCAGTAGGGGCGGTAGCTTTTCCTGAACCCTCGAGGAATCGCTTCGTTGGCAGCCTTGAGGATACTTGAATTAAATTCCTTGACCGCATTGTTGATGTTTCTCCATTTTACTGCTATATTTTGGGTAAGCTCATTGTAACGAAAGCCGAACAGACTCCAATTTGCCTTTTTGTAGTTCCACCTTGGATGTTGAGGTGAACTTGTCGAAATACTTCCAGAAATAGAGCGGAGGACTGGGCGGTGGTCGCTTCCTCCTAACTGCGATCCGACCACTCTACTGAGATTTCTGTGAATGTCTTCTGTACAAAATGCCAAGTCCGGCGTTGTTGTCGAGTGCCACCAGCGCGAGTAGAAGGTAGGCTCATCTGTGGGATCGTTGACAAGTAAAAGGTGCTTTTCATCTTGCCATGCTTCAATGTCTTCTCCTCGTTTATCAAGTGTTCTGTATCCCCAGCTCTGAGAGTGGCTATTGAAGTCTCCCGCAATGAGGAAGTGGCAGTCCGGGACCTGAATTGTGTCAAGTGAGAGATTCTTGTCACTAGGGCAGTAATAATTGACAATGCCAATCACAGAGTTGCTGATCTTGAAATATTCTGCCTCTTCCATAAAGGTTTTGATCTGACTGGCGTTCACGCTGTTTCGGACCAAGGTGATTCTTCCTCTTCGATCACACAGGAAAATTTGGTAACGTCTGATCTTAAATGGTTTTCCTTCTTGCAGGTGTGTCTCTTGGATGCAGCAGATATCAATGTTGTTTTCGTACAGGAACTGTTCGAGCTCTGATTTCTTGTTGGTAACCCCTTCTGCGTTCTAGTCTATGATGTTGATACTGGGGTTCTCTTTGGGTTTGGTCTTCTCTTTCGGTTGGCCAGTAGCTCTCCATCCTTGTCCCCTGGCTCCACAAGACGAGTTGATGGGACCTCCAGTAGCTGAGGGTGGGCTCCTTCGAGGCGTGCAGCCCGGCACTGCACCTGCCGGGCGGATCCTCACAGGGCCAGCAGCATTTCGGTTGATTCGATCTCCAAGTGTCATTCATTTGCGTTGTGCATAAAGCTCTGGTTAGCCCCTCCAAATGTCTGGATTGACACCCAATGGGTTACACCCCTGCGCCACGTTGAGGCCGAGCATCTAGTCTTAAACAGGGGATTATTACTTTAAATCTACGCCACTGTTAATACGCGAGAGCATTGACCTATCCTTACTTACTCTGGCAAACACGAGCTATAGGTAGAACTTTGATATTGCTGACTACTACTACTACTACTACTACTACTACTACTACTACTACTACTACTACTACTACTACTACTGCAGCTGCTCACATTCTTACTGCGCACACGTCCACCACGACAGATGCAAATGCTGGTGCTTCAGTTTCCCTTTCAAGCAATCCTGCTGCATTCGCAGTAATGAGACATAGTGCTGCCAATCTCGATAACGATGACTACATAACGACCACCAGCGCCACCGACAACGATGGTAACAAGAATGACGACAATGACGACGACTACGATGACGACGACGACCACAACGACGACGGCAACGATAACGATAACGACGACGACGACGACGACAACAACAATAACTATAACAATGACGACGACGAGGACGGCGGTGGTGACGGCGATGAAGGGGGTGGCGGTGGCACAAACGACATTAGGTCTCCAAAAAATTTGTAAATACCTTTTATATGCTTAGAAAAAATAAGTCACCAAGTCTATTATTGCTGTTATTAATGTGATTAGTATTTATTTTTTTACCTCGTGATAATCACTGTATATTTTGTCACTTTACTCGCCATAATAATTGTTATAAATATGTACCCTCATATGCTGCCTCGGTAGCCTGAGTGTAATAAACGTGTAACTGACACTGATTGTAAATGGTGATATCTCTGGAACCGCATGCCCAATCTGGTTTTTGTTATATCGCAACCAATCTGATGATCCGGGGACTGATATGATGTCAAACAAGTTCTGATTCATCAAATAGGGCTTATTTTGGAGGATACGGCGGAAGGGCACGTTTTCTGACAACAATCCTACATGTGCTATCCATTTTAACCCTATATGGTTCTAGATATATATATATATATATATATATATATATATATATATATATATATATATATATATATATATATATATATATATATATATATATATATATACATGTATATATATATATATATATATATATATTTCATATCATATATATTAAATCGCTGATCCTAAGCTGTCCTAACGACACGGACTGAAATTGCCATGCATCTGTGAGATGATATGGCTTTATAATTTAAAAAAACATTTCAACATGTATGTACAAATCTACAGAGAACGTATGGAGACATTTTGGAGATGGCATAGACGCATAATGCACGATTCGTGGCAAATCATGGATACAGCCAAATATGATAATAGGATTAATATAATCAGAAACAATCTTAGCTGTGACCTTAACCGAGCTTCTCCACTTTTTCTCACTGTTGAATTTCATGATTAAAGGTATTTCCTGAGATACGGCAGGAAAACATAGGTTGATTGATGAAAAGATATTGCAACACAGGCCTACTACATACAGGTAGGCTTATATGCAGGTCTATCTGTCCGCAATCTGTCCCGCATATTTTCAAAATCTACATGATTTCCACTTCCTCCACCCCTTCCCCCCCCCCCCCCCACCTCAATCGTGGATCGGGATGGGGTGAGGTGGGATGGGGGTGTGAAACATGACACCCACCCCATATTTACCCACGTAAAAATACAGGAGATGTCATCTTAGAACATCGAAATTTCGAAATCTTTCCCGAGGAAGATCGCTGACGCCCGCCCTACACATTTGATTTGACGTTACCCACCAACCCGCCCCCACTTTGTTAATAAATGCGAACAATTTAATTTGTCTAATCATTGGTAAATTTTTACCGAATTCATGGCGAAATGTGACATCATGCTAGGAAGGCTTTTTAAACATTTTGGTGTAACATGTCACAATGGGATTGGGCACACGTTATAGCAACTTATTTTAGCCCGATCCATACAGAATTATTAGAAGGCAACACTACCGCAGCAGATAATTACACTTATATACACACGTTATACTTATATCTACATAAATCAGAGGGGGGTGGGTGGGTGGGTGGGGGGATGGAGGGGGAGGGAGGGTAAAGAGAGAGATGGAGCGAGAGATGGGTGTGGGTGGTTGGGGTGGGGGTTGGGGTTGGGTGGGGGGGGGGGGTGTTTGGCGGGATGTTGGGAGCGAGGGAGGAGTGTATGTAATGTAGAAATCTGTTTTTAAATTTGTTTAATTTATTAAATTTATTATTAGTCTAATCTTATTTATTTTTCCGGTTTATTTGCATTTATACATTTTTATTGCGCAGGCGCTCACAGCTACGCATATATTCGGGTTGTGTCTAGAACTGCGTATAGGCCCGGCCATTTTGTGCAAAGGATTGTGGTCTCCAACAGCTAACTAGAGAGTGCCTCTATTTTTAGTTGGAACCATAGATTTAGGATATTTATTGGCTTGATCGCTCATACGCATACGCTCACTATAGGGCAATGGGACAGATGTCTCGACCGCTGGACCTTCACTGACTGAATGACATCTGACGCAGACGATCAGATATGTATATAGTCTCCAAAACTCAACTAAATAATTTTTTTGTTAATTGGAATAGAAATTCTGCTTAAATAGCATGCAAAACACGGAACTACAAATCTACTGTAAAAATAAATAGGGGAAATCCGGTAATACTGAGAGGCGGTAAGAATGACAGAAATGCGTTCAAACCTAACGCATACATCTCTGAATTTACAAACATGTATGATGTATCTACATATGATACCTATATGAAAACTTGTATTCATTTTGGAAACTGCTGCAGTAAACCGTTGCTGCACACATGTAGACAAGTTTCAGCATTATTTGTTTACATAATCTACACAAGTCTTTCTTGTATTGACCGTGAAGCAATTAGGCCTAGCCTTTGAAAGCAGAAAGATAATGGTTAGAGGTTTTTTTATCTCCCAGTTTCCGTGAAACCTGACACCGTTTGGTATAGAAGACCTCAAAAATAAATTAACACGTTTTCTAAGCAAGGTGAAATTTCTGTTTTTCTTTGCAAATATAGTGCCTTATTTACATGTATGAGCTGTACTGGTGAACGGTGATTCGAACATCGACATTCGATGAGGTAATTATTCGGCAATACTGTTTTAGTAATATCTATCGAAAATGAACAAATATGTTAATTATCGAATTTAAGTCATTTTACTTGTGTTATTGCGTGCCCGCTTCAGCGGTCACGCTTGTATTTATTGCTGCCTAGAATTGCCTATAGGCGCTGCCATTTCGCGCAGGTGATTGTGGGGCTGTGTCTCGTGAGATCTCCTTAATTCTCGGCGTGAAGCCACGGCTCTATTTTTTAGATTGCTGGATATCTCATGATTATGATCTTCATGCGCGTGATTCATGGCGAGTTCTCCTATTTGTTCTGGTCCGACTGTAATAGAGTTTGCGCGGCGATGACCGCTTAATTATTTTAATAAACAGCCAACGGAACTCCACATAACTACTCTAAATAAGCTTCTTTTGCTGGAGGACTGCGTACAAAACATGTTTATCATTCCTTCTGCAGGTGAAAGTACTCAAGCACACGCCCACTCGCGGCGTCTCTTATATGTCCACTTTAGCACTCTATCAAACTGACCACAAATGGCTTCTTGCGGTGATCATGAGAAATATCCATTTGCATTAGCTACTCGCCAGAGAACTTGTTTTGAAAGTTTACCTCTGGTATGACTGGTTGGATAACCAATCCTATACTTCCAGTAGTAAATTGCAAAAGAAAAACCATAATGCTCTCTTGGACGGCAATTAGACATAGGACATTTTCTATGATAATGGACTTTTCTGTATATGACGTCATAATTATTTAGGTCAGATGTAGCTGGACCTCACAATCAAAATGTGCAATGAATGACGTATCTAGCTCCACCAGGAACATTGAATAGCCAGTCAAGTATGCGAATTGCACGTCTTTACTATTTAATCAACATGCTGTTGAATATTTTGAACCTAATTTGACTAGACGCTGTTCGAATTGTATGTCTTTGCTATTTTCAACAGTCATTTTCTATGATAATGGCTGGGTTTGATCTGTAACTGAAGGATATGACGTCATAATCAATTACTTCATATACAGGCTGACGTCACAATCCAAAATGTGTAAATGAATGGCGTATAGACCTCAGTCATGAACATTGAATAGTCCGGCAAGTGTACGAACTGTATGTCTTTACTGTTTAATCAACATCGTGTTGAATATTTTGAAACTAATTTGACCTGGCGTTGTTGCGGCCAGAGGCAGCAAACCTTTAAAAGCACCCAGTTAAATTAGTTTCGAAATAGTCATCAGCTTACTTGTATCGTTACCTTTAAATTGGAAGTCTGGGAATTCATTATTCAGCGTATATATATATATATATATATATATATATATATATATATATATATATATATATATATATATATATATATACATCGATTCCAACACGCAAAACGGGGTGGAGCTTAGCTAGAAATACGCGTGGCATACCTAGAAATGGATCTCTCTATTGAAATTGTCATGAGCAAATTGAGCATTACATGGCTAATACCACTTGGTAATGCGTGGCCCACACAATATGGACCACTTGTATTAAGAGACCACCCATATTTATAGGTCACATATTATAACAAGGCCAATCATAGACTGTTGCCCTGAATACAATGTACTCGTCCTCTGACGGATAATTAATACCACTTGATAATTGACATTTTCATGTTGTCTATTGATCATATTACGTCATATGATGTCATAATCAACGACGTGATGTATATGATGACGTCATAATCATGACGTCATGACTGAATCAATTTAGTCCGTCTTAAATGCTTAATAGTCCGACACGTTGTACGAATTGTATGTCTTTGCTATTTATAAAACATGCTGGTGAATATTTTGAAACTGATTTGACTGGGCGATGTTACTGCCACAAGCAGCAACAGTACCCAGACAAATTGGTTTCAAAATAGTCAACACCTTACCTGTATAGTTTTCTGAAAATTGAGTCGAGAAGCTCAGAGATCCATCGATACCAACACGAGCGCGGTATTAATGTATTAATATACCATCCGGATGCAGTGACCGATTGACTGATGTTAGGCCTATAGAAGTCATTTCAAGCAACCGCCACCAAGATGTGACTTACTTGGGCACAATTGTGTGTTTTTCTAACAAAATCCTTTAGAATGTTTAACACCGAAATTTCAATATCTCAGATAAAGACAACTATACGAATATCTTTTTAATACATTAACTGGTAGCCCACCCCACCCTACCCACCTACTTGTTGCTATCATAGACCTGTATTAAGTATTGCAACGACAACAACTGCCCATGTAAGCCTATCATCTTCTCTTAATGTATTTTAACCCTTTCATGAGGAGGCCGCCAAAACCGGCGTCTACAGTGATCTTGAGGATGTTAATTTGCAGGTCAAGAGAAGATCGTTTTTCACCCCTGAAATGACTGGCTCGATAATTGAGTCAGTCATTCCAATAGTAACTCTTCAAAACAGTCGTCTACTAGCCTGCAAATAGACACTCAATAACCAAATTTTTTTTTATTCTTGACTCAATTTAGGTAATACAGAGTTAAAGATTATGAGGACGACGATGATGTACCATGTCTGTTTAACCTTTCTCTTATTGTATTATAGTATGATTCACATATGTTGCATTCGAGATAGGGTACACATTACAGACGTGTTACAGACAGTCTTGAGGCGTACTATGTGTGTGGTAAATTTCAAATGAAAAATATGCGTAATAATATTGTAGAGGGCGAAAAAGTAGACAGAGCTCGCTAACAATAATGGATCCATCTAAAAATAAAGACTTGGCTTCTTCGAAACTACACCTCTAATGTAATGACCGGTCATCTTCTTACGTTATCAAAACGACTAGACTGTTACACAGACTCAACTTCGGATACAAGACAGACCAGGACCCAGTCTATCTCCGTAGCAGACTGTAGAAGCAACACTGTGGATCGTGAAATCGCTACGCCAATGGCTACTCAATAGGCCCCTACATAAGAGATACATTTCTCGATATCGTATCGAAAGAGAACTGGCGGGATACGAATTAATAATGGATGTGTGATTATCAGTAGTATCCTTCTGTCTTTAATCCATCCGTGGGAACAAATCCATGAAGGGCCAATGCAATTATGTAGCAGTATTGATAGACTACCAATGTTCCAAATTTCCAGTCAAAACTGCTGTCAATAATATTGTAGCAGATTGTTGAATACAGAAATCAATCGAAAGTGTAGGCCTATACATGTGCTAAGTTAAGAACGTCTACAGGAAATTCGGCCACAGAATTTCAACGATATAGTTAGATAGGTATATCAATATGCTAGTGAAGTAATGGATTGAGGTTAAAAACATTTTTACCATGAAGTAATTTCGTAGTGCACAATTTCATACCGAAAATGTGATTCACAGTTTTCAGTGCCCTATTGTCTGTAATATATTTAGCCCCATAATTTCACCTAACATAGACTTGAGTCTTAATATACTAGGTATATTCCGAATCTAACAAATTCTAGATGAAATAATTTTATTAGGCAAAAATTGGCTTAAATGTTGGGGTTTTCGTGCTTTTCGGTGCCCTACTGTCTGTATGTAATATGGTCGGCTCCAGAAATTCGCTCACATAGACGTAGAGGGATTTGAATACCATAGTTATATTGGGAATTTAAAAAAATTCGACGGTGAAGTAATTTCGTAGTATACGATTTAATCCCGTAAATTCGTTTCAATTTTGGCAGATCTGCGGGTTTTCAATGCCCTACTATTACCTGTCTGCAATAGGTTTGGCCACATAATTTCACCGATATGGTTAGATAGCGATATGAACACGCTAATGAATCTTGAGTTTTTTACCACGTAGTAATTTCGTAATATTCAATTTAGTAGCCACGGACAGTTGTCAAATGCCAATAATTTACTATATTTGGTATCAGAATGTCTGTTCTCGATTTGTAATAATTTTTTTAATATATGGATGTCTATAACTCAATATGAGCTAGTGCTTTTGCACAATTCTACCATCAAGTAATCTCATCGTAGGTAGTTACATATTCGACGTATGGCCCCATTATAATATGGTTGGGGTACTTTCACCACATTCAGACAGATGTCGGTATGTCCTGGCATATCGCTCATAATGGGTTCTGCCCCAGAATGTCACCCATTTGTTTAGATAGGTATAGGCATACGCTTACGGAGTAGTGGGATTTAAACTATCTACCATGACATAATTTCGGCTCAAATTTAGGCAGATTCATTGTTTTCGTTGCACCCAGTCAAATTAGTTTCAAAATAGTCATCAGCTTACCTGTATAGTTACCTTGAAATTGAAAGTCTGGGAATTCATTATTCAGCGTATATATAGACATTGATTCCAACACACACAAAAGGGGTGGAGCTTAGCTAGAAATAGGCGTGGCATACCTAGAAATGGATCCCTCTATTGAAATTGGCATGAGCAAATTGAGCATTACAGGGCTAATACCACTTGTTAATGCGTGGTCCACACAATATGGACCACTTGTATTAAGAGAGCACCCGTATTTATAGGTCACATATTTTAACAAGGCCAATCATAGATTGTAGATCCTTGCCAACCCGAACGCACATAGACCCGAATACAATACACTCATCCTCTGGTTGGTTCACATTCACCACATTCAGATAGGTGTCGATATGTCCTGACATATCGCTCATAATGGGTTCGGCCCAGAATATCACCCATATGTTTAGATAGGTATAGGCATAAGCTTACAACGTAGTGAGATAAAAAAATTTCATAACGTAAATAAGCTCAAACTTAGGATAATTCATGGTTTTCATTGCAATACGTTCACCCCCCAGAATTTCGCCCACAAATACTTATAGGAAATATGCTAGTTGTATTCCGAATTGAAAAAAATTCTACAGGAACGTAATTTCATAGTACACAATTTCATACCGAAAATTGGCGCAACTTCTGTCAGATCAACGATTTTCTGTACCACACTGTTTGCAATAGGTTCGACCCCAGAAGTTCACCCATATGGTTAGATACGTATATGAATACGCTAATAAAGTATAAAAGGTTTAAAAAATGTTTACTATACAGTAATTTCGTCATATGCAATTTAGTAGTAGCACACCATTGTCAAATTCCAATAATGTACTATATTCGGTACCATAATATCTCTACATGCCTTGTAGCCAGTTTTCGAACATAAGGCCATGTAGAACTCACCATGTTCTCGTGCTGTTCGAAATATTGTAATAATTCTACCACCAAATATTTTTTATAGTAATTTGAAAATATTTCTATATATCCCATATTATTAGCCGCGTGTACTGGTAGAACCTGACTTATCAGGCTAATACCCTAACATTTGCACATATGGTCAACAAGATCGTCATCATTACAACGGTTGAGGCCGATTTTGGCCTTTTTGTTGAGCAAAAATATTTGATTTAATAGTTTGTGACTGTTTCCAGTAAAGATATCGTTTAATAGATATGATAGCTAAATGAAACAGATCACGATTGTGGCTGTTTCCCACAGGGTCTTGTCAGAATGTTTTCTACTATATCATTCTCGTTGGAGAAAACTAGGTTCACGGTATTGGTTCTATCATGGCCACTTAACTTTGTTGAAACGGTTATCTGTCGGTACAGATCGGGGTCCTGTATTGCATCAAAAATATACTTGCTTTGTGCATTTCACTAGCATTGCAGTGTGTATTTCACCAATATATTTCCGGGTAATGAGCTCTTCACGTTTGTTTAGGAAGGTATCAAGATTTAGGTTTAAAATATTCTTTACAGTTTTTCTTTAATATGTTTGAATGTGTGTCAGGGTCTGTACTGCTTCTTGCGCTGATTTTCTACTGACTGGGTTGCCAGTTCTGTTGATTTCTTTATCTTTACAAGTTGTTGATACCTAATGACCCAAATTTGATCTGTTACGCTCTGTTGATGCAGTAGTGCAATATTCTCATCACTGGCTGCTCTTAATTTTGTCTGTTCCTCTCTCTGTTAAGGAGTTTGGCCTGGAAAAATTGTTGGACTGACCGAAAATATAAGCTGCTTTTCCTAGCTCATAGCCAATACTGCCCATATCTTTTTGCAAGAAGTATTCCTTCTTTTGTGTTTATTGTATGCCTTTATATAACTTCATTTTTTCCATGAAACAGTTGAGTTTATTCTCAGAATTATAATACGCTCTGGGCTCGCTATTTACCATTGATGCCTTGCATCAATATGTGTACTTGTAATATTGTATATTTTGTATATTTGTAAATAGTCCGCTACGTTGTGTCCTTGAGCGCGTCACTTAACTCTGCGTTGCTCCAGTCAACCTAGCTGTAAATAGGTACCTGTGATGGCATAGCTCTCTGTGCGCCGTATGTGGCTGCCGGGGCACTGTCAAATGAACAGGGGATCAGATGTACAGCGCTTAGAGCATGCAATCGCATGGAGTTCAGCGCAATATAAATGCACTATCATTCATTCATTCATTCATTCATATATATATATATATATATATATATATATATATATATATATATATATATATATATATATATATATATATATATATATATACGTGCGTGCGTGCGCGCGCGCGTGCGTGCGTGCGTGCGTGCGTGTATGTGTGTGAATGACCGTGTACGACCTTGCGCGTATATATGCATGTATGTATTTATATGTGCGTGCGTGCGTGCGCGCGCGCGTGCGTGCGTGTGTGTGTGTGTGAGTTAGGGCCTCGGGAAGATCAGTTTACTGACGATGTATACCCTCCTTAAATAAAGATTATTATTATTATTATTATTATTATTATTATTATTATTATTATTATTATTATTATTATTATTATTATTACTGTAAAACCGCCTACTCGATGGTATAGAACATCTAAAGAATATATTAACATGTTTGCAAAACAAGACAGAATTTCTGTGTATGTTTTGTAAGTATATTAACTTATTTATGAGCTGTATAACGTAGCCTAATCAGTCGAATCACTTGTAATAAGTGAGCACATATTTTAGCAAGAGCGGTCAGATATTGTAGAGCCTTGCCGTTATAATCAATTAGTCCCCCCCCCACCCCCACCCCACCCCCACCCACCTCCGCCACCAACCCGTCCCCAGGAGGGTGACGTCACAGTCAAATTACGTAATGACTGGCGTAGCTATGTCCAACAGGAAAGGTCATTCAGCTGTACGAATTGAAGAGCTTTACTATTTAATAAGCAGCAGCACCCAGTCAAATTAGTCTCCAGAATATTCAAAAGCTCACCCCCATAGTTACCGTGAAAATGGGATTCTGGGAAGTCATGGTTCAAAGTATGTATATAAATCACGACGACAACGACGGATGTGCATGTAGGCCTATCATCTCTTTCCGTGGCCGCTCAGCGCTACGCATTCACTTGGTTGTGTCTAGAATGGACCATTCCACATTCTCCATCCATCACATGATGTCATAATTAACTACGTGACGTGTAGAATGACATCATAATCAAGACAAGTACGTCGCAGACGCATAATGGACCTTTCCAGTTTCAGCTAATCCCCGCCCACATCTAGCTATGCTCCACCCACACGTCGCTCGTGTTGGGATCAATCGATCCCTGAAATACCTGACTATCAATTTCCAGAAAACTATACAGGTAAGCTGTTAAATATTGTGTAACTAATTTGACCCAGTGTTGATGCTGCCGTAATGGTGCTGTTGCTGCTTACGGTAGCAACCGCGCCCAGTTAAATTAGTTTCAAAATATTAAACAGCATATTTATTAAAAACCAGACATACAATTCTTACAACTAAACTCGGGTCAAGGTACCAACCACCCAGAAATGGGACTGGGTAGTAATATTGTAAACTTAACCGGCTCCGCATTAGGCGAAGCAGAACAGTCACTGCTTAGTTTTGGCTTGACTTTTGTCCCAACACCAAAACATAAAACAGGTTTGGATGCAGATTTAGATAATGGCTTTACTGAAACTGCTGAATTTGGTCACCGTGTGAAATTAGCTGATTTTTTTCAAAACTCCAATAGTAATATTCCACTATTCATTGAAAAAACTGGCTGGGCTCCAAACTTAAAATGTGTTGACCCAGCAATCGGTGAAAGTATAAAACTTTACTCTGAACGTATTGAAAATACTACATTTCCAAACGATCAGCAAAATTTATCTTATGAGCAACGCCAGGCCCTATTAGGTTTATCTAGAAAAAGTGAAATTGTCATCAAACCTGCGGATAAAGGATCGGCTACTGTAATAATGGATAAAGACCACTACATCAAAGAAGCGCATAGACAGCTTAGTAATCCGAAGCATTACCAAAAACTAAATGAACCACTTTGGCAAAATAACTGTAGCAAATTCAACAAAATTCTCCAAAAAATGGTTGATAACAAGAAGATAACTGAAAAGCAATATAAATACCTGTGCGCAAAAGATGATTCGAAACCACGTACATTTTATCTTCTTCCTAAAATCCATAAGTCTGTTGACTTGTGGACCGACCCTATGACACCACCAGGGCGACCCATCATTTCAGATTGTGGTTCGGAATCATATAGGATTAGTGAATTTATCGACTACCATCTTCAGCCAATTGCAAATAGACATTTTAGCTATCTGAAAAACACTGAAGACTTCCTAGCCCAGGTCTCTAAGATCTCGGTCCCTCCAAATTCATTCTTAATTACAATGGACGTCGATCCTATGTACACAAACATTGACATCGAAAAGGGTCTAAATTCAATTCGTAGAGCATTTGCCGACTATCCTGACACCAACAGGCCCGACAGAGAAGTAATAGCTCTATTAGAGCTTAGTCTGAAGGGCAATGACTTTGAATTTGCTGGTGAAATTTTTCAACAAATTTGTGGCTGCGCAATGGGTAAGCGTTTCAGCCCAGGTTTCGCTAACCTTTACATGGCAGAGTGGGAAAAGGAAGCACTCGAAAACTGTCCAAATCAGCCGCTCATTTACCGCAGGTACCTCGATGATATTTTCATGATCTGGCAACATAGTAAGGAAGCATTTACCGAATTTCTGGCCATTCTGAATAATCATGATCCGAATATCAAACTAAAAGCTCAAATCGATGAGCTGTCCGTAGATTTCCTAGATGTAACTTTATACAAAGGTATAAAGTATGAAACAACTGGTTACTTAGACTACAAAGTTTATTTTAAGCCAACCGACTCGCATCAACTACTACACAAGAAATCATTCCATCCTCCGCATACTTTCAAGGGACTTGTAAAATCACAAATAATCCGTTTTCATAGAAATTCGAGTGATAAGAAAAACTTTGAATCATCATGTTCGACCTTATTCAAAGCCCTCAAACCGAGAGGGTACTCTTCTCGGTTCCTGCGCAAAATAAAGTCTGAAACTTTGCATAATTTGGAAATCATTCCAGATAATGCCAGAAATTCTCGGCCTACCAAAATTTGTCATAATCGTCCGATTATTGGTGAAGGAGAATCTCGGAAATGTGAAAAGAAAAGGTGTAAATTGGATAAATTTCTTCCTTCCCAGAGTACATTCACGAGCTTTCAAAACAAAAGCAAATTTCAAATTCAGTCGAAATTAGATTGCGATTCTGAAAATGTCATTTACTTAATTTCATGCAAATTGTGTCAAAAGCAGTATGTTGGCGAAACAAAAAATCGACTAAGATGCCGAGCAACCAGACACCTTTCAGATATTAGACTAGAGGAAGACACACATGTGGCTGAACATTTTAATCTTCCTGATCATTTAGTCACCCGTGACTTTGAAATTATGCCCATCGAACAGCTACCTCTTTCAGACACAACAGAGGAAACTGATAAACAAAGATCACTAAGAGAATCGTTTTGGATTAAAGAACTCGAAACACAATGGCCAAGGGGCATAAATTCGGACCCATGCCTCTCGGATCAACGTGAGATTATCCCATTTACTCTCACATACAATCGGAAAAATGTTGAAATTGCGAAAATCCTAAAGGATGAGTATCACAAATTACAGCACAATTTAAAACAACCATTCAACAAGCGTCCAGTAATTGCATTTAAGAAAAATCCTAATCTACGCGACATCTTGGTAAAAGCGAAACTCAAATAAGTGTTCAAAACATCAATCAATGATTTATCATTGTATACTAATCAGGCCATATGGCATCTATTAAACAAAATTGACAATCTCAGGTGATAAAATAAGCAAAAATATTTTCAATTTTTTTCAATTTTGAAAATTCTGAGCCGGTGCGTTTACAATATTACATACATACATACATACATACACGCAAATTTAGTACAATCCGCTCATCCCAAAAAGCGGCTACATTCACCTGCAGAGGCCTCACCACCACTAAAACGTCCAGATAAACAACCGTCTCCCATTAGCTCTCTTCCTGGCACATCCAGTGACCACAGTATTTACATTCCAGTGGACCCCTCTATGATCCCTCTACCAGATTCACCTCCACCAGCGCCACCATTCTCTCCTGAGGATTTTCCTCCTCTTCCGCAGAGGGTGTCAAATGCCAAAGGTGCTAGTAAACAGCCGGGTCCAAGGACCCGAGCTGCACAAAAGGTCCCTCAACCACGATTCACACCATCTCCATGCGCCAGACCAAAGAAGCCCACACCCCTGGAACAGAATAAGTTCTGGAAATTCAGGAATGAGGCCACCAACAAACCAAATTGGCAACTTCCGACCCTCGACAAAAAGATCTTGATCGTCGGAGATTCAAACTTGAGTCGGATTAATGTGGATCCCCATCCGGATACTCAGGTTGCCTGTTTCCCTGGAGCATCGATTAATGATCTCAGAACGATCATTAATAAATACACAGGGAAATTGCAACCTGAGAAAGTAGTCCTCACCATAGGAATAAATGATAGGAATAATCTGATCTCAGCCTCCGAGTATCGACTTAGGTTATTATTCAGTATGGTACGAAAGAAATTTCCCAAGTCTAGGATCTACTTCACTGAACTAAATTTCTCCGCAACCTCGACACCTCAGCAAAAGCAGGCACTCGATGCAATTAATCGGACTGCCGCGTCAAGCAAGGCCAAATCCCCTGAGTCCAGGGTTATTGTCATACCCAGTCTTGCTTCGACAGAATTCGAAGTGGGTCATGACAATATTCATTGGACTGAGAGGACAGCAAATGACATGTATAATAACTGGCTTGTGGCCCTTAATTTAAACTAAACTCGGGTCAAGGTACCAACCACCCAGAAATGGGACTGGGTAGTAATATTGTAAACTTAACCGGCTCCGCATTAGGCGAAGCAGAACAGTCACTGCTTAATTTTGGCTTGACTTTTGTCCCAACACCAAAACATAAAACAGGTTTGGATGCAGATTTAGATAATAGCTTTACTGAAACTGCTGAATTTGGTCACCGTGTGAAATTAGCTGATTTTTTTCAAAACTCCAATAGTAATATTCCACTATTCATTGAAAAAACTGGCTGGGCTCCAAACTTAAAATGTGTTGACCCAGCAATCGGTGAAAGTATAAAACTTTACTCTGAACGTATTGAAAATACTACATTTCCAAACGATCAGCAAAATTTATCTTATGAGCAACGCCAGGCCCTATTAGGTTTATCTAGAAAAAGTGAAATTGTCATCAAACCTGCGGATAAAGGATCGGCTACTGTAATAATGGATAAAGACCACTACATCAAAGAAGCGCATAGACAGCTTAGTAATCCGAAGCATTACCAAAAACTAAATGAACCACTTTGGCAAAATAACTGTAGCAAATTCAACAAAATTCTCCAAAAAATGGTTGATAACAAGAAGATAACTGAAAAGCAATATAAATACCTGTGCGCAAAAGATGATTCGAAACCACGTACATTTTATCTTCTTCCTAAAATCCATAAGTCTGTTGACTTGTGGACCGACCCTATGACACCACCAGGGCGACCCATCATTTCAGATTGTGGTTCGGAATCATATAGGATTAGTGAATTTATCGACTACCATCTTCAGCCAATTGCAAATAGACATTTTAGCTATCTGAAAAACACTGAAGACTTCCTAGCCCAGGTCTCTAAGATCTCGGTCCCTCCAAATTCATTCTTAATTACAATGGACGTCGATGCTATGTACACAAACATTGACATCGAAAAGGGTCTAAATTCAATTCGTAGAGCATTTGCCGACTATCCTGACACCAACAGGCCCGACAGAGAAGTAATAGCTCTATTAGAGCTTAGTCTGAAGGGCAATGACTTTGAATTTGCTGGTGAAATTTTTCAACAAATTTGTGGCTGCGCAATGGGTAAGCGTTTCAGCCCAGGTTTCGCTAACCTTTACATGGCAGAGTGGGAAAAGGAAGCACTCGAAAACTGTCCAAATCAGCCGCTCATTTACCGCAGGTACCTCGATGATATTTTCATGATCTGGCAACATAGTAAGGAAGCATTTACCGAATTTCTGGCCATTCTGAATAATCATGATCCGAATATCAAACTAAAAGCTCAAATCGATGAGCTGTCCGTAGATTTCCTAGATGTAACTTTATACAAAGGTATAAAGTATGAAACAACTGGTTACTTAGACTACAAAGTTTATTTTAAGCCAACCGACTCGCATCAACTACTACACAAGAAATCATTCCATCCTCCGCATACTTTCAAGGGACTTGTAAAATCACAAATAATCCGTTTTCATAGAAATTCGAGTGATAAGAAAAACTTTGAATCATCATGTTCGACCTTATTCAAAGCCCTCAAACCGAGAGGGTACTCTTCTCGGTTCCTGCGCAAAATAAAGTCTGAAACTTTGCATAATTTGGAAATCATTCCAGATAATGCCAGAAATTCTCGGCCTACCAAAATTTGTCATAATCGTCCGATTATTGGTGAAGGAGAATCTCGGAAATGTGAAAAGAAAAGGTGTAAATTGGATAAATTTCTTCCTTCCCAGAGTACATTCACGAGCTTCCAAAACAAAAGCAAATTTCAAATTCAGTCGAAATTAGATTGCGATTCTGAAAATGTCATTTACTTAATTTCATGCAAATTGTGTCAAAAGCAGTATGTTGGCGAAACAAAAAATCGACTAAGATGCCGAGCAACCAGACACCTTTCAGATATTAGACTAGAGGAAGACACACATGTGGCTGAACATTTTAATCTTCCTGATCATTTAGTCACCCGTGACTTTGAAATTATGCCCATCGAACAGCTACCTCTTTCAGACACAACAGAGGAAACTGATAAACAAAGATCACTAAGAGAATCGTTTTGGATTAAAGAACTCGAAACACAATGGCCAAGGGGCATAAATTCGGACCCATGCCTCTCGGATCAACGTGAGATTATCCCATTTACTCTCACATACAATCGGAAAAATGTTGAAATTGCGAAAATCCTAAAGGATGAGTATCACAAATTACAGGACAATTTAAAACAACCATTCAACAAGCGTCCAGTAATTGCATTTAAGAAAAATCCTAATCTACGCGACATCTTGGTAAAAGCGAAACTCAAATAAGTGTTCAAAACATCAATCAATGATTTATCATTGTATACTAATCAGGCCATATGGCATCTATTAAACAAAATTGACAATCTCAGGTGATAAAATAAGCAAAAATATTTTCAATTTTGTTCAATTTTGAAAATTCTGAGCCGGTGCGTTTACAATATTACATACATACATACATACATACATACATACATACATACATACATACATACATACATATATATATATATATATATATATATATATATATATATATATATATATATATATATATATATATATATATATATATATATATATATATATATTATTATTATTATTATTATTAACGAGAGCGTTTCTATTTAGATTGGAATCGTAGATTTAGGATATATTGTCTAGATTTCTCGTGCGCATTAAATGCATACCCGCACTATTGGGGCTAGTTGCACTACTAGCTGGTGGGCTGGGCTAATTGCTGACTACATTTGCATCAGAAATAAAATAGTATTGCGATCTGTCCCACCGTACCCACGTACATCTCTTAACCTCCACTTCAACACTCAGCCCGATCAAACTGACCAAAATGGCTTTTGTAGTAATCTTGGGAAACTACCATTTACATCTAACAGGTAGGCAAAAATTTACCACTGGAATGACTGACTCGATAACTGAGCCTATCATTCCATTGGTAAAGTGCCAAAAACAAGTTTCTCTTGGTCTACAAATGGGCATAGGATATCTCTCTGATAATGGATGGATCTGATCTGTCACCCAAGCACATGACGTCATAATTATTTACGTCATATGTAGGATGACGTCACAATCCAAATATGTGATGAATAATGTAAATAACTACATCAGGAACATTGAATAATCCATCAAGTGTACGAATTTTATGTCATTACGATTTAATCCCCGGGATTTAATCAATCAATCAATCAATCAATCAATCAATCAATCAATCAATCAATCAACGACTGCCAGTGTCGTGATGGAGCATAGGTGAGGGCATAGAATACACCATACGGTGTGCATTTAAAAGATAGTCTCATATGAATTCGGCAGTGTATCAGTATATCCGACTCTTGTCTTGGTGCGGTGGTCCATCGGAAAGATGTGTGGGTTGCTGATGCTTTGCGGAATTGCAGGATGACGGTTCGATCCCTGACCGGGGAAATGATGATCAACAAAGTAAACTAACGGGTGCACTCCGTAGGGGAGGTTAGCACAGAAATTGAAGTCATCGCGTTGCCAGTGTGTTAAAAAACTAAGCAAGCAAACACTCTTTATTGACAAATCCAACAAGTGGACATACAGACAATATTCAACAGTCCGTTGAATATGTTGATCCTAATTTGACTGGGCATTGTACGAATTGTATGGCCTTAGTATTTAATCAACATTTTGTTGAAAATTTGAAACTAATTTTCCTGGGCCTTGTATGTTTTTTTACCATTATCAATTGCGTCCTATAAAAGCTTCACAGGCGTCATAGTCAAAATCCATCGTGAATATTGAATAGTCCGTCAAGTGTACAAATTTTATGTCTAATTTTTAATCAACATTCTGTTGAATGTTTTGAAATTAATTTGACCAGGCACTTTGACCGGGCAGTGTTACGACCATAGGCAGCAAAAGCACCCAGTCAAATTAGTTTCAGCATATTCAACACCTTACCTGTATAGTTACCTTGAAATTGGGATTCTGGGAAGTCGTGAATCAAAGTATATAAATTGATTCCAACAGGCCGAAAGAACGGACAGAGCTTAGCTAGAAATGGACCCCACCTTTGAAATTGTCATGAACAAATTTGATCATTAAACGGCCAATACCACTTAGTAATGTTTGGTCCACCCACTTGTAATAAGTGACCACATAGTTTAGCAAGAGCATTCAGATAGTTAGCATTGCCCTGCCAGACGCAAGTAGACCCAATCGCAATGGACCAATTCCCTTATGGAAAGAAGGTATAGGTTAACTAACCTATCACGCAAGTGTTGACATCATAATCAATTATGTAACATTTAGGCTAACGTCACAGTCAAAATACGTAATGAATTACGTAGCTATGGCTATCATGAACGCTGAAAAGTCTGTAAGCTGTGCGAATTGTATGTCTTTACTATTTAATAAACATTCTGTTGGATATTTTGAAACTAATTTAACTGTGCTGCTGCTATAAGCACCGACAGCATCTAGTCAAATTAGTTTTCAAATCTTCATAGGCCTATCATCATCTCTTATTGGATTTTAACCGCCTCATGGCATAGCTGGTCAAACCGACCCCTACAGTGATCTTGAGCCATGTCAAATTGCATGCCACGAGGAGACAGTTCTTGATAATGTACCACTGGAATGACTCTCGAGACAGTCATTCCCGATTCCAGTGGCAAATCTGCAAAAACAGTCTTCTCTTCGCCTGCAAATGGGCATTCAATATCTAAATATTTTAACATTCTTCACCAAATTTAGACAGTAATGCTTTACTATTTTATGACGACAATACCAAGTACTGTGTCTGTTTCATTTTCCTTATGTATTATAGCATAAAACACTGGGCTGAACATTCGAGATAGTGTATAAATATTAGCCAATTCACAGTCTTCACTGCCCTATTGTCTGTAGGTTATGCTAGACCCCAGATTTTCGCCCACATAAACTTGAGTTTAAAAAGTACAACTTAGCTTAAATTACTTTCAGCTGTAAACAATATGATATCATATCATTGCTAGCTATAATCATAATTAAAACAAATTCTACACTGAAATAATTCCATAGTCTGCAATTTCATACCGAAAATAGGCTTAAATCGTGGCAGATCAGTGATTTTCAGTACCATACTGTCTGAAATAAGTTTGACCCATATTCGGTTCGAAATTCATACATATGGTCAGATCGGTAAATGAATATGCTAATAAAGTATCCAGCTTAAAAATGTCTACCATGAAGTAATTTCGTAGCACACAATCCTATGGCAAAAATTTGCACACGTTTTGGCAGATCCATGGTTTTCGGTAGCCTACTGGCTGCAATAAGTGTGGCCCCAAAATGTCAGGTAGATATATAAATACGCTAATATAATATCGATTTAAAGAAATTCCACGTAAATTAATTTTATGATACACAACTTAGTAGTGACCAAAAGTTGTCAGATGCCAATAATTTATGTAGCGAAATTTATGTACTCTGTTTGTAACCAGTTTTCGAACATCTAGCCAAGCAGAACTCAATATGTACCAGTGCTGTACAAGATATTGCACGATTCTTCCATCAAATAATATCATAATTACCAAGTATGTCCATATAGTTACTTATTCACAATATGTCCCCATTCAAAGATAGTTGGTTCACATTAGCCACAATTGGATAGATGTCGACAGGTCCTGGCATATTGCTTGTAATAGGTTTGGCTCCAGAATTTCACCGATATGTTTACATAGATATATATGAATGCGCTAATAAAGTATAGAGTTTAAAAAATTCTACTATGAAGTAATTTAGAAATACGCAATTTAGTCGCGACTGCAGTTTTCAAATACTAATAATTTATTATATATTCAGTATCAGAATCTCTGTACTCGGTTTGTAACCAGGCTTTCAAACATAATACCATCTAGAACTCACTTGATATTGCACAATTCTATCATTAAATATTTCTTGCAATAATGCAAAAATCTTTCTATATATCCTATAATTTAGCTCCAGATAGAATCTGAATTATCAAACAAAAAATCCAGAATTTATGCAAATGGTCAACAAGATGGACGGAAAGATGGACGGACTGCCCCAAAATATAATCTGCTTCTTCCTATAGCCCATAGCTAATCTTATCCAAGGCCGATGCCATTACAACCATCTTTAAGATATGACACTACCAAGAAACTATCATTATTACAATCGCAACCACCATCAGCACTACATGGGAAAGGTAAGAAACTGTAAATAATAGTCAGAACCTATGTAATATTGAATGTTAATATAACAAGATAAACACATTTCTCTCTGTCCTGCAAATATATTGTCAATTTATCACATGTCTAATGGCTATATCTTTACAGTACATTGAACTTAACGTGAAGCCCACGTCTTCCTATATTATATAGTGCCGTGCCATTTTTACATGTATAATCAATTGTTTGTTCTATGTAGGTGTCCAAGGTCTAGATATAGTCACTGTCTTTGGTGGACAACCTGTTGTGTTACTGCAAATTGTATATTATATATAAAAATGAATTTGAAACTCAACTTGAATTATAATAATCTCCGGCCACGCTATTTGCCATGATGCCTTGCATCAATATGTGTACTTGTACGTATATGTTTTGGAATAGAAACGATACGCTATAGGTGCAACTTCTAAGGAACCTTTGTCAAAAATATGACAGAACGACAGACAGACAGACTTAATCAATGTGCTGGTAACAAATAAAATTCATTAGTTAAATTCCACCCATCCATCCATCCATCCTCTCACACAGCCTAATCTCAAACCCAGCACATTGCAAGACGTTTCTAGTATCTGTGCCAATGATGGTCAATGTTTGGACATATTCTTCGAATGACACAGAAAACTTCCGCACTATAATTCAGTACTGGCTCAGATATACACCTGTGCAAAAGTTAAGCACCAGCAAAAACAATAGAACGTAGAAACATGATGGTACAACTAGGCTGCCATACTTTTTGTCCGCGCGTTAGCTGACATAATTCCAAGTACGAAATGCACATGCATGCATGACTTCACGCCGCTTGATGTCCGTGCGTGGCGGGAAACAGCACACGTGTTCAGTTATGTAAAAGTCCAGTTTGAGGTGTAGAACATTACATACAGATTTAGGCGACAAGATTAGGAATTTTGTGTTCATGACCGTGGTTTATTTGTACAGAGAGAATTAGCTCTTGATTGTGAACCGCTATGGCAAGACGAAGGTTAAGTGATCGTGTGAAATGGCAAATCATAGGCATGTATACCACTGGTATGTTATGCAGAGAGATTGGCAGACAGCTGAACATTAACCATACTGTAATCAGTCGTTTGATTGCAAAACATGGGCAAACTAACGAGGTGAAGGACAGGCCTAGATCTGGAAGACCGAAGAAGACTACTGCCCGTGATGATCGAGCCCTAGTACGCCTTGTTAGGAGATCTCCATTCACCAACAGCAGAGTGCTCAGCCAGCAATGGGAAACGCGCAATAGAGTGTCAATGTCTACCGTCAAAAGGAGACTGTATGCTGCTGGCATGAAAGCTAGGAGACCTGTCAGACGTCCTCTCCTCACTGCACACCACAAAGAGGAGCGTATGAGGTGGTGCAACGAAAGAAGACACTGGAACATGAGATCCTGGAGACGGGTACACTGGTCCGATGAAAGTCGGTTCCTGCTTCATGCCACAGATGGTCGAACTCGTGTATGGAGGTCCAGACGCACGGCGTACGACCAACGTAACATCATGGAAGAAGTTCCATTTGGTGGAGGTTCCGTTATGATATGGGGGTGCATCTCATTTGATTGTAAGCTGGATCTGTTGACTGTCCTGGAACACTAAATGGACAAAGATATCAAGATTCCATACTGGATAGAGTTGTGGTCCTCTCATTTTGTAAATCATGCACCTGGAACCCACCCTATATTCATGGATGACAACGCCCGACCACATCGTGCTAGAGCTGTGCATGAATACCTCCACCAGAATGCCATCGAAACCCTACCATGGCCAGCAAGGAGCCCTGACATGAACCCTATTGAGCATATCTGGGACATTCTGGGAAACATGGTGAGAAGGAGGGATCCTCCTGTGCAGAACCTACAGGAATTAACAGACGCACTCCATCTTGAATGGCAACGAATACCACAATGGCGTATCAGTCGGTTGGTGACCAGCATGAGACGTCGTGTCCAGGCCGTCATCCAGGCACAAGGTGGATATACCCGGTATTAATAATGACAGTCTCAAACTCGTGCACAGATGTTAAACTTCGTTTTCAGACACCATTAATGACAATCTAGCCACGTGTGTCAACTGTAGGGCAATAGTTGTCAGTTGTGTCAACGTAACCATATTCAGGCCTCGTTTTCAAGTTCAAACAAAAACATACAGTGTTTCCCCACTATCATAATCAGCATTCCTCTAGTTGCATTATTACCTCTTGCACTAAGATGGATGGGTACATAAATGTTTAGGCTATTGCTTTCTTCATAGCACATGAATATACCCTCGCATGTGCGTAAAAATAGGGTGGTGCTTAACTTTTGCACAGGTGTATATAAAACATCATCATCATCATCATCATCAATGTCGTCGTCGTCGTCGTCGTCGTCGTCGTCAGCAGCAGCAGCGGCAGCAGCAGCAGCAGCAGCAGCAGCAGCAGCACAATATGCTGGTCCGTCGAGAAGATTTCCTCATATTATCTGGGCTCGTACATAATGGGCCAAGTAAGCCTACCTAAAAGGCGCGTGGGTATCCGGGAACACTTCCACCTAATAATATTTTAGTGTAGATGAGGCCATATATTGTATTTCCTGATTTAAAATGACTGTTTGAAATAATCACGCCGCTATCATCCCGAACGGAGAGGCTTAGAACTAAGATTTTTGCTTTGTTTTTGTTCATGCGTACTGTATTTCCGTGATCTCCGTTGACGTGTATTATATATATATAGTAGTAATATGAAATATGCTAATAATATGAAATAGGAGGGTACACTTCAAATGCCTGTGGCTAAACTCACCTTGTTCTGTGTGGATGCAGCCATTGTATTCTAAATATCGGTAATGTAACGCGCATGCCAATTGGCTGAATGATGACCAAATCAAATACGTCGTAGTTACATGATCAAAGGCGTAAGATTTTTATTTTCATTGGCCTTTATGAGAGAACTAAATTTCTCGCATCATTGTGGGGACATAAACTAGAAATTGAAAATTATTTACGCATTAAATTACGAGTTCATCCTAATCGTTTAAACCTACCGTAATTGTGGGGGACAAGGGAATGTCACCAGAACCCAGGCATATGCTCTCTCTCCCTCCCTCCACCCCTCCCTCCCTCCCTCTCTCACCTCTCTCTCTTTCTCTCTCTCTCTCTCTCTCTCCCTCTCTCTCTCTCTCAGCAACAACACCCAGCCAAATTAGTTACGAAATATTCAACAGCTTACCTGTATTCTGGAAATTGATAGTCAGGGATTTCAGAGATCGACAAATCCCAATACGGACGAGGTGTGGGTGGTGCTTAGATAGAGATGGGCGTGGAATAGCTACAACTAGAAAGGTCCTTTGATATGACAGTTAATCTGTTCAGATCAATGTGGCATCCCGCTGTCAGAGTTGCTATTCGTCTACTGTTTGCAAAACCTTGTGCAGTGATTGATCGATCCCAACACGGACAAAGTGTGAGCGGAACTTAGCTAGAGATGGGCGGGGCATAGCTAAAACTTGATTCCCCCATGGAATCACAAAATGGCACAAGTCTGTCTCTCTAGGTCTGTCGGTCACACATTTGACATTTCTGACAACGCTGCTTCTTACGTCCCAAACTCCCAACCATATAGTGCCGTACTTGTTTATCAGAAGGAACTGTAACAATCCTACTTTCTGGTTATATCTGAACAGTATCAAAGAAAAAAAAATAGAACCTTATAAGAGTATGACTAAGATAAGGGGTCAACTTGCCTAATGTTGATATTAGCTACAAAGCAATACAATGTTCTGTTGACAATTTTGAAAATAATTTAACTCGAAGACAACAACAACTTCCAATCAAATTATTTTCAAAATAATCAAGTTCCATTAAATTTATATACTAGAACTTCAGGATTAAAAGTGATACTAACAAAGGACAGCTACAACTCAGTTAAATATAAGAAATACAGTAAACCTCATTTCCTTAAAAATTTAGTTTTTCATTTCTCATAAAAAATAGGACATAGTCATAAATGTAGGAAAAGTATGACAAAGTAGGACCAATGTACAAAGAGCAGGATAAGTTGTGTTTATTTAGAGCGTCCATTTCCGTCCATTATGTAGGCCTATGCATATTTGAATCAATTTACCATTTTGATCCCTGAATCCCAATTTCTCGGTAACTATGCAAGTAAGCTGTTGGATATTTTGAAGCTAATTTGACTGGGATCTGCTGAGTGGCGGCAACAGGTCTCACTCAAATATTTGTTTCAAAATATTCAACAGAATACCTCTTAATTTGTAAATCCATCAAAGACATACAATTCAGTCACCTTTGTGACGGAATTTTGCCGCTTTCGCGTCGGAGCTACGCCATTTAATTCACCTTTCCAGAGTACCCACCCATCATATGACGTAACAATAAACTGCGCCACGTGTACAATGACATCATAATGAATGACGTCATGAATGATGTCGATAACTACGTCACGAACGCATATTTGAAGACGGTCAATGCGTTGTTGTACACACTGTTTGCTTTTACTATTTGATAAATGTTCTGTTGAATATTTTGAAACTAATTTGAATAGGCGCTGTTGCTGCCATAGGCAGCAACAGCACCCAGTCAAATTAGTTACAAAATATTCAACAGGTTCCCTGTATAATTTTCAGGAAATTGAGAGCTAGGGAATTTGGGGATTGATAAATCCCAACACGGCGAGGTGTGGGTGGAGTTTAGCTAGAGATGGGCGGGGCATAGCGAAAACCGGAAAAGTCCATTGCGACGTCAGCTACCAAGTTATATATTTTGATTATGACGTCAGATTTGATCCCGTCATTGAGCTTCACTTCTGTGAATTCTGAAGTCATTAACATCCACTGGCAAAATGTACAAATCTATGACTAATAAATATCAACGCTACAGACAATATTATATCTCGATGTTTCGTAGCGGCTTTATTATAAGTACACGCCAGATCTAGGTTCCGAAGTTCTGGGCAATGACCTTGCAGCGCGGAAATCCCGCTTGA
Organism: Chaetoderma sp. LZ-2023a; assembly: GCA_034401795.1. Lineage (NCBI taxonomy): Eukaryota > Metazoa > Mollusca > Caudofoveata > Chaetodermatida > Chaetodermatidae > Chaetoderma > Chaetoderma sp. LZ-2023a. The sequence goes on along the minus strand of CM067369.1, from coordinate 176,597,855 downwards.
TGCGTCCTCAGTCAAGCATGTATCCGTGACTCGATATTCACCAGAAGCCATCACCCTAGAACAGAGAAGATGCAAACGCGATTAGAACATATGTTACACGACAACATTGTGGGAACGAAGAGCCAGTGTTGTCATTTAACCCCTCGTGTGTCAACTGCGCCACAAAGCACTCAAAAAGCGACTTTTATCAATTAAGCCTTTAATTTCCTCAAGAGTTATCAAGCAAAGTGAAATTTTTGCTCAGTGAATGACCCTTTGCTGGCCAAACTAAGACTGTTTTTTTTGTAAGTTTATAACTGGAATTTAGGAAACTCGTTTTTAGGTGTTTTTGACAGGTTTGGCTGTTAAAGGGTCAATGGTAAAGAAAATTTACATTTTTAGAAGACTATCTTTGAAAATGTATCACTGGAATGACTGGCTCGGTAACCGAGCCAGTCATTCCAGTGGTACATTTTCAAAATTTGTCTTTTCTTAGCCTGCAAATAGGCAGTCGTCAAGACAACTGTAGAAGTATTGGCCGGTTTTACCAGTATAAACAACAAGTTGACACAGGAGGGGTCAAGATATATATCTTAAACTCTTAGAGGTACATATCACACAGCAGAATGCTTGAAAATAAAATTGTTTAATTGTATACTTTTAGAGACTTAAATTGTGTTCATAGATGAAAGGAAACGAAATAAATCTTAGCATTTGATCATTTCATTACGCATAAATTAATATAATTTTTTATGTTGTGAAATTAAAATACAGACACGGGTCTCTAATTCAACTTAGTAGGTAAATCATTATAATAATGTATATTGAATCAAATAATCATGTGCTCAGATTTATTTCGCTTCATTACATTGAAGTACACAAAGGAAGTGTCTAAAAGTATATAATTTGAACATTTTTATTTTCAAGCATTCTGGTGCGAACGTGCACCTTTAATTTAACCAAAATCACAATAACAAATTAATGCATGTTGTCGTTAGCCTGTCAGAAACAACTGTCTTATCGATCCAAGGCATCAAAAGTCATATGATGACTCATGGTTACTTGGACTGGTTGGCTTAATACTTTTTAGAATAAAACTAGAGGAGGGGGTTGGGCTGGGGCAACTCTTAAAACGTTATCTTCTACACAATGAGTGTTCTATATGCCCAGGTGGTTACATTTAAATTTTCAAAAAAAATGAAGGAATCCAGTTTTAGCTATGCTCCGCCCATCTCTGGCGAAGCTCTACCCACACTTCGCCCGTGTTGGTATCGAGCGATCCCTGAACTCCCTCACTATAAATTTCAAGAAAACTATACAGATAGGCTGTTCAACATTTTGAAACGATTTTAACTAATTTAAACGAAAACTCATCCCATCCTCTACTATCCATTAAGTGATACACTGTCACACACAAACTATAAATATATCATCTTAAAGGGATGTTAATCTCATCTCAAATGTTGTATTTGACCGATAGATTGTGGTGCATAGATTCCATATCATTCACATCCTGTAACATTCCGGTGATTCCCGTAACTGTATTACAATTATTATCTGCTTTGAAAAATTGCGTAAATGTAGAACAGTGATCACCAGTTTGTCCCCTCAAGCGATAGTGCGTAATGTCCTGGAAGTGCCAATGTATTCTTTATTATATAATAATCACCTTGTTGAATATCGTGGTGCTAATTTCACTGGAGGTTGTTGCTACCTATGGCTGCAACAACTTCCAGTCGAAGTGGTTTCAGAATGGTCAACAGCTTACTTGTATGGTTGCTTTTATGTCACATTGCCAAATTATGGATGGCACCTCTCTGACTGCGCGTATATATATGGAGGCAGACACGCTAGTTTTTCCCCGATTGGTTGAAAAGTTAATCATGACAGACATTATGGGCTGTAGAAATGTATCAACATTTAGCTACTAAAATCTGAATCTCTCGTTGTCGACAAGATAAAAAGCTAAAATGTCCGGGATGAACTATAGGTGGCAGATTCTATCAACTGAATAGTTAATATAAGATACGAAGATTATTCCTTTAAGATTGTTATCATGCCATCAAAGAATGATATTCATACTTTAATAGGTAAATGTTGATAATCTGTGAACGCCATGCTCTCAATGGACGATTCCAGTTTTAGCTATGCCCCGCCCATCTCTAGCTAAGCTCCACCCACCCCTTACGCGTGTTAGGGTCGATCCAGCTCTGCACTCCCTGAAACTCAGTTACTAGAAAACTGTACAGGTAAGTTGTACAGTACCCAGTCAAATTAGTTTCAACATATTCAACAGCATGTTTATTAAATTGTAAAGACATACAATTCCTACAACTTGACGGAGTATTAAGTGTTTATGACGGACTTAATTACGTCAAATTAGTTTCAAAATATTCAACAGCATGTTTATTAAATAGCAAAAACATACATTTCGTACAACCTGACGGACTAGTAAGCGTTTAAGACGGGATAAATCAAGCCATTCATGATGTAACTGATTATGACGCCTGTCTACATGTGACGCAGTTGTTTATGACGTCATATGATTGATTGAGAAAATGGATTCCTCCATTGACAGAAACTCTATCACCATTAAATTTTTAATTAATCATGAATTTTGACACGCCATAAAATTCACAGTATGATGTGATTGAGTGAATCGTCAAACAGGTTGATTGATACGCCACATAAGAAACTGGCGTCTAATAGAATTACGAATCTGGTCATCTGCTCAGATTTAAGTTATAGTCTAACAAATATTAGTGTTTCTTTTGCATATCTTTAATATGGCGGTGTGTGAGTGAACTGTAGTGAGCTGCCAATCATCAACAACAATATATTATTCACATAATGACGTCATACCACAACAATCATTCACGTAATGACGCCATTCCGTGATTCTTATGGGCAGGTGAGGAAGATGACATTCCGTGAGGAAATTTACTACTAAGAAATGTGAAAATTATTCAAATAATATATTTTATTTTAATTTAAATTATACAAAAGTATCATTTGGTGTGCCGCTTTGACACTTCTCTGTTCGTGTTTCCCTTTAAGATCCGCTAACATGTGTAAGCGTATTTGAATCGATTTCTATACTTTGTATCATGAATTCCCAGAATCTCATTTTCAAATTGATCTGCTGAATATTTTGAAACTAATTTGACGAATCAGTTTTAAAATATTCAACAGAATGTTTATTTAATTTTAAAATTCATCCCCAAATACAAACCATTCGTACACTTTAGTGACGAGCGTTTCGATTTTTGTGAGTGAGCTATGCCATTTTGATTGTGGCGTCACCTAACACGTGACTTATTTGATTATGATGTCAAATAGTTGAGTGGAAGATCGGAGCCCTCCATTAACTGATATAAACAAAACATCAATTCATACCCAGTCGTAATGGCACAGTTAAAGTTGTAGAAAGTACTATCTTTGTATGATCTTTTGTTCTCAATGACCAACAAATAAAGGTTTGTCTTCTGTATTGCGGTGATGTAATAACGCCCAGATATACATCCAGCTGACACATTGCCTGTTAGCGTGCCACCATTCTCTCCTGGCAAAATAAAATTACAATCTACTTAGCATGTATAGAACACAGATAACGCAGCTTACTGAAAGTATCGGCACAGTATCGGCCCGGCATCGATCCAGTAAGCTGCGTTATATGGGAGATTTGTACGTGTTTCCATTGTACGAGTCGTAGTTGTTGGTTACCACTTGTCATTAAACCAAGTGTTAATGTGGGTTTAACATAACCATATTTTGTGCTTTTCTACAAAAATTCAACGGAGTTCGTTATCTCATAGAAACCGTTAAGAACTTAGACCGAAGCATCCGTCATTAATCTTGCTATGTGTGCGAGGCAGTTGAGCCACAGATAATATGTATGGCTCGACTGACTAGCAAACGTAGCAAGATTAGATATTGAATATACTGGCTAGATTTCTGATAAAAAATATGTAAATTTAAGATAATCTTTTAAGGCTATGTCAATGACTACCTGCTCATGCGCATTTGCGATTTACTAAATTCCCTTCATCCGCGGTCGCGACAACTATCCCCATAGGTGCTATTAATGCCATCGTGCGTCGCGCGTCGTGGGCGATAAAAAAAACATGCGATATTGTAGGAAACGTCGTGCGTCGAGCGTCGTGGGCGTTAAAACATTTTATCGCCCACGACACGCGGCGCACGATGGCATTAATAGAACACCATATGCCACATTATTGACACAATATCGACGGCGATATTATGTAAATATCGCCGGCGATATTACTCAGTAACGACGGCGATATTATGTAACGTCGCCGTCGATATTACAAAATATCGACCGGCGACGTTTTACCGCGTCGCAAGCGATATTATCGCGGCCTATGCAAATGTGTCTCTTCTTAATTTGGTCACATCATATATAGCTATTTGAGGCGTGTGCATTTATGACGTCATGTATTGTGATCAAGCAGCGGCGGTGAACGCTATGTATACGACTCCAAATATTTTACCCTTCCGAGTAGTAGAATCGGGTACCGGATACTCGTTAAAAGTAATGACAGTTGCCAATCAGATTGTGTACAACAAACGCGTGTAATAAAAGATTCTGAACACCTGCCGAAATGCAACTGGTGACGAATCAGAATCAGATTATTTTATTAGCCCAAGGTCTATAAACAAATAGGTATAGCAGTAATGAAAATATGGATTAGGCTTAAGGGACACTGAGGTGTCTCGATACCGTGTCGTAGGTTCTAAGTCATTTTATGTATTCAAAATAATAGCAATGCGCCTTAGAGACTCCTATCAAGTTCAACGACCGTCATCATACATACCACCATAAGTCATGTTCGACTGAATGTTAATCCATGTTACTACCCTCACACATACGATAGAATTATTTTCGTAAAAGTAACCAGTATTCGTTACCGACAACTACGTACAAAACATTGCTATGGCGAATAATTCGTAACAAGAAACCGGTTCTACTTCATTTGGGCGATTTGCTCCACCTCCGCCTTTCCTGCTTACACCTGGGACTCCGGCCATTTCGTGGAAACAGTGGAAAAAGCTGTTTTCTAACTACATTCTTGTGTGTGATGGGGCTAGACTATCAGACAACTGTAAAAAAGCTGTACTATTACACTGTTTAGGTCCAGAAGGTCAAAGTGTCTATTATACATTACCAGAGGAGACACCTGCAGATGACCAATCATTGCTCGACCATATGTTATTAATATTAGATAAACAGTTCTTGCCAGCTGTCAATGTCGTTGCAGAACGTTTCAGAGGACGTGCACAAATTTCGGGTGAATCAGTTGATGATTACATTTCTGCCCTATATGACCTTGTGTCAACATGCGATTTCGGCAATATGCATGATGAAATGCTCCGTGATCAGTTAATTGAGAAAACATCACTTCCACGGATTCGAGAAAGACTGGTGCTCGAGATAAACGTTTCACTAACAAAAGCATTATAACTTGCACGTCAAATTGAACGTGTTCTCAAGGAATCTAAAGTTTGATTGATACTCCGACCCATGTTAGAATTGTTAAGGAAACAAATGCACGTAGGTCTACGACAAAACCCTTTTCAAAACAGGCAAATGACAAAGGAAAATGTTATTGGTGCGGTTCGAATGAACATTTAGCTAACTCTAGTCAATGTAAAGCTTGTACTTCTTCCTGCCATAAATGCAAGAAAATTGGACATTTTTCGTCTGTTTGTCAGAGTTCAGATTCAAAATTCAAATCCATAAAACTGGTTGAACCTAATAATGATGTTCAGATTTTAACTTCTCAAATGCAAAACATGGACTGTACTGTACTGTGCAGATCAATTCAGTTGATATTACTATCGTGGTTGATTCAGGATCACCAGTTTCAATACTTACAAATGATTGCTACATGGAACATTTTGAAAACCTAGCTCTCACTCCAACTTCTGCACAGTTAAAGTTATTCACCAAAGATAAAATTACAGTGCTGTCAGGTCCAATGCTGTTTACATGGGATTGCAGCATTCAGTCCAGTTTCTGGTTGTGGATGTTGGAACATCCTTGATAGGATTGGACCTGATCAGGCAATTCAAACCTCAAATTGATGAAGAAAACTTGGTTTACAACAAGATTTTATTATACCTGACCCACCTTCTACTGAGCGGTCATAAGGCCCTTCTGGCCTATCTGATGTTCTGTATTATGAGTTTGATGATTTGTTCTCGCCGGGATTAGGTTTAGCTAAAGGCTATAGACACAGAGTCAAAGTGCGTTCTGATGTTAAGACAGTTCAACAAAACCTTCGACGCTTGCCATTTACAATTCGTGATAAGGTTACTGCTGAATTAGAAAGACTTGAGAATGAAAACATTAAGAAAACTGATTCTTCCGAGTGGGTATCAGCTCTTGTCATAGCATACAAGAAAAGTGGTGATGTTAGGCTATGCGTTGATTTGAGACTTGCAAATGAATCAGTGATTGTTGATAAATATCCTCTGCCAAACATCCAGGAACTTTTCATGGAACTTCGTGGTGCAAAACGTTTCAGTCATCTTGATTTGTCGTCTGCTTACCATCAAGTTGAATTAGACCCAGAAACTCGTGACCTTACAGCTTTTATTACGTACAATGGGTTATATCGGTTCTGTCGCATTTGTTTCGGGTTAGCTTCAGCACCATCATGTTTCCAGAAAATGATGTCGAGCATTTTAAGTGGACTGCCAGGTGTCCAATGATACATCAACGATGTTCTTGTGTATGGAAAAACGCAAGAGGAACATGATTCAAACGTTCGTACGGTACTACAGAGACTTGGTGTTACTGGCATTAAGTTAAATGACAAATGCAAATTCAACATGTCAGAAGTTTATTTCTTGGGACACAAAATATCAGCTGCTGGTATTGAGCTAGATTCCTCGCATGTTTCTGCAATAAGCAATGAACCTAGACCAACAGACCATACTACATTGCGTTTGTACCTTGGCTTTGTTGGATACTACTCCAGGTTCCTTGACAATTTTGCGTTAATGGTTGAACCACTTCGTGCTATGCTTTGCAAAAATGTACCTTTCGAATGGACATGTGATGCTATAAACTGTTTCAAAACAATAAAACAGCAAATAATTCACTGCCATCCATTAGCATTATTCGATCCAGAACTTAATACTCTCATTACATCTGATGTGTCTGGATATGGACTTGGTGCAGTGTTAAGCCAGATCTCCAACAGTGAAGAACGTGTTGTTGCTTTTGCATCTTATTCACTTTCTACGCAAGAACGTAAATACTCAGTTGGTGAACGTGAAGCACTCACCTGCATATGGGTGCGTGAACACTGGCATACCTATGTGTGGGGACATCAGTTTAAATTACGAACTGATCATCAATGACAACGCTGCTGTCTGCTAAAGGCAGTGGTCTTTGAACAATGTGCATTGCATGGTGGGTTGCGAGATTACTCAACTACAACTACAGTATCGCGTATAAACCGGGTAGTGACAAAAAAGTGGCAGATGCACTTTCGACGTTACCCCTTAATAGTATATTCCCTGAGGATACAGAGACTGAGGACATTTGTGCTCCTTTCCTTTGAAGATCAGACTCTGCATATTTCTCGAAATGACTTGATAACAGCTACCAGTCAGACATTAAAATTCAGCAAGTGAAAGCCTATATAGAGACTGTTTGGCCAAAAATAAAAACACTTACATCTAAGTTACAGCCATATTACCATGTGCGTGATGAACTTTCCATTGTCAATCACATTCATTTGCGTGCCGAGAGAGTCCTGGTACCAGAATCAATTGCAACTAAATTAGTTGGTATTACGCATGACTCACACCAAGGCATTGTGCATACTAAACAGAGACTACGTAACCTCTACTGCTGGCCAAAGATGGACCAGCAAGTTGAAACTACTATCCAAAACTGTGTTGTTTGCCAAACATCAGACAAAACGGCATCCACACGATTTGCACCATTACAGCCAGTGCGTTTTCCTAATAATCCATGGGAGAAGGTTGGTATTGACATTGTCTGGCCAATTGAAAACGCACCTGCTGATTGTTGGTTTCTGATTACTTTAATGGACTATCACAGCAAGTGGCCCGAAGTTGCATTCACCTCTTCGATTACGACGAGGTCAGTGATAACATTCCTTATTCCAGATTTTAGTCATGAAGAGTTTCCGAAAGAAGTCGTCTCAGACCATGGTGTGTAATTCACTACGGCTGAATTCAATGACTTCTTGGAGAAACGCAACATTATGCAATGCTTTTCGTCTATCTACTACCCTCAAGCAAACAGACTTATAGAACGTTTTAATTGTGTAATCGTAGAAACACTTCAGACTGCCACGACTGAAAGCAAACCATGGAAGTCTGCTATTACAGAATTTCTAGGCATGTACAGAGCAACACCACATGCTACAATTTCAATTCCACCTTCAGTTCTGTTACACGGTCGTCACATGCATACACGACTTGACATTCCTGGTGTAATGAAAACCACACCACAAAATGCGCAAAATGTTCGGAGTACGGTGGAACATAAACAATCTAAGATGAAGTCATATACTGATCATTGACGTCGGGCTAAGCCACCATCTTTCCATATTGGTGATAAAATACGCGTGAGTAAGCCAGGACATGTTAAGAAAGGAGATACATGTTTGGGTCCTCAAATTCAAATAACTAGGAAGAAGAGGACATCTACCTTCCAGACTTCGGATGATAGAACGTGGAACGCTTCTCGCATGTCTGCTTATCCTGAGATGTTTCATGACACTCCGGCAGATTGTACAAATGTGCTACAACCCACACAGAACTTTCATCCGGTTCGCAGAAGTGAACGGCATGTCATGCCACCTATTTGGCACAGGCACTATATAACCCAGTAATTGAACTATAATCAAACAGGACTATTAATGAATCATTGTAGTTACTAATACCTTATAATTACCCAATTATCTTTTTGCAATATAGACCTTTCATTGTCCAGCATTGTATGCTATATTGCATATTAGCTGTAATACTACTTTTCTTTATAGGGAGGAAAATGTGGTATATGGTGTTATAATTAATATAAATATGGTAAGGGAGAGAACTCGGGGAGTTCGAGAATGAAGATTACATGTCATAGTTTTAACGTAATAAATCATGTTCAACTCAATATTAATCGATGTTACTACCCTCACACCTACGATACAACAGTGACGAACAGAGCCTGCAGCGCTGATTAGTAGGATACATCTGCCGCCGTGTTACCGACTTGCTATGATGACATAACAGTCCAGATATTGACATAATCGCACTATTAAGTTGACTTATTTATGTCGACATAATACACTATATAAATAAATAACTCACCCAAAGATTGTTATTGTCCACTTCTGCCGTCGACTTACGATTTATTTATGTTGACAATCTTTTTTCTAATGCCAACTTTTGTCTTAATTATGTCGACATAATCTTTTATAATGCCTACTTCCATCTTAATGATTGAAACAAATGCCAGCCAGCCAGCTATTCAGCCAGCCAGCCAGCTAGTAGTAGTAGTAGTAGTAGTAGTAGTAGTAGTAGTAGTAGTAGTAGTAGTTGTTCTTAGTTTTTAACGCACTGGCAACGTGATGACTTCGATTTCTGTGCTAACCTCGCCCTTGGAGTGCACCCATTAGTTTACTTTGTTGATCATCATTTCCCCAGTTGGGGATCGAACCGCCATCCTGCAATTCTGCATAGCATCAACAACCAGACAGTCCTTCACATGACCACTGCGCCAAGACAAAAATCTTGGTTTAGTGGACCGGCTTTCACATGTCGGATAAACTGATATACTGGCGAATTCATATGAGACTATCATTTGGATACACACCGTCTGGTGTGTATACTATGCTTTCACCTGGTCTCCATCGCGGCACTGGGAGTAGTAGTTTTCTTTGTTTTTAATGCACTGGCAACGTGATGAGTTCAACCCCGCCTATGGAGTGCACCCATTAGTTTACTTTGTTGATCATTTCCCCGGTCGGGGATCGAACTGCCTTAACGATTGAAACAGATGCCAGTCAGCCAGATAGCCATCCAGCCAGCCAGTCAGGCTAGCCTGGTAGTAGTCGTAGTAGTAGTAGTGGTAGTAGTAGTAGTAGTAGTAGTAGTAGTAGTAGTAGTAGTAGTAGTAGTAGTAGTAGTAGTAGATGATGTAGTAGTAGTAGTAGTAGTAGTAGTAGTAGTAGTAGTAGTGGTAGTAGTAGTAGTAGTAGTAGTAGTAGTAGTAGTAGTAGTAGTAGTAGTAGTAGTTTTTCTTAGTTTTTAATGCACTGGCAACGCGATGACTTCAATTTCTGTGCTAACCACGCCTACGGAGTGTACCAATTAGTTTACTTTGTTGATAATCATTTCCCCATTCGGAGATCGAACCGCCATCTTGCAATTCCGCATAGCATCAGCAACCAGACATCTTTCCACTGGACCACTGCGCCAACACAGAATCTTGGTTTAGCGGACCAGCTTTCACATATCGGATATACTGATACACTGGCGAATTTATATGAGACTATCTTTTGGATGCACACCGTCTGGTGTATGCTATGCCCTCACCTGGTCGCCATCGTGGCACTGGAAGTGATAGTTTTTCTTAGTTTGTAATGCACTGGCAACGTGATGACTTCAATTTCCGTGATAATCTCGCCTACTGAATGTACTCATTAGTTTACTTTGTTGATCATCATTTACCCGGACCTTTATTAGGCTTAGGCCATGCCATAGCTAGGCTTTGCTAGGCCTTAGTCAGGCCTTACCTAGGCCTTAGCAATGCTTTGTTAAGCTTTACCTAGTTCTTAGACAGAGGCTGCTAAGCCTTACCCAGGCCTTAGTCAAGCTTTGCTAGGCCTTAACTGGGCTTTATCCAAGCTTTTCAAGACATTACCTAGGCCTTAGCCATGCTTTGCTAAGCATTACCTAGTCATTGGCCAGACTTAGTAAGAAATTACTTAGGCCTATGCCAGGCTTTGGTGGAAGTTTTGTACGACATTACCTAGGCCTTGGCCAGGCTTTGCTAAGCCTCACTAGGCCTCACTTACGTATTATCTATGCCGTAGCAGGCTTTGCTAGGCCGTAACTAGGCCCTAGCTAGGCTTTACTAGACTTTTCCCAGGCCTTAACCAGGCTTTGCTAAACATTACCTAGTCCTTTGCCAGGCTTGACTAGACCTCACTTACGCCTTACCTAGGCCCTATCAGGCTTTGATAGTCTTTACCTAGGCCTTATCCATGCTTTGCTAAATATTGCCTAGGCCTTAGCTAGACTTTGCTAGGTCTTACATAGGCATTATCTAGGCCTTAGCCGGGCTTTGATAAGCCTTAACTATACATTAAGCAGGTATTGGCCAGACTTTGTCAGACCTTACCTAGGCCTAAGCCATGCTTTGAGACTTTACCTAGGACTTAGCTAGACCTTGCTAGCCTTAGGACACGCTATACCTATGCTTTGTCAGACATTAGTCATACCATACCTAGGCCGTAACAAGGCCTTGCTAGGTCTTACCTAGACCTTATTTAGTCTTTAGCCAGGGTTTGATAGGCCTTGCCGAGGCCTTATCTAAGCCGTAACAGGGCTTTACTACGCCTAACATAGGCCATAGTCATGCTTGAATATGTCTTAGCGAGGCCTTGGCCAGACCTGATTAGGCTTTAACTAGGCTTTATCTAGGCATTAGCCAGGCTTTGCTAGGCCGTAGCTAAGCCTTAACCAGCTTTGAATAGGCCTTACATATGCCTCACTTAGTCCATAGCCATGATTTGTTAGGCCTTATCGATGCCTTACCTAAGCCTAGTCAAGCCTAACTAAGCCCTAGATAAGGCCAACCAAAGCTTGACTAAGGCCTAAGTTAGGGCTCGGTAAGACTTGGTTAAGCTTGACTAAGGTGTAGCTAGGGCCAAGAAAAGCATGACTAGAGCCTAGATAAGGCATAGCAAAGCCTTGATAATGTCTAACTAAGGCTTATGTAAGGCCCAATCAAGAGTGGCTAAGGCCTAGTTAAGCCTGGCTAAGGCCTATGTAAAGCCTAATAAAGCCTGGCTAAGACCTAGGTAAGACATCGCTAAGGCCTAGGTGTGCCTGGCTATGGACTATTAAAGGCCTAGTTAATGCATATTCAAGGCTAGCTAAGGCATAGCTACGACCTATCAAAGCCTGGCCAGGGCCTAGGTAAGGTCTAGCCAAGTCTGGCTAAGGCTTAGCCAAGGCATCGGTAAGGCCTAGAAAATCCTGGCTAAGGACTAAGTGAGGCATAGGTAAGGTCTATTCAAGGCTGGATAGGCCGTACCTAGGTATTATATAAGCCTTAGCTGAGCTTGGCTTGCTCTTACATCGACCTTAGCTAAGTTTTCCTAGACCTTAGATAGGATTATTTTTGCCTTACCGATGCCTTATCTAAGTCTTAACTAGGCTTGACTACGCCTTACATAGTCCGTACTCATGCCTGAATATGCCTTAACGAGGCCTTAGCCAGACCTGACTAGGCTTTAGCTAGGCCTTAGCCAGACGTTGCTAGGCCGTAGCCAGCTTTAAATAGGCCTTACCTATGCCTCACTGAGTCATTAGCATGAATTTTCTAGGCCTTACCGATGCCTTATCTAAGCCTCAACTAGGCTTGACTACACCTTACTAGGCCGTAGCCATGCTTGACTATGCCTTAACGAGGCCTTAGCCCGAACTGATTAGGCTTTAGCCATAGCTAGGTCTTAGCCAGCTTTGAATAGGCATTACCTATGCTTCACTTCCTTAGTCCCTAGTCAGGATTTTGTAGGCCTTACCGATGACTTATATATGCATTAGCCAGACTTGACTAGCCCTTATCTACGCCTTAAATGGATGCTAATCCCATCTAAAATGTTGTATTGCACCGATAGATTATGTTTTATAGATTCCATATCATTCATATCCTGTCACATTCCTTTACCTGTTTGACAATTATCTGCTTTGTGATATCGCGTAAATGTTGAACAGTGACCGCCACCATTTTGTCCCCGCAAGCGATAGTGTATGATGTCATGTAGGTGCCAAATCATTACATTCTTTATTATCATTACATTCTTTATTATCTAACACTCATCCCGTTGAATATTTTGAAACTAATTTGACTGGAAGTCGTTGCTGCTAAGCGTTTATAGAACATTACCAAACTATAGCTGTCCCCTCTATGACTGAGCGTATATACCGAGGTAGACACGTTAGGTTTTTTCTGATTGGTTGAAAAGTAAATCACGACAGTCATCATGGGCTGTAGAAATGTATGAACATTTAGCTACTAAGGCCTGAATATTTTTCGTTACCGGCATGATAAAAAGCTTAAAATGTCAAGGATGAATTATAGGTGGCAAATTCTATCACATGAATGGTTAGTATAAGATAAGGTGAGGTTTCCTTTAACTGGGCCTTAGCCATGCTTTGCTACGCCGTATCTATGTCCTAGCCATGCATGAAGAGACCTTACCCAGGCCTTAAATAGTCCGTAGCCAGATTTTCCTAGGCCTTACCGATGCCTTACCTAGGCAAAGTCAAGCCTAACTAAGGTCTAGCTAAGGCCCACCAAGGCATGACTAAGGCCTAAGTAAGCCCTAGATAACCCTTATTTTGGCCTATGGTATGTCTTCGCTAGGCCTGAAGTCGGCCTTAGATAGGCCTTAGGCAGGTCTATGGCTGGCCTACGGTAGATCTTAGCTATACCTTGTTAGACATTAGCTATGCCCTCGTAGGCCTCAGCTAGGCCTAAGGTATGGCTTAGCTCGACATTGGTAGGCTTAGTTATGCCTTAGTAGGCCTTAACCAGGCTAAAGTATGCCTTAGATAGGCCATGGTAGGTTTAAACTAGGCCTTAGTTGGCCTGATTAGGCTTTACCTAGGCCTTAGCTAAGCCTAAGTTAGACATTGGTAATCGTTATATAAGCCTTAGCAACGCCTAGGGTAGGCCATAGCTAGGAATTTGTATGCCTTATTTAGGCATTAATTAGGCCGTGATAGGACTTAAGTAGGCATAAGGTATGCCTTAGCCATGCATTGGTAGGCATTCGCTAGGCCTTGGTAGGCCGTAGTTAGGCCTAATGTAAGCATTATCTAGGCGTTATGAATGCATTAGCCCTGCCTTGGTCAGGCTTTAAGTATGTCTTAGCTAGGCCTAAGATAGGGTTTGGTAGGCCATAGCTAGGCCTAAGGTATGCCTTAGTTAGAAATTCCTAGGATTTAACTATGCCTTTACTAAGCCTTAGCAAGGCCAAGTTATGTCTTAGATAGGTCTTGGCAGGTTTTAAGTGGGTCTAAGATAGGCCATAGCCTGGCCTTGCTAGGTCTTATGCAGATCTTTGGTAGGCCAATGGTAGGCATTAGCTAGGCCTAATGTATCCCTTAGCTATGCTTTGATAGACCTTATATATGCTTTGGCAGGCCTTGGGTAGGCCATAACTAGACCTTAGCCATGCATTGGTAGGCTTTTGTAGTCCTTAGCCATACCTATGGTGAGCCGCAGCTAGGCATAGGTAGGCCTTATATAGGCAGGTGCCAGGCCTTGATAGCCCTTGGTAGGCCTGTGTTGGGCCTTGGCTCGGCCGTAATTAGGCCTATGCTATGCCTGGGTAGGCCTTAGTCTTGACTATGGTACGCCTTGGCTATATCTTGGTAGGCCTTAATTATGTCTTAGCTATGCCTAATGTAGGTTTTGGTAGGCCATAGCTAGGCCTAAGATATGCCTTAGCTAGGCCTTGGTAGGTTTTATGCATGCCTTAGCTAGACGTAAGGTAGGTATTGGCTAGGAATTGGGAGACCTGAGATATGCCTTCGTAGGCATTAGCTAAGCCTAAGATAGGCCTTAGCTAGGCCTTGGTAGGCCTTAGTTATGCACTGGTCGGCCTTAGGGAGGCATTAGCTAGGCCTTAGCTATGAATTGCCAGAATTTAGCTATTCCTTAGTAGAACACAGAGAGGCTAATGGTATGCCTTAGCTGCTAAGCATTAGGTATGCATATGATATGCATTGGCTAGGGCTCAGACAGACGTTAGCTATGCCTTACAGGCCTTAGATGTGTCTTGTAGGCCTTAGTTAGGACTAAGATAGGCATTAGCTATGCCTTGGTAGGCTTTATCTAGGCCATACATAGGCCTTAGGTAGACTTAATGTAGTTGTTAGCTATGCCTTAACCATAGCATACGCCTTAGCCCGAGCCTAGGTCTTCGCCATAGCCTTAAAACTTAAGCCTTATGCTTAACTTGGCATTATGCTGCAGGCCTAGTCTTTGGTACTAGCTTAGCTCCTAGGCCTTAGCCTAGCCTTAGGCTTACTTGAGCTAAGGCACAACTTAGAATACGCAAGGCTTGGCTATACGGCCTAACTCAGGCCTACCAAAGCATAGCCATGGCGTACCATATGCCTACCTCAGGCCCAGCAAGGCCTAACATAGGTTTATCTACGGCCTACACAGGGCCTAACATAAGCCTACCAACGGGTTAGCAAGAACTAGCATATGCCTAACTAAGGTCTAGCGAGGTCTAGCTAAGGCCTGCAATATGTCTGCTTAAGGCCTACCACAACCTTACCACAACTTTAGGCCTAGCTAAGTCATACAATAGGCCAACACCAGGCTAAGCTAAGGCCTACCAAGACATATTCAAGGCCTTACCCAAGGCATACCTAAGGCATAGCCAAGGCATACCTAAGGCCTAGCTAAGGCTTACCAGAGACCAAGCTACGGCCTAACAGAGCCTTGCTAATGCCCACCAATACATGGCTAAGGCCTACCCTAGGCCTACCAAGTCTAACAAGGCCTAACCAATACCTACCTAATGCCTACCAATTCCTAGACAGGGCCTACTTTAGATGTAGCTAAGGCCTACCTAACGCCTACCAAGGCATAACTTGGGTCTAGCTAAGGCCTAGCAAAGCCTACTTTATGCCTAGTTAAGACATAATTAAGGCCTACAAGGCCTAGCTAAGTCCAACCAAGGCCTAGCTAAGGCCTTCCGTAGGCCTAGCTAAGGCCTACATACCTACCTAAACCTACCAAGGCATATCTAAGGCCTAGCTAAGCCCTAACAATGTATAGTAGCTAAGGCATATCTTAGGCCTAACTAACACCTACTAAAGCCTAACTTAGGCCTAACTAATGCCTACCTAAGGCCTACCAATTCCTAGCTAGGGCCTACCTTAGGCATAGCTAAGTTCTACCTAAATCCTACTAAGGCCTACCTTAGGCCAAGCTAAGGCCTACCTAAAACACACCAAGGCCCTGCTAAACCATACCTTAGGCCTAGCTAACGTCTATCATGGCATAGCTAAGGCCTACCATTGGCCTACCTAAGGCCTACTTTAGGCCTAGCTAAGGCATACCATAGTCCGACACACGGCTTAGCTAAGGCCTGCCAAGGCATACCATAATCCAGACTAAGGCCTACCAATGCCAAGCATAGGCATAAATATGGTCGACACAACGCCTAACATAGGCCTAACAACGGGCTACCAAGGCCTAGCACCTGCCTACATATGGCCCACCAAGGCCTAGCTGCGGGTCACCAAAGGTATGACTAAAGTCTAGCAAGGCCTACAAGGCCTGGTTAAGGTCTAGTTATGGTCGACCTAATGCCTACCAAGGCATAGATAAGCGCTACATTAGGCCTAGATAATGCCTACCATATGTCTGCATAAAGCCTTGCAAGGCCAGACTATGGCCCACCTTTGTCTAGCTAAGTTCTACCTAGGGCCTAAATAAGACCTAGTTGAGGCCTACTAAAGCCTACATTAGGCCTAGCTAAGATATAATTAAGGCCTACCAATGCAGTTCTAAGGCATACCTAAGGTCTACCTAATGCTTACCTTAGGCCTAACTACGGCCTACCAAGGCCTAGCAAATGCTTACCAATGCATAGCTAAGGCCTACCCTATGCCTACTTAAGTTCTACCAAGGCCCACCTTTTTAATGACTACCTAAGGCCTACCGATTCCTAGCTAGGGCTACCTTATGCCTAGCTAAGCCCTACCTAAGGCCTACCAAAAGCATATGAATGCCTAGCTAATGCATACATAAGGTCTACCAAGGCATAGCTAATGCCTACTACCGTTTAGCCAATGCCTACATTAGGCCTAGTTAAGGCCCGCCAAGGCATAGCTAAGGCCTATCAAGGCCTAGCTAAGGCCCACCTAAAACATAATAACGCCGAACTAAGCCATACCTTAGACCTAGCTAAGGCCTACCAGGGCATAGCTAAGGTCTAACAAGGTGTAGCTAAGATCTACCGTAGGCCTACCATAGGCCTGCCTAAGGCCTATCTACGGCCGACTTCAGGCCTAGCGAAAGCATACCATAGGCCAACACAAGGCTTAGTTAATGCCTACCAAGGTATAGCCAAGGCGTATCATAATCCAGACTAAGGCCAATCATAGGTCTAACTACGGCCGACCCAAGGCCTAACATAGGCCTACCAGCGGGCTACCAAGGCTCAACACCGCCTAAATAAGGCCTATCAAGGCCTTGCAGCGACTCACTATAGGTATGGCTAAGGTCTACCAAGGCATACCTTAGGCCTACCAAGGCATGGCTAACGTCTAGCTATGGCCTACCCAAGGCCTGTCAAGTCATAGATAAGACCTACAAATGCATAGATAAGGGCTACATTAGGCCTAGATAATGCTTACCATATGGCTACCATAGGTCTGCAAGACCTGGCTATGGCCTACCTTAGGCCTTGCTAAAGCCTACCAATGTCTAGCTACGGTCTGCCTTAGGCCTACCGAAGGCCTACCAAAGCCTAGCTAAAACCTACCAAGGCCTATCTAAGTGAGGCATACCTTAGCCTGGGTAAGGCATACTAAGGCATAGCTAAGCCCTACCAATGTAGACCATAACTAAGGCCTACCAAAGCCTACCTAGACATAGCTAACACATAATTAAGGCCTACAAAGGTCTAGCTATGCATACATAAAGCCTAGATAATGCTTACCGTAGGCCTACCTAAGGCCTACCAAGCCCTATCTAAGGCCTACCAATGCAAGGGTAAGGCCTAACCTAGGCATACTCAAGTCCTACCAAAGTTTAAGTAATGCCTATCTAAGGCCTACCAATTCCTAGCTATGGCCTACCCAAAGCCTGTCAATGCCTAACCAATACAAACATAAGGCCTACCAATGCCTAGCTATGGTCTACCTTAGGCCTAGCTAACACCTACCAATGCCTAGCTAATGCCTACTGCTGTCTAGCTAAGGCCTACCTTAGGCCTAGCTAAGACCTGCCAAGGCATAGCTATGGCCTACTACTGCCTAGCTAAGGCCTACCAAGGTATAGTTTAGGCATACCATAGCTAAGTCATACAATAGGCCAACACAAGGCTAAGCTAAGGTCTACCAAGACATATCCAAGGCATATGGCAGTCCTAAGTAAGGCCTACCAAGGTCTAGCATAGCCCTAGTTACGGCCGACCCAATGCCTACCACGGGCTATCAAGGCCTAGCACCTGTCTACATAAGTCCAACCAAGTTCTAGCTGCAGTTCACCATAGGTATGGTTACGGTCTACCAAGGCATGGCTAAGGTCTAGCTATGGCCTACCTACGGCCTGCCAAGGCATAGATAATGCCTACCAAGGCATGTCTAAGGACTACCTTAGGTCTAGCTAATGCCTACCAGGTCCCCAACCCACCTGTTCCGCCAGTTTTAGTCAACAGATTCCCATTTTTTGTCAAATTCGGCCCGGAACATTCTCAGACACACAGAAATGTCTATTACTACTAATAACAACGTTAACCTTTGACCTCGTTATCATTGTAATGTGTCTTAACTGGATACGTAACCATGTATCCGATTGTGTCACAGCAATAGTAGGCATTTAAGCGATTTGCTTTTCAAACGCAAAATCTTAGTTTTGACAAAACAGACGTCTGAAATATATACATCAGTGTAATTCCGTCTTTGGTGTAAAGAAGAGCGCATGTTTCCAACTGCGTTTACCCAGCACGAACGTAGTCTGTAATTAACTCTTCCCCTGGACATTATTAAGGACAGTATGATAAAGATTCATGAACCTATTTTGTAGAAATACAAGCAAACTATATAAATTGTAGCAATACAGTTTACCCTCTATGTATAGTCCACACGTCTATAAAGGCCACCTTTTCCTAGTACCCAGGGTAGCCTTTATAGACAGTTTTACCTGTAAATAAATTCTACGATAAAGCCGTCAGAATATACGAAAGAGGTGTCAAAAGTAATGGAATCTTCGTAAACAACATAGTCACAATCTTTTATAAATTCTCCCTTTAAATGCATGTAAATGGTTAAGATACACCAGAAACGAATACGGTCTGGTTGGCCATGTCACAAAATAGTCTCCCATGAGATTTATTTGCAAAATTATTTTCTTTTTAAATGCCACCTTTAGAGTTTCAATAAACGGGTCTAAGGTGGCCATTTTACTTTTTTCATTTGGTCATTTTATGTGGTCATTCAAGGTCATCTCTCAGAACTATGTCGAAGAATAGGCATACGTGTATATCACATCATATAAAAGCTAGACTATAATATGAGGGGTTTAGCATGAAAATTGTCTGTATATTGAATCGATACATGTTTTCTGGACATACACCAAATATATATTATCTGTAAAGTAGACATCATAAGCTTTAATTTGATATGCTTTATGCCTATACTGATATGTAGTTTAGACATATGACCACAAATGATGCTGTAAAATGCCCAACTGGAAAAATTAAAATTACTA